>LNAS01000021.1:268145-589154 GCA_001630605.1 Pseudogymnoascus pannorum
GGGGATAAAATGATTGTGGAGGCTGAGAAAAGGAGAAAGGGGTGCTGGCTTGGCTGACCTTGTGTGTTTTAATATGTGCACGCCATTTGAATCCCAGTGCATCGACGGCATCGAGCATGCGGGTGCAGTTTTTTTTTACTTTGCTTAGATCCAGCACTGCGGACGGGACGGGGGCATCTTGGAGGGTTGTTCCAAGGAATTGTTTTAGGAGACTCTGGCGCTGGGATTCGAGGGATGAGGGGGAAGTGGTTGCCATGGTTGTGAGGGAGGGGTGTGGTTTGGAAGGGTAATGGAGGCGTGGTTTGTGAGGTTGGGTAGGAGGGGTGTGGAGGTGAGGTTATAGGAGTGGGATTGTGACATATATATGAAGATGAGAAATTATGAATCTCATGCGAAGTTGTGAGGTTGTTAAGTTCCTCTATAAGCTTGATTTGTGGGTCGTGATATAATAGTTCTCATCTCAATGAGGGGTAATTATGTGATTATTATATAATTTGTTTAATGAGAACAGGAAAATCCCAGACACCAACTATTAAAGATAATAACTGAATACTTATTCAATTCCTAATTATTCACAGTGATTTTCATTTATTTTATATCAATTCTCATTCCAGAAAGAAGTGGTGGAGGTTCCAACATTATAACTAGGCAGAAGTCACGTGCCACACCTTCCAACTCCGTTATTGGGTCGCGCTAGTGGCTGGGGTTGGCGCGAACATCCCGAGTTAGAACTTCACAACTACATCAGCAGATTCACCTATAAATGAGGACACGCTCGCCACCACACGCATAGGTCGCTCTGCGCGTATTCCTACGATACCGAAAAGTCAACACCCAGCTTGTGTCGACCACCAGAATACCCTGATGAGATAGCTACACTCGAAGGCGCGACAGAGGGACAGTGTCCCTGATCTTGCGCACGCCACACAACGGACCTCTACGGATTGATCGCGACCGCAACCGCAACGATGTCGCTGGATGACGTGGACTGGGACAAGCAAGCAGCTGAAGATGACAAGATATTGCAGCGCTTCCTTGCGAACCAGGAAAACCCGGATGACCAGGGAGCCTTGAATCTCGACAGGCCTCTGGAGGTGGGCGAGAAGGCTGATGACGCGGAGGACTTTGAAGATATCAGCGACGACGACCTGCCGGACGAAGAGGAAGCGACGACTGGAAACGGCGGCGATCTCCCTGGGCTGACGGATGATGGCGGAACCAGCCATGATACCGATGATCTTTTTGGGGAGCTTCGCGGTTCGTCGCCTTTCGAGGGGGTGGATGGGCGCAATGCGGTCCAGATCAAGCAGCTCGATGATTCGCAAACTACACAAAGCATAGGCAGTCGCCTAACTCTGCCTTCGTCGCTGCCGTCACTGGATACATCTACCGAATTTCCGTCTATCAGCTTCGACCATGAAGAACCGAAACCATCCGATGAGGCGAACCAGGATCTCTCTATTCCAGCTCCGGCGGAGACCGAGGAGGAGTTGGTGAAGCAGGCATGGCCTACATTTGAGACGGGTGTCACCATCAACTGGAACGAACTGCTTCCACCGAAGAAGGCACACTACATCCCGAAACAACCTCTCAAGCCGCCAAAGCCGGTCAACCCGACAAGAGTCAGCTTAGATCTCGCGCCGGAACAAGAGAAGAGCTTTCGCGTTGCGGGTCCGTCGCATCCAAACAAATTGCAGAGAATCCAGGAGTCGGTGGCCAAAGGCATTATCCCGATATTGGAGGAGTCGTCGGATGAAGCAACATCCGAGGAGGGCTTCGACTGGGATACGCCGCCACCGGATGAGGAGATTGGTGGAATAAGCTGGGCTGACTTGCAAGTCATTTGCGATGATTGGGAATCGAGAATCGAGGCTTTCTCGCCTGAGGTTGAAGAACGCGAAGCTCCTGAAGCTATCTGGGATGAGGCCGATGATGAGTGGTTCAGGGATATGGAGCTTCACCCTGCCAAGCGCCAGAAAACGTCGAAATCGAAGGAGATTGACATACTCAAGACTCCATCCTTTGCGGTACCGTCATTCGATGATTTCGAGCGTGCCACGGCGCGTGTCGCGAAGCGTGTTATGCTTGATCTCAACGATCCTCACCTTCTTGTTGATGTACACCAACCAAGCCAAACGGATAGGCAGTTACGACTTGGTGGCAGCTTTAAACGTGGCGGAAGTGGCAATGTGTCCAAGAGCTTGTCACAACGCTTCAACATATCTAACGATGAAGCTTATGATGCTCTCAAGGAGAACCACCAGAACAAGGTCCGTGCCTTGATCGGCAGCATTACAGTCGAACATAGCATGCCGGCTCTCAAGTTGCAGTGGCCATACTATAGAGTCAAGCTCTATACCAAGGAGGCACGTTCCTATCATAGGCCCTCACTGAAATTTGGAAAGTTCATGAACCACGTCATTTATTTCTCGAAGCCTGCGGTACGAAAGAGAAAGCATATGAAGGGATTATCTACCCAGGAAATCTTCAAAGAATCCAAGGATCTGTCGCTGGCAGATAATTCAACTGCTATGCTCCTCGAGTACTCTGAAGAGCATCCGACAGTGCTGTCCAACTTCGGAATGGGCAACAGAATCATCAACTACTACCGG
Source organism: Pseudogymnoascus pannorum (assembly GCA_001630605.1). Classification (NCBI taxonomy): domain Eukaryota; kingdom Fungi; phylum Ascomycota; class Leotiomycetes; order Thelebolales; family Thelebolaceae; genus Pseudogymnoascus; species Pseudogymnoascus pannorum. The sequence goes on from LNAS01000021.1 coordinate 270,758, forward strand.
CGTAAAGACGCTGACGACGCATCAAGACCGAAGCATGAAATTGGTGAGACAAGTGTCCTTATGCCTGAGGATAGGTCACCGTTTGCGCAATTTGGCAGTGTCGAGCCTGGAGAGACTGTACCTACGCTCCACAACGCCATGTTCCGTGCCCCTGTCTTCAAGCAGGAGCCGAAGAATACAGATTTCCTCGTCATCCGAAATACCACAGGCGTAAATGGAACTTCGTGGCATATTCGCAATATCGACAATATTTATGCTGTCGGACAGCAATTGCCCTCGATGGAGATTCCTGGCCCACAATCCAGGAAGGTTACCAATGCCTCGAAGAGCCGTATGAAGATGATTGCGTTCAGAAAAATTCGTCATAACCCTGCAAACACTGTGAGAATCGATGAGATCACCTCTCACATTACCGACTCCAGCGATATGCAGAACAGGCAGAAGCTGAAGGAGTTCATCAAGTATTACAAGGATGAAAAGGTTTGGCGAGTTAAGCCGGGAGACGTTATCCCAGATGAGGCTACAGTTCGCTCCTGGGTCAAGCCCGAAGATGTTTGCACGATTGACGCTATGCAAGTTGGCCTGAGACACTTGGAAGATGCAGGTTACGGTAGAGACAATCAGGAAGACGGTTCTGAAGAGGAGCAAGAGGGAGATAGTTTGGAGCAACTCCTTGCGCCTTGGAAGACTAGCAAGAATTTCTTGGATGCGGCATCGGGAAAAGCCATGTTGCAGCTACATGGCGAAGGTGACCCGTCTGGCTGTGGGCTGGCATTCAGTTTCATTAAGACGTCCATGAAAGGAGGATATCTGGATACTATCCAAGGTCCCCAGGCAACGACGGAGGATGCTATCGCTCGTGAGCGCAAAGCAAATGGTGGCCACAAGTACAATGTCGACAAGCAAAACGAGATATATACGCGGGCTATCAAGGGCATTTGGGAGAAGCAAAAGGCCAATCTTTCCGACACCGCCGAGCATGCTGGCAGTGAAATGGAACTGGATCATCCGCTCGAGATGGAGCAGCCGTATGGAAGAAACGCAACTCCACACTCGGCGACCACACCTGCGAACTTTGACGACTCTGTGAGTCAAATCAGTAGGTTCAGCACAAGCAGCCACCATAGCGGCAAGGCCCACCGCATTGTTCGCACCATTCGGAATAAATGGAATCAGCTGGAGGAAGTCGAAGAAATCGTGTCGGATCCGCGAGTTTGGAGGGAATATGTCAAGCGCCGCCACGCTCTGGACGCAGATGGGCATAATGTTTACGATGTTAAGCCTACAGGCGATCCAGAGTGGGACAAGAAGGAAGCTCAACGGTATGGTTTAGTCCTTCTATTTAATTTACAACGTGTACTAATTGATATCTAGTGTTCGCAAAGAACTTGCTCGTCTCGAACGTAACAAGGAGCGTCGCCACGCACGTGAAAAGCAAAAGGGCATATTCCGTGGCCCAGAAGGCACGGCAGATGCAGGTTCTCCCAGCGCCACCCCGGCGTCAGCCGATGCCGCGCCAAAGGGGACATCGAGGAAGTGCGCCAATTGCGGACAGGCGGGGCACATCAAGACGAACAAGAAGCTGTGCCCAATGCTGAACGGGACGATGAAGACGGAGGATGGCGGAATGGACCACGGCTTTGGAGCTGTGGCTGCGCCGAGCTTTGGATCTTGAGGCTATGCTTGCGGTGTGGCTGGGGAGAGTTGTAATATTGGGGGGGGGGGAGGGATGATACTTATTTTGCATTCAGGGAGTTCGATACCGGTGTGCTCTTTTTTTCTTCTACATGGGAATGGGGGTTAAAATTGTAATTTTTCTTCTTGGGACCGACACACAAGAATGCATGAGGTAGGAAAGACGGAGTCGGAAAATTGTGTGATAGGGCCGAGCTGTTTGGGAGGATTTTATATTGGTTGGCTGGAACTGGGAGGCTGCTATAAGAGGGATACCTTGCGGGGAAGGAACGCAGGCGGGATTAGACTGCAGGCAAAGATTCACCGGTAGGAGTGTCAATGCATCATAATTGTAATGAGTTATAAACAGCGTGCGGTAATAGGTGATATTGTGTAGCTTGTATTCTATGAACGGATCCCTGAACCCCTTCCTCCTAGGGGTTCCGAGCTCCCTTATAAGGGTGGCCCTGCCATAAGCATACTATGGGCATGCCGGGCGGTATCGGATACCTCCTTCCTAAGCTCAGTCCAAGCGAGGCAAGAAGTCCAGACGACATCTGAAGCCTCGTAAGTACCAATATCCACGGTTGCCGTCAATATGTCAGATTCTAAACCCATGCCAAGACCCCCTAGTAAATCGGTGGTGGCTATGCCTGGTCATTCCGTATGATATCTATCAGCCTCACCACTCCAAGGGAGCATATATAGGTTGATAATGATCCATCCATTTCTGTTCGTCGCCTCGTGCAAACCATGGGCCGCTATCTAGCAACGATCATCGGTCTCGAGATAGGCCTTACGCTATCAACAATTATAGGCCTCGAACCGACGCCAAACAACAGACTCTTAGGCATCCAGCGCGTGATTAAAGCTGCACAATGCGACGCCATATTAGCGACGCCTTGCGACCCATTCGCACTCGCACATGTGATCGCGCTGGCCAAGCTGGGTGATATCGCCGACGGATCAGCGAAGTCGACTGAGCGCAATCTGCGTCAGGTCTGGCGCGGGCCCAGCGCGGAGGATATCGCGGAAGCGACGGCGATGGGCATGCGACGAGGAGAGACGAGACCGAACCACGGGACTCTACAGAAGGAGCGGAAGAAGCTGGCGGAGAAGATCTATTACTTGCAAGTTGATATTCTGGAGTTTGTGCCATGGGGGAGAAGCCAGAATGCGAAGGACTGGTTAGCGAAAACTCATGTGTCACCACGTGAGGAGAGTGGTGGTGGTGGAGGGAGTGGCTGAATACAAAGTATTTATAGATACCCAAGAGCTTCAGTTCTGGAATGTTATATAAAAGCCGAACTACTAGGCTGCTTACGGAATTAAATATGAATTAAATATGATATGTGTAATATGGATTTAAACTCAACTACGGTGGACGTTCCGGCAGCAGCAAGAGCCTCGGTGAGCAAAAGGGCTGTGCAATAAGGCAGGTAGCCTATAATGGTTATTTAAGATACATCTTTTTCATCTCTAAGTCTAACTCCGTGCGCCATCTCCACATAATTCTTAAAAAGGATAATGTTATCAAGAAGTAGCCCTTCGGCCTTGCAGACTGGATGGCAGCATTCATACTTTCCTGGTGTCCTCTTTTCTAAATGCCTCTCAACGTGGTCCTTCATCTTGTCGGGTTTCGAAAATCTGCGCATGCGCCTATCATAACTCTGATGATCGTCACTGATACAAACTTATTTGAAGGTCTGGTGGTGCTCGATGTGAGCGGCGGGATAGCAAGGTATTTAAACAAGTGGCCAGTCCAAGCCACCGGGTGGTGGCCCTCATGGTTATGATGGGCAGTGGGTGGTACCTTAGGGTGAGTAGAAAAGAGAGAAACGGAAAGCACATAGCAGACTATAGAGACCAGATACTAGGAACCGTTTGAAGGGTAGCCGACATGGGGCTATGATCTGACATGTGATCATGTATATTTGGGTTTAATGTAGAGGTAAAGGGTGCATAAAGCAGCAACCGCTCACTGCCAAATCCAGCAGCTCCGACCCCAAGAAGTGGCTTTATTATATGAATTAGTAATAGGTATAAATGACTCCTATATCCTACTACTCTTAAGAGGTATGGCAGGGGTTTACTCACCTAGCAAGCCTTAGGGTTCTTCTTTTCATCTTCTCGATGGTCCCGAATGGGAGCACGATGAATCAGGTAGAGTTCATCATATTAAACCTACTAGTGCAGATAAATGTTGTCATCGGCTAGCGGCTCAGTGGCGGATGCTGTCTAATGCGGCTTGAGAAGCTCATAGACAAGCTGGTGGAAACCAGAACGCATGTTTACGGTGATCTCATTAGGCGCTTCAAGGATGTTGAAGAAAAGAAGAAATGGGTTGAGGTATCTGGTTTAATTCCCAAAACCGATGTGTGGGATGAATGAAAAGTTCAGATCATGCTGGCTGAACAATGGCGGGATGCAAAGGGATTATACACTGAAATAGCCACCAATGCGAAGAGGATTGCGTCTGTGTCTACTCCGTAAATAAAGTCATTTCGGACTATCTAGCGACCGGCATATGCTATGCTATATCGAAGTAATATCAGCTATTTTGGTATGAGTATTCAAATCACTCTAGATGTAGTTTAAGGGGGCTCTCATAGCAGTAGTTCCCTTAGCGCCAGATTTGTTATCCCGTTATCCCGTTATTGACTACTCATGAATTATAGGAGCTCTAGAACTAATGGAGAGCGATTTGCTAGGCGCAGCAGCTCCAGTGATCGTTTCAGGATTGCGCATATTGCACAAGCGTGGCTTTAGGCGTAACTTTATGGCTGCATCAGGCACATCAAACTGTAAAGAGCTTTCCGGGGCGGTGTTTGGACCAAAAAGGGCTTGCCGCATCGATAAATCTGAGACGCGGCGTCGCCCGCGCTACACATCCGACCAATTACACCTGTCGTCTTCGAGGCGCAGCCTCCTCAGCGCCTTCGCGCTACACCTTACCGCCGTGGCGCTTTGCTTATTGCTGGGCTATTTTAAGCGTAAGAGAGCTGGGAGTCGATAACTCCTAAAAATTTACCAGCTCTATAAGCTCAAGGACCCGCCAGCACCGACACAACTAATACCACCAATATTAACACCACCACTAGCACCAGCACCACCAGCACCACCAGCACTGCTAGCACTACGAATACCGCTTATACCACTAATACCAATCCTAGAAAAGCAATAGGCATATTCACCGGCGACTAGAAAGATGGACAGTCAGCTATTTGAGAAAAACGAGACCGGGCGTAGAGTCCAAACCCATAACCACAATGTCGGGCATATTGAACCGGTAATTGAACTTTTTAGCCTTGGATATGACGGGAAAGATAAGCTACTAGGGTTTTTCAGACAAGAACTGGGGGTAGCGGATCAAGAGGGTGGAGCTCGTACTCGACAAACTATGGCTGACCGTCTAGCTTATGGACTTGGTCCAAGCGCACTCGCTGGAGCAGCTGTTGGAACTGTCATTGCAGGACCTGTTGGGGGTGCTATTGGTATCGGAGTCGTCGCTTTCGGAACTCTCATCGGAGTTTCCGCCATTGCTGCTGGTGAACTCAATGCTCGGAATATAAGTGTTAAGTATGATGATTCTAATGATTGGGATTTTGGATTTGACAATAAGTTCGCTCAGGGCCTGAAGAAACAATTGCCTACCGAATTTCGTATAGGGCCAAGTTCCAAGACGCCCATCGACGTTTGCGACGGTTGTAAAGGCATTCTATTTGGCGAGGCACTTGGTTTCTTTGCAAATCGAGAGGCTCCCGAGTGGCGTTGCCAGCTATGCGATCTCATTCTTGATGCCCTTAAACGATCTAACAAACTCGGACAGGGAGGGAAGATCAAAAGAATTGGTTCGATAATAATCTTGCAACAACGCTCCGGGCCTCCCTATGTGCCTCTTCTTCGACTATGTTCAGATATATGGTCCTTGGGAAAATCCGACAACAAAACTCAGATAGGCTTCCCAGTATTGCCCACAGCCAAAGAGTTTCGTTTTGCCCTTCTTCGCAAATGGCTCGAATGGTGTGACAAGAAGCATAAATGCAACCACACCCAGGGTAAAGAAATGCCGCCAAGACTGATCGACGTAGGCAAGTCTCCCACAGATATCCCGAAGCTCGTGATGGGGGATGCAATAAAGCTAAGCAAATATATTGCTGTGTCCCACCGCTGGGGGCTTACTCCCGCGGAGAGAAGAAAGTATTCCACAACTAGAGAGAACTATCACTCTCATACAACGGAAATCAAACAACTTGCGCCGACTTTCAAGGACGTTATCGAGGTGGCTCGAGCCCTTGGTGTGCAGTATCTCTGGATTGATTCACTATGTATCATTCAATACGATCCTAACGACTGGAAAAAACAAAAAAACCTCATGAAAGGCATCTACACTTCAGCCTATTGCACTATTGCCACTACATCAGCTCAAAACATGAACGAGACATTCCTTAAGCCAATGAATAGACAGAGTGAATATATCTGCGTTAAAAATGCTTCAAACCAACCCATATACGTCTGTAGCGACATAGGCACTTTCGATGAGGAAGTGGATAATGCTAGGCTCAATGATAGAGCATGGATCTTGCAAGAAAGACTCCTAGCTTGCCGAACCATCCATTTCGGCGCCGGACAAATGTATTGGGAATGCGGTCAAGGGGTGTACTGCGAAGACTTGACTCGAATGAAGACCTCAGAAGGCCAAAAGAAGCACTTTAGACTCGACCCAGAGTTCCCGCGTTTACTCTATCGTTCAGGGTTCGCCGAGACCTGGTATTTCATCCAGTCACTCCTAGAGGATTACTCCAAGCGGGGTATATCAAAACCTGAAGATAGAGCCGTTGCAATCGCTGGGCTTCAGGACCGTATATCAATAGCGCTGGACTGCAAAAGTAGTTACGGCATCTTTGGTTTCTATCTTCATCGAAACCTTCTCTGGCGGCGATCCGACCAGAAGTTAAAGCGGATCAACTACAATACTGAAGAATTTCCTCCATCGTGGTCCTGGATGGCATATGAGGGAAGCATCAAGTTCATAGACATCGCTTACGGCGAGTTAATGTTTTTCAATTCCCTTAAATTCGATCTAGCGGACGAGACAGTCTTGATCACCGATATATGGGCCTTTAAGGATACCCCTTCGGCACCGGAGGAAACTTCGGCTGGTGAACGCAAGATAGTGGATGCGTCGGGCAAGAAAACAGGATCGATTTTGTATGATGATGATGGTAGAGAAGACTCCCGCCAACCACTATGTGTAATTGTAGGGAGGTCAGGTATTCCATCCCGTACGCAACGCGCACACGCATGCTATCACATAGTGGTTGTAAGGGAGACGCAAGAGGCGAATGGCAGCTATGAAAGAATCGGGGTTGGGTGGGTTCGGAATGATTACGTCTTGTCGCAGGTAATGTCCGAAGCTAGGGTGGTTTGAAAAGCTTTCCACCTTCCACTGTAACAAGGTCGCGCCCGGGCAGCAGAAGGGAGCTGATGGGAGAGGACGCGGCGAGGCGGAGAGGAGCTGATACGACCGGAGACGGAAGGGCGTTCCACGGGCTCGGCTTCGTGGCGGGCGTGGCGGGCGTGGCGGAGCTGTGCATGATTGTGGACGACCCGGGGGGCCCAAGAGGGCGAGGGCGTTTAGGGAGAGGGAGGGTTTGCTGCGAACGCGGACAGGCGAGATTGTGCAGAGCTTGGGGGTGCGGAACGCAAGGGTAGAGGAGTTGGGGTTTTCGTTTCCCGCGAGAGCGGTGCTAACGGCCAGGCAGCAGCGGAACTGAGATGGGCTGAGCTGGCACGAGTAGAGCGGAGATGAAGTAGCTTGTAGGCTTGGGTAAACATTACTGCGCTAGACGCCTTATTTCCCCTTTCCAAGAATAGCCTATGATCCCGCATTGCTTCTCCGTACCGCGCCCTTGCAGCACTGATATCTGCATGGGGCGCACGAATCGCATCACACGGAGGACACGCGTGCAGAGGCCCTTGTTCACTTAGGGGCAACCGAAACGGCATCACATTTGTAAATCGGCATAAACTCGTAATAGTTAAGTTATTCCTAAATAAGACCCTATAATCCTCGCATCTAACAAACATCCTATCTACGACAACCAAGGCGATGTCATGCCCGGACCGCTCAAGTAGACATTAATCTGCATAGCCTGGAGCTCATCATTATAGAACTGGAGCAATTCGAGAGTATCACCTGTAGCACTAGTAGGCTCTAGCATGGGAACCGTACCCAGTTCGACCATCTCATCGATCCAAGCCTGCTGAGCCTCCTGGGCCGCAGTCATGTCGTCCGGGATGAAGGCGGACTCGGTGATATTCGCGTAGGGGAAGACCTTACCGGGAACAATGCCGCTGGTAATAACGAAACCCATCTCCTCATCGATGACTAGGTTAATTCGTGCGTTGGGGTCGGTAGGGTGATCGGAGGGCCAGCTGCAACCGAGAGGGGTAGAGGAAGCGTTTCCGTAGTTTCCGGTATCGATGACACTCCAGCCTATTTCGGTGAACTGGCAGTCATTGGCGACAGTGACCGAGGTGTTGCTGGCCGGGTTGCTGGAGTTGGCGAAGAGGGCCGCGCTGATGGCCTCTAAATCTGCTCGGCTGGGTTTGGTTCGATTAGCCGGGGGGTTCATCAAGTCCTTGTAGTTGGTTGGAAGTTCTTGGGACGAGAAGGAGAAGCCGTGGTCGCCGCGGAAGCGGTTGATGAAGAGTTCCAGCTCGGTGATATTCTGGCCAACCACCTTGACTCGGCCCCGAAGGATGTTTTGGATATCGTCGTTGCCCTCATTGATATCTAGGGCGAAGTACGCCGTGCCGTTGGTGGTGTCGATTGCCAGTAGGCTGGGCGGGCCGGCCTTGGTGATGGTACGCCACGAGGTCATCATGCCAAGGGCTGCTGGGTGAGAGTTTTCGGTGGCCCTATAGATCATTGCTAGTGGCAGGGTGTCTGGGTTGTGCGCTACCATGGAATCCAGGATTTTGGTGACCATGTTTGTCATGCACTGCCGGGAGCTAGAGCAGTTGCTGTTGGACGTGTCGCTGCTTGATCCGCTGTTGTTCGACTTGTGTGGGTTTGACTGGTGGTTGTTCGACACGGCAGGCATTGCGGATGCCGCCACCGCAAGGACCAGGGCTGCTACTGCGGTTACACGCATGTTTGCTCTGAAAATATGGAAAGCAGCTAAAGCTCAAGCAAGTTCTTTGCGAATAAAGTAACTTCGAAGACGAGCTGGGAAATCGACAGAAGGAAGTGAAGTGAAGTGCCAACCAGAAATTTGAATGGGAGAAAAGCTCGAGATATATATAATACATTACACCACAGTACAGAAGCTAGCCTTCGGGAGCGTGGAGAAGATAACCTTCGGGAACGTGGAGAAACTAACCTTTGGGAACGTGGAGTAGCTACCCTTTTGGAATGTGGAGAGGCTATCTGGGTAGGATTTAAATCAGGGGGGTGCTATATTCACGTACCGTCGTTGCGGCTCGCCTAATCGGCGTGCTACATACAGAATCTACCTAACTCCTTCTATGTAACTCATTTTTTATTGGAACTTAGACTTGGAAGAGATCAGGTAACCTTCGAGAAACGTGGAGAAGTTATTATGGAATGTGAACCTAGTACCCCGGCACCTAGTTGACAGGTTGTCTATGGCAAACACCAGTGATCTCTGTTGCCTCCATTTAGCATCTGGTCCCCTCTCCTCGGCACTCCAAATCTATAGAACTCTGTGTTGGTGGACATCCGATTGGTGAGGGGGGTGGTGATTCTACTCTGTCGGATAGTATTGAGGAGTGCTGTGAGCTGTGCGCATGCGAGGGTGGGGTGGAAATCGAAATGCGGGGAAGCTGCAGAACAATCCGGGGATCCTCGCAACTTTTTGGTTAACAGGAGCTAGTGTTTTCTGTGGTCTCCATGTTTCTCGAAGGTTAGCCTCTCCACGTTCCCGAAGGTTAGCTTCTCCACGTTTCCCGAAAGTTTAACCTCCCCTACGACTCATCCCTGTATTTCTTCCCCACACGCCGAAACCCAGGAGTTAAGATTAAGTGAATTACAACGTGATGATTATGTGGGATATATGGGAATGTACTGCACTACTGCGTAGTGGCTAGAACCGGTAATTACTTTAACTAGAGGTACCGACTAACATGGTGACCTTGCATGAATTTGCGTGCCATAGCAAACACAGGGACAGTATAGAGGTTTCTTGTTGAACTTAATAGAGGAGGCAGGGGATTAGACACAAAGGCTTTAAGTAACATGTTATAGTATATAATAAATACTATATTACATTGAGAACGAAGCCCCTATGTAAGAACTAACTACTTGCTTATTTAGTAGCATTATGGCGAATAGGTCCTATTTGCTACTCAGACGATCCCTAGATGAGACCTAGACGCTCCTTAGATAAACCTGGATCCCCCAGGATTAGGGTCAAGTAGTCTTGGTTCCTATATCCTCCTTCCTACCAATGACTGCAGTTTCTCACATGCAGCATCTCATGTAATCCCTTCTCTGTCGCTAATGGTAGAGTGAGCTGTAACAGTTCACTCCTGGTTTAAATAGAAGCTTACTAAATGTAGCAAGATTAATTCGTTTCTACTCCCTATAAATATGTTGCCACATGATTCTAATGAGAAATATCAGCGGAAATGCAACCTAGAAGGTCTCGAACAAGCAGGGAGTAAGGAGATAGAGCAAGTGGACAAGAGTAAAGCTGCCATAATGGATGCGTCATCTAACCTTCCATTAGCGTTGGCTCAGCCAGGTCTGGACCAGACTATGGGTGGGATCCCGGTGCCTGCGATCTCCCTGTTCATGCATGGCATGGCGCAGATGTTCTGGTTTTCGAGCCTGGACACGTATTGTATCGACGTGCTGCCAAAGCCGAGGGAGGTTGTGATTGCAAGGAGTTATACAGTAAGGTAATTGTTTGAGGTGCTAGGGAGGGAGGTGGTGTTGCCGGTGGCGCAGAGCACTGGGGTGGGTTTATTTCCGAGAATTAGTGTGGGGTTGATGGTTGTGGCTGCTTTGGCGGCGGCGGTGACGGTGAGGTGGGGCAGGAGGTGGAGGGATGCTGCTGATGAGAAGAGGGGGGGCTGAGAGGGGGACGGAGGGGCCGAAGAGAGGGGAGGAGGCGGGGTGCGAGAGGTGGACTGGCAGAGGGGAGAAGGTGTGAGGGAGGAAGTTAAGAATAGTTGGCTGTGGATAGATTTGAAAATTTCATTGGCGCACAAGTATAGACGGGAGTTTATGAAACCACAAGATAGATGAAGAAGATTATGCTGCAGTCGAAATATATACTGTACTGCAATTCTTAAGAGTCTAAAATATATACATTAGTTGACTGGTCTACCTCAAACACACTCTCTACTCAAGACAGTTTCTAGCTAGGGTAAGCTAGCATTTCAGCAATGGTTGGCAGCATTGTTCTTGGAGAATCTAGCATTTAAGCAACGTTGTTCTTGGCAGCGTTGTTCTTGGCGGCGTTATTCTTGACAGTGTTGTTCTTGGCGTCGTCGTTCTTGGCGGCGTCGTTCTTAGCATTGTTCTTAGCGTTGTTCTTGGTAGCGTCGTTGGATGCGACAGCGGCAGATGCAGAGACAGCAGTGGAAGAGGTGATGGCGGCAGATTCAGAGACGGCGGTGGAAGAGGTGACGAATCCCGATAGGGCAGCGCCGGTTGAGGCAGAGCTGGATGGGGGAGATCCAGAGCCAGCAGCGGAGCCGCTCTCAGTAGAGTTGGAGCCATCTGGTCCACCGGATCCGCCACCCATGGAGCCGGAGTCCTCGTTGGCAACGCCACCGTTCTCGGTGAGGGTTGCGGCAGGGGTGATGGTCTGGGACTGGGTGAGATCAATACCAAAGGATATCCAAGCAAAGATTCCATCCTCGACGGTCTCGCCGAGAAGTGAGTACTGGGCAACAGGGTCGATGGTTCCGGCCTCCTCAGAGAAGATCGTGTCGACGGCGTTCTCGGTGATCTCCTGGGTGTTGGTGTTGTATGGGGCGGTGGCCTCGACCTGGGTGATCAAATCCTGGTCGAAGAAGATCTGGCCGACGTGTGAGGCAGCGCCGCCACTGTAGGTGCTGTTAGCGAGGATGGTGCCGTTGAAGTTGGCAATGACGTGGATATGGGTAGCGCGGCTGGTGTAGTGACCGGGGAAGGTCGTGGTGAACTGGGCGACACCATCGAACTCGGTAGGCTGGAGACCGCGGAGGAAGGTCTTGTCGATGTTAGTAGCGTCGCTGGAATCGCCGTTACCGCTGGCCACAATGCCGGAATAGACACCAGTGGAGTTGCAGTCTGTAATGATTTTAGAAATGTGGTTTAGGGAAGACCTTTGGGGGAGGGGGTGGGGGGACGTACGCCAGAAGTCAATCATGCTGTTGACAACAGGCTCGCAGGTGGCCACATCGATGAGTTGGACATCGATGGTCAACTCAACACCCTCCTGGTCTTCGATGATGTTGCGGCGGATGTACTCTCCGCTGGCATAGTATGGGCCTTGGGTGACCTCAGGGCTGAGGACGCAGGAGTTGTTGCTTGAGAACAGGGTGGTCTCCGGGGTGAGGCGGGTGTAGTCAACGCTAGAAAGATGGCTGGTGTTCGTGACACTATCAACGTCTCTGGCGCTGAGGTAAGGAGCGCCTAACTAGTGTTAGTAGAGCGAAGAGACTTGTAATTATATACTCACTGGTGCTGAGGTTTCTCTTCTTGCGCAAGTTCTTAGCAAGAGCAGCACGTCTCTTAACGTTGCGGGCCTCGATGCCGCGAGCCTTCATCTGAGGAGCGCAGTGACTGAGATCGCGCTTGCTGGTCTTCATGAAGGCAGCGCGCTCGGCCATTTCCTTGCTGTGGTCATGGCCTGGGTGTGCAAGAACGCTGCTAGCGAGGACGGCGGACGCAACCGCGACAGTGCTAAAGAAACGCATGTTGATGGTAAAGATGAGAACCTGAGAATAGACTGAAGAGAATGTGAAGGTGAAGATGAAGCTGATGAGGATAATGAAAAGCAGATACTCATTGACATGTTATATACACTGACGAAACCTCCCTTTACAAAGTTGGATCCGTGATAACCCCACGTTGAGTCCAAGTCGAGTCCACGTACACCCATCAGAGCTAACCTCGAGTAGAGGCGTGGTCGCGATGGTGGGGAGACCTCATTTCCAACGCTCCTTGACACTATCTCCTTTTAGAAATGCTAAGGATTACGTCGGTAATACCAATGAGACGCAATGGAATAGGAGCATGGAAATTTCCTTCGATGGAGATCCACCAAAGTCGAGTAAATTTTTGAGTCTTGGAACGCGCGTCATGACTTGTACAGCCAGCCGACCCCACAGTTTCAAGCGAACTGGGTAGCCCATTTCTGTTTCATCTGCCGTGGCATTAGCATAAACTTAATATCCTGTATGAAGTTGAATAGCTTCTAGCTCCAGTTCCAAAGGATTTTAATGGTTGGGCGTGTTCTAGTCGTGGCTTTTTGTGGCGGAGCTTGACTAGACTAGACAACCCCTCCGGAGAGAAGCTCTGTAACCCAAACTCGACTCCCTGCTCTTACCTTAACCAACTAACTCTCGGTATTTTAGGGCCGGCAGACTCGACGCGAGTTGTATTGTCCATTGGGTTCTAAACTACACCGTAGATGCTCTATAGAGGAAGAATATCTTCACTTTCTCTTTCACTTGCAGCTTCTATGGCCACAAACCGCCCGTTCAAAAACTGTCTCAACCTACTGCACAAATCTTGGTCTGGACTGACTAGATTAGACTACGAATCTAGCGGTCATAGCCCCGCAGCGGGGTTCTGGGTATTTAAAGAAGGCGAAACCGCGCCATCGTACACGTCACGGCATTGGTAGGCGGCTCCGTGAACATAATGCAACTGCACCCCCTGCAGAACCACCACCACACAGCTAATCACAACAGCTGGGTTTACAAAGCCCCTTGTGCGAATGGGGCTCCGCGCACCCATCGCACGTCTTTGCCACGGCATACATATGCGCCCCGCTCTTTATCGAGTATGCCTAAATCACCCTACAGACTTCCAGAACCAACCAACTTTTCCACTGTTCTGGTTTCCTGGTTCGTCCCCTCTTATCTCCTTTAGTCTGACTAGCTCATCGACACTATATGGAATTCAAACCGAAATTAAAGGAGAAAGAGGATCAGATTACACCTACCTGCCGCGGTTGATACATAACAAAGATCCTGGGGACTACGTAGGCAGCTAAACTAGAGACTATGGAGTCGGGTACAACCGCAAGCCCACCATCTTACACCCAGGCTGTGAGCGATGCGGCCGACGACCTTCTGCAACCGGCCATCCTCGTGCTTGACAACCTGTCAATCTACGCCGAGTCCGACCCAAATGTCCCCCTCTACCAGTTCAACCGTAGCATCGCACATCTAGGTCCAGCCACGTCAGTTGTCGAGTTTGCGCGGATGGAGTGTAGGGACGGGATTGCAAAACAACGATCCAGGCACATCTACAATCTGCATCACCGGCAGCCGATGTTCCGTGTGCTGTCCGCCCGACACGCCGAGTACTTTATCCAGGCCGTCGCGACGCCCGCTCGCCGCCTGGGCCACCTGGGACTCAAGCAGGCCCGCATGTCGGAGCACTGGACGGCGCTGCCGGTCGACATGAAGGGCTGGACCGAGTTTGACCGGCCACCGTTCGTGGCGGATGCGGCGCCGGTATTAGAGGCTCACCATCGAGAGGGAGCATGCAAGTGGACGGATGGCGACGGCCGCGATGTGGCGATGGAGTACGACTCGGATCAGGAGCACCGATTACTGGTCACGGCTTCGCTCCAGCGTGAGACGCTGGATGCGCTGGTGGCTCTGTGGTGCTGTCGCGTGTGGCAGCTGTCGGTGGACCAGAAACCGTCGCGGACTGTGCCGACTAACCATCTCGCGCATACATTGCCTATTGGATGGAAGAAGTTTCAATGATGAAAGGTCAAAGGTAAATGTCACGTATTTACGGAATCTCTTAGGAAGTGCTGACTGGCGGTACCTGCCCGATTATAGCTGATACGTCAATGACCCAAGCGGAATAGACGATCCATCCTCCACGATCTGTCATTTGTGAATCCAAAGCTGTTGTTGATGGAAAACAAACCAAAGCTGCGGCTTCTCACACATATATATACCCCTGTGAGGAAATGACTATAATCACGTAATTAGGGTCTCGTTTCTCAGATTTAATGTAGAATACATGGTATATAAAACTCCTAATAGAACTCGCTCGCTGAACAAACACTCAAGCCCCACTAACACTAACGCTCAAACCATTCTTCTCCGTCGGCGTATCAGTCCCGCTACTCTTCTCATCCTCCACCATCGTAGCCCCATGCGCATGATGCTTACTCGGGTGCTGCTTGCCCGTGGCATCCAGATACAGCGCCTTAAATGTATGCGCCATACTATGCCTCCCCTCCCAGAGCGGGAATATCCCAACACAGAACAGCGAGCAGAAGATCCAGATTATCCCAACCACGACCCATCCAGTGAAAAATGGCTTGCTGAAGACGTAAGAGGAGCCATACATGGGGAAGGGAAACAGGACGAGGAAGCCCAGCGTCATGGAGATGGCGGAGATCTTCGCGATCTTGGAAGCACGGAGAAGCACCCGCTGTTCTTCGGCAAGCTCCTCCTCGGAGATGACAGCTTCGCCAGGGACGAGTTCGAGATCCACACCCGAGGCCTCAGCGATCTCGTGGTCGTCGCTGCGCTTGATCTCGGCCATGGACACCCAGTCGTAGTTATCTGCGCCGAGACCGAAGGTAAGAACTGGGATGAAGATGGCCGGCGATAGGAGCGCGACGACGTTTCCAGCCAGCATGGGGTAGTTGGAGCCGAGAGTCTCGACGGTAAGTTCGCCGAACATCTTTTTGCAGGTGACGAGCCAGGCAATCAGTGCGCACGCTAGTCCCAGAGGAGGTGAGAGAGTGGCGGCCCATTTGTTCTGCTTGCTCCACAACAATGTGAGGGTGGCCGGAAGGACGGCAGCGGAGATGATAACACCCATCATGAGGTAAAGGAAGCCCATTGATATACCGGCGTAGTAAAGGCCCGTTGAGAATGCAGCCATGACTAAGCCAAAGCTGGCAACCATGACGTGGGACATGTAAATGAGACTGCGGCTGGAGGCATCGGGCTTAATGTAGGTCTGGTAGATGTCGTAAGTGAAAATGGTCGAGACCGCAATTAGTTCAGCAGACGTTGCGGATGTGACAGCCATAAATATGAGAAGAAGGGCGCACACTGCTCCACCACTGCCCAAGAGCGCCACAGCGGCATAAGGGAGGACAAGGCCGGCGGAGACATCAGCAGCCGACATGCGCTCGGGGAAGGTTGGGAAGACGGAGTGGGACTCGAGTGCGAGCGCAGAGAGACCCATTGTTGTAGCGCAGAGCCATGGAATGGCAAACCACGACAATCCGCCCATGATATATCCGGGCAAGGCAGAGACCGGGGAAGCTGCAATTCCACGGTTGTAGTATACGTTGTCCAAAAACACGGTTCCAAAGTTTCCGATGATGTTGATAACAAAGAAGATGGCGCCTTCCTTGGATCTCATGGTGAGATAGCTGCCTCCTGCGTTTCCTTCAACAGGGTGACGCTCTGTGGCGGCAACAAGGGCATCAAAAACCGCTCCAGGGGAGCCGATGATGTGGTTGGTCGCATAAGCGGTAAATGCAAAAATTATAATAATAATAAGAAGCATGACAGTGTGAACGTAGTCTGTCAAAAACGTGGCTTTCATGCCGCCGAACATGGTGTAGACAATAACTCCAAGCGGGAGCAGGAAGCACGCTGCCGGAGTTGAAATACCGGTTAAGGCTGTGAATGCTGAAGATCCGCCGGTCAGGAGCATGGCTGTGACCAAGATGTTTGTGAAGAGGCCGAAGGTAACGAAGACCAAATGCGTGGTCATGCCGTAGCGTGCCTTGATAACTTCCAAGAAAGTCTGTTCGAGAAACTTAGTACGCTGATATATGAAAGGGCGACAAAATACTCACGTGAGCATTGGGAGAACGGCGCTTCAACTCAATGGCGAGGGTAGCAAATAAAATAATCTGCACTGTTGCGCCAGCGGCATACCAGAATGGCCCAGAGACACCGTACTTGTATGCCATACTGGAGCTCTGTAGCAATGTCGCGGCCCAGGTCCAACTCGATACGACTGCAGAGGCTACCAATCCCGATTTTACCGTCCTTCCAGCCGTACTAAACATTTCAGAAGTTTGAACTTCATGGTTATAGCGCTTGAGGATCCAGGTTACGAGCACCATTCCAAGTGCGAACAAGGAACCGAGACCTGGAAATCATTGGCATGAGTATGTGATAAAGTAGACGGGTATGATAAATTCTTACCAAGGATAATCCCATAGCCCCATGCTTGACCCAATGGGTGAGGGACAGAAATATGGTTTGCGTCCATCTGGAGCTTCAAGAGAGACAGCGAGATGTGATAGCGTCAAAGTGTCGAGACAGATGATAAAACAAAAAAAAAAAAAAAAAAAACTTACACCAGCTGGGTTGGGAGACTGATATATGAATGAAAAACCCACATCCTGTCAAAATCCAACTGGCCAATGAGGTCGGCGCGACTCATAGCTGTTGAGATCTATGAAGATAAGATCTAGTGCACCCCAGAAAGAAAGAAGATAGTCAAGACAAACACATAACCTAGCTGTAAGCTAGCCAATGGGGCCGGCATCGGTACGATATTGGCAAGGGTGGTATGGCTGATAGGAATAAGGGATTGGAGCCCGGCTGCTGCGACAGTGTGCAAGCACCTGTCTGTCTATGAGATGAGGTAAAGTATAGAATAATACGAAATAGCACTGAAAATCGTATATCGGGTGGTACCGTATTACACAACGGCCAACTCCGGGATAAGCCACAGCGCCGCAATGATATTTGTGACAGCTGGCATTGGCAGGAATCCAGAAGTTGATGACATGCGAAAATAGCGATGGGCGCATGTAGCTCATTGGGGGTGTTGATAAATGATAAGGAGTTCCAGAGATAGTTAAGTTTCTGCTGGGGTTGTTGCTTACGTATGCATGGACAGTGGGTGCAATGATAAGAAATGGCCCCTGACACCCCCACATGGTCAACCCTTGGTTAAGATAAGGATGTCGGGAGCTAGAAAACAGGAGCTCTTATCAACAAAAGCCATCCATTGCCGTCCGGCAAGTGGAGAGATGACAGGTTTGGCGGATTCTTAACTTGAAGCTCTGAGGTCGGGGGAGCACGGGAGACTGATATGTATGTGTCTCCAGGATGAGGATGGGGTACATATGCCGGTTTCACCCCCATACTGTATCAGCCGTGCCATGCGCATGGAGACCATGCGGATAACGATGATCCCACAAGGAATAAGGAATATATTATTATATTACACTGCGTGGAGCACACGAAAAAGGAACTGCTAAGGTACAGCGTGCACCCAGCACTCAAATCATGAGCCTGGGCGACGACGACATTGGTATTGTCTTGTCCCCTCAGAAAAGAAAGCCAATAGCCTTCTTAGCCCTATGGCACCCCAACCCTAAACGCCTTACTTGAATTGACCCTTCTCTCCACAGACGCATATCTTAGCCGCCCAGTACCATGGACGCATCTCTCCGTCGCCAACCACCCGTTTATCCGTACGTCATGTTTGTCTTTGCACCGGGCTGTTGTTGACCTTGTGGTGGACCCCATCCAGGCTGCTGATTATATTGACCAGGTCCAGGCTGACCTTGTGGCTGCATCTCGTTACCCGCGCTTCTGTGTTGTCCTTTCACATCTTGTCGGTTACTATTAGGGCCAAAGGTTAGCTAATATTCCACACGCCCAACTCCGGAAACCGATTCAGGGGAAACGTACTCTAGGGGTTGCGCAAAGCCGCAGATCCGACATACGACGTCCTCGTAGGCATGCATGGAGAGCGGGAGGATGGGGACGAAGCAGAATGTGAACCAATTCCATCGCTTCATCACATGCGCTGAGTAGTTTCCCTGTTGTTATCGCATCGGTTAGTGACGGTCCAAGTTGTTTGATAGGATCTCTTTGCCAGAATAGGCGGCCTGGGTTTAAGGGACTCGAGTTTGGACTTACACAGTTGTGACATTGGCAGGTAACGCCCTCGTAACCTTTCAGTTCCGAAGAGAACTCATGCTCGCCGCAAGTGAAGACGATACCTGGGGGGTGTTAGCATTCTCCCTCATGTCCTTCTGTGACGAACAGATCTACATACACATTGTGAGGTTTCCGTAGTTGTAATTTTACCGTATTCAAAAATTTCTTGCGGCGCAGAGGGATGATATGGCTAAAGAGGTTTAAAAGTTCCCTTCCGGATATTCTATGGTTTCACCTTGGCAGTGCTGCGCCAGACATGCACACGTCAACGGCGACACACGTGACGTCAGTGCCCTTTGTGGCGCCTATTAGCGTTGTTTTACCCGCAGCCGAGGCCAAAGCGGGGCACGCGGCCGCAGAGTCACAAAATATATTTTGCAAGAGCTCGCGAAGCTCCCTCTTCTCTTTTCTTTCCTCTTCAGCGTCGTCCCCCTCAACGTTGCGTTTCTATGCTACAAACAGACACCTGCGCAAGCTCCGTGTCATGGTCTTCGGATCAAATCTTTATTTGCATATGAGAAATTCGGAGTAATCTTCAAAACACCTCACTCCCTTCTTCGGAAGGTGCATAGGTCTGCCGGTAACGGCCTGGCGTGCTTCACGTCTGCAATTGGCATCAGAAAAGCAGGGCGTGCCCGTGCCTTGTATATCTTGAAAGAGAGAAGAGGGCGCGTGGTTCGTTCCTATGGGAGGGCTATTGCGAAGATTGTGTATGTCAGATGAACCGCCGTTTCCTTGCCTGATGCCTGACCCGAAAGGGGAGGGGAGATGGCGGGGTACGGTGACTATAGAGGCATGACACTTAAGTACAATACGCAACGTGCCAGCTCTGTGGTGACTTGTCGCTGTAGAGTTGGTACAATTCGATTCTGATTACTCTGTTGGGGACGACGCTCCATTCTTTTTTTTTCAGGTATGTGGGGTTTGCATTCACAGAGGTATGGGATACTACTAATATTTTTGGTGATTTTGAATTTAGTATGACCCCGCTGTTGAGACGGCAGTATCAATAAGTATTGGGGCACGCACCCAACAACGTGCTTCCGTCAGAACTGAAGATCTTCTGCCTCTGGCCCATATTCAACATTATTACTACCGAAGCCATCTTCTTGCTCTTTCTGGGGATCGACGAGCGATTTCAGTTGCCCTAGCTCCTTCACCAGCTCAGAGCAATATTGCCTAGAGCGGTACACTTTGCTCAAGAGACACCGAATCCCTTCGCCAGAAGTCTCAATTTTGTCCTGAAGCAACATTGCTGAGTCGACACTTGTTTCATCCTTTCTCGATTTCGGGATTGGTATCATGGCAGTAGCTGCCTTTTGCAAGCACATGTCCAGCTTTGTCGCCTGGATCCTGAACTTCTGGCACGGCTTTCGCAGTTGGTTCTCCCACTCATTAACCTCATCTTCACTCTTGATGGAGTCTCGACGGGTTGATGGAACTCCGATTCGACGAGACCACAGCTCTCTCAAAATGCCATCACCGGCGTACTTATTGATGGACGCGACCTCGTTGTCAAACTCCTGTTGGAAGTTCTCATAGAATTGTTCGGCATGCTCCAATTGTTGGAATAACTTGGCGCATGCACCCTCAAAGTCGGTGGTGTGGTCGTCGTGCCTCTTCTCTGACTCGGCATTCGAATCACGCCTTGGGCGGGGACGATGGTCAGGGCGTGGACCAGCCGGTGGTGGAAGATCGTAATATTCTTCCCACTCGTAACACGGATACCCTGGGGAAGGCGGGTACTCTGGTGGATTTGGAAATCTTGGATATCCCACATTCATGGACACTCGTCTATTGTCGTGTGGTCTTCTCGTCTCTCCGATGGTTAGATCAGAGAAAAAACTCCTTTCTCTATCCCGGCCTCTAATAGCCGTTACCGAACGGCTGTCAGGAACGGGAGAGCCTCTCCACATCATGGGTGGCAAGAAGGTATGTCTGCTTAGGTGGCTCCTCCTTCGTTGAGGGGGACTCTGGGGGATCCAGCGAGGAGAATACATCGTTGTGGCGATGCCAAACTTGTTGGACTATTTCTATATGGCGCTGCATTTATACATGTATTCCTAGAAGCAGATAAACGGTGAGTTTGCTATGCAAGCACCCTGATTCTAGAGCAAGCTACCCTTGCCCATGCTTTCGAAAACTTTTCGTGTTTTTCATTAAATGGTTCTTTATATTTTATCGTCATCTACACATTACTCAATAATATATTTCCTCCGCAATAGTTTATGTTCAATTTTCTATAATCGTTATAGCACGGATAGTTAAATAATATAAATAAAATAAAAATAAATAAATTGTTTAGATACCTCAATTCTACCATTTTCGTGTGTCAACCCGCCCAATGCACTGAAAGCCCACAATCCCGTGATATAAACCAATATAATCACAACCCGCCATGCATTTACGCATTTGTCTCTCCATACCCTAACACATCTCGTGCATCGGGCCGCAAGCTTCCAGGTCATGCCTGCCAACACAGTCATAGGGGTCCACATCCGTTACTAAGCCGTGGCAGCCACCCCGATCGATATACCATACTCATCTCATATCTACTACTATTCTAGCCGTATAACTCTTATCTATCACAACTCACAACCACAATGTTCGGCCTAAGCCCATCTTTCCCACCTCGGTCCCTCGTTCCTCTGGTTGAAGAGGCCGCGGGGCTGCTCAAAGGACGCAATGAGACTGTTTCTGTGGCCGAGACAGTGCGTATACCTTTTATACTATCATAACTCCCCCCATCAAGCCTCTCATGTGACCTATTCCCCCTTTGTTACTTGAACTTTGATCTCCCGGCATCCATGGCATTTGACCCGACTGATCCGATGCCGCTTCCATCTACCCCGCAGCCACCCGTGCTTCTCGGCGCTCACATGGTCTCCTCATCCTTCTTCCCGTGACGCATGATTTGCTGTTGGAAGTTTTTTTTGTATGAGATTGGCGAGTTGGGGATGCAAATGTGCTGATATGTTGTGCAGGCTGCCGGAGGGATAATCTCGGCTGCATTGCTGAGCACGGCGGGTGCGAGCAGGTTTTATGTGGGCGGGCTGACGGTATGTGGGTTCCACGCTGCAAGTGGTTTTTGATGGGCAGATGGAGAGAATGAGGAATGTGAGAAGCCTAGGGAATGAATGCTGATGCTGGGAAGTTGTATACCCTCCCTTCACGGGTGCAGTTTGGTAAGTTATCCATCCTCTCTTCTTGAAATCCTTGGTTTTATATCCTCATTTGATGTGTTCTCAAACACATCCCCAAACATATCAAGTACCCACAGACAATCAATCAATGTACCATATACCAATGTGCAGTAAAACTGACAAAGCTCAGCTGGATGGACCGATGAGGACACCAAAGCTTACACCGGCCCAACCCTCGGCGTTGTCTCAAAAATGGCAGAGAATGTCCGTGGTAAACTCAACAGTACGTATACCGTCTGTGAGTCTGGCACCGCAGGGCCGACTGGGGGCACCACCAGGAACAGAACTCCGTAAGTTGGTTGTCTCTCCTTCCTATTCTCCACCGTATCTGTCATGGCATCAGCAAAGCAAACGCCACCTGGCTGTTTGTGTGATGACCTAGAGTGCAAAGAAAAGGAATTAATAAACAGGCAGTGGATACTTAGCCCTCGCTGTCTCAACGCCTGAAGGAACGTTCACTCGGGAAGTAGACACTGGATCTGCGGATCGAGCGGAGAATATGGTGAATTTCGCAGCGGAGGCGTTGAAGTTGCTGATTGATGTAATTAAAGGGGAGTGGGACGTGAAGTCGTCCGGCAGAGAGGGGCAAGCTGTGAATTGGAATTTGTAGGCAAGATTGGGTGTTGGTATGAATGTTGACATAAAGCGGCTTCATATAAAGGGGGTGGGAGGAGATACAAGTAAAGAATAGAATTTTGCTATCTATGGAATGAATAATCCTCAATAACAAATGTGCTAAACGCCGAATTCCCAATGCCCCTATCCCACGCCATTATCACAACAAGCGAAACTATACAACAAGACGTGCCACCTGCACAAACTTGCATTAGGTAATTGTACACGCCGCTTATGCCGCCTAAGCCGCCCCTGCCGCCTAATTGGCCGCTACATAAAATAACAAAGGAACCCGAAGGAACCACATATACAAGTTTATGCCAGTACCTTTCAATTCAAAGGGCCCGATGGTTTAGCGGTAAGACGTCCATCCCTTAATTGATCAACCTCTTCTTGGATACTTCAAGCTCGACTTGGATATCGAGCTTGTGGTTGATCAAGGATCAGATGGAAACCTCCAGTTCAAATCTGGATCGGGCCACTTTTTTGATGATTTTTTGATTCTTTTTTTGACCCAAGCCGAGAGAGTGAAGATCTAGAAGCAGGCGGGCGTTTTGGTGAGGCTTTGGTGACCGAGGTTGTCCGTTCAACTGTCGGCTAAGGAGTGGATTTTTTTTTGGCGACACTTTTTGCTCAGCGAGGTATCGGCTCACAACTCCTTGTAAGTCGTCTGGATATAAGACATCCCACACAACTGCTGCATATCGTCATCCGTCAACTTCTCTCGTATCCTCGTCAAATTGTTATTCCCACCACCATACGCCCCAACTCTAGCCAACCCACAAACACCTGGGACATTGTCCTTCCGTCCACTCTGCAACATTCCAAAGCGTAACACAACTTCAGATACTGTGACGACAATACTGACAGCAATTAGGATGATGATGATCCATGTGATGTTGCTCATTTTGGTGTCGGAGATGGAGTCAGTGAGGATCTCAGCGAGCTCGAGGAAGACGCGACAACGTTCGTTGAGGACCTTGATACGGGGAGTGATCTCGAGATACTCCCGGACGGCAAAGTAGAGAGGATGGAGCGTGGGCTCGGAGTCCCAGAAGAAATTGGGGACGTCGAGAATGTTAGATGCTGTTTGGATATCAGTGGCTATTCGAGACCTTGGGATCCAGGACATGGGTTTGACGACGACATGGAATTACTTACAGAGATTCACATCAACACGACTCTTGAACAGTCTTCCAAGGATCTTCACAACTTCAGGACGAGACATGCCAAGTTCTCCCGTCAGAGCAAGACGCTTCGGGACATGCTGAGCATCAAGCATCGTCTGCGACATCTTCTCCTCGAAAAAGCTCAACTTTGTGCTCTGCGCGATCGCATGGCTCATAGCAAGCTTAATCATATGATCCCCACTCCTCAGCGTGATCATATCGTTGAAGACTCTCGGCCTATCAACAAAAGAGCTGTACTCGAAATGAAGCTCCTCAGTCTCAAAGTCTGCCTCATCCTGTGGCCTCGATATGATCGACTGCCCCGTCTCCATCTCGGTGAACGTGAAATCGGCAAGGGTGTCCTTTTCCTGGCTCTCAGTGAAGTTCCAGAATACCACTACGCCGTAGGAGAAGACGAACATCTCGGCGAATGTGGTAGCGTCAGGGGCGAGTCGATTCGGGCTGTCGCCCCTCTTGCCTTGAGCTGCAACTCTCTCTTCTTCCCTGCCGCGCCTTTCCTCGTCCTCTCGTCTTATCCTATCATCCTCGCTCTCGCCTGCTGGGGTCTCTTCTCCACCACGAACACCATACACGTCTGTGTCCTCGAAATACCCCTCATGGTATACCCGTGCCTCGCTCCTCTCAATCTCCTCATCGAGCACTGCCTTCCCACCCGGATGTTTAAGAATTGGACTACTCCTCAGTCGATACCCCTCATTCCCCGGTAATAGCGGTAGATGATAAACCGTATAAAGACAATCATCATACAACTTCGTCTTCGCCCCATGCTGCTCCTTCACAAAATTTGCCGTAGCCGCCATCTTAAACCCCTGCGCCGTACAATACGCCGTACACCTCGCCACCTTCTCCGTCCTCTTCGCCTTCGGCAGTCGTTCCGCATAACTCTTCCCCCTCAACGCCCCCTTCTTCTTCAACTCATCCAACTCCTCATTCCTAAGTGGGCGTCCCTCATCCTCACTCTCCTCCACACTCCCCACAACCTCCTTCCCCTCCTCAAGCTCCGGGATAAGAACAAGCTTCTCGCTAACCTTCGTCGTACGACCCGGGATATTAACCTGCGACGTCCGCGTCCCCGGTGACACACCCGCAGTCGACACACTCCTCTGCACCCCCGGCCTCGCTGTCCTCGCTATAGGCGGTAACCGCGCCTGTCCAGATGGTATCTCGGACGAGTTCTGCAGCACGTTGTCGACTGATATATAACGCGTTGGCATGCGGGTGCGCGCCGTACTCGCACCGTTCGCTGGCCGCGCCGGTTGACGGGGAGGTGGGAGCCGTTCGCGGGAGTCGGTTACCTGGCTATGGATTAGAGGGTTGCTTTTATATTGGGCTTGAGGAAGGGGGGGGGAGGGGAGGTCTTGAATGCTGCATGAGGACTGAAACATACCAGGACCGATGGCCCACGTTTTCCTGGGGGAGCCGACATGGTTATCGTACCACTTGCGCCAATGCAAGAATACAGCAAGCGCCTTTATAAAGAGTGAACAATGACCCAAGTCGTAGTATCTCAGGCTCTCAAAACCGTCAGGGTGGTCGTCGTCGTGATTTCTTAGTCCCTTATCTAACTTTCTCGGCTGGGCCAAGCAAGACGTCATGGCCTGTTCCCCCAAAATCGCTCGGCACAGAACCATCATACGTAGCCTCGTCTTTCTGCCTCGCCTAACCTATCCATTCTGCCCCGCCAAAAATTATATTTCAACTCGGCGCCAGCCTTCCCACCTTAACTCCAGAACTTTCGACGAAACAACCTGGCGACTTACGATTTGCGAAGCGCGGCGTATCATATCTGGAGAGTCGTCGCTGTCGCTATTTCGTATTTTTGAGGTAGTGCAACTATAACTACGACTGCAATCGTTCTACGCCGCCACCCATATACCTCTCACACTTCAAGCCTGACGACATACGCCTACAAGGCCGCTTCAAGATGGCTTCCCCTCCCCCCTCCGCGCAAGACGCGAAGATCGAGATCATCAAGAACCAGGTGTATGAGCAATGTCTCGACGAGGAGCCCGACACCGTGTTCCGCCAGCAGGACATCCTCGACATGGGAGTCATACCCGACAGCGACGCAGCGCTGCTGCTCGCCGTGACGCAGCGACTCGTGGACGAGAAGTTATTCAAGATGGTGCGAGATGGGCAGCTGGGATGGATGTACCGTCCTCTCGAGGACGCAATCAAGTAATCTCACCCCCCTCACACCCTTCTACCCCTCCTCAAACCAGGAGTGGTGGTGGTGCAGCAGCAGCTCAATTACTAACCTCCACCCCCCAGATACCGCGGCCTAACCCACGAACAAGAAATGGTCTACTCCCTAATCGACGAATCCCACACCGAAGGCATCTGGTCCAAAACCATCAAGAACAAAACCGCCCTCCACGAAACCCTCATGCGCTCCGCCCTCAAGGCCCTCGAGACAAAACGCCTCATCTCAGACATGAAATCCGTCGAGCACCCTACGAGGAAGATGTACATCAAATCCACCTTGCGCCCGTCTGAGAAGGCTACGGGGGGGGCATGGTACACCGATAACGAACTCGATGAGGCGTTCATTGAGGGGCTCACGGGCGTGCTGTATAAATACATCGAAGCCCGCTCCTTCTACCGCTCCACCTCGCGGCGCCCACTCAAACGAATCGCCGGCCGCCCCGCCCCCGCCACCAAGCCCGCCCAAGCAGACACCATAACCCTCCTCCCCCTCCCCCCAACCTACCGCGGCTACCCCTCCCTCGCCGAACTAACCCTCTTCATCGAGTCCTCGCCCATCACCTCCACCACGTTGTCCGCAGACGACATCTCCGCCCTCCTCGACGTGCTCATCTACGACCGCCGCATCGAGCAGGTGGTCGCGGGGCCGGAGGGCGTGGCGTTCAAGGCGGTAAGGAAGGCGGTGGTGGGGGATGAGGGGGCGGAGAGGGGGAATGGGGTTACGGAGGTGCCGTGTGGGAGGTGTCCGGTTTTTGAGTTGTGTGGGGAGGGGGGGCCGGTGGCGGCGAGTAATTGCGTGTATTTCCAGGAGTGGTTGACTGGGGGTGGGTTTTGAGGGGGTTTTTGTGATGGNGGGTGGGAGTTCTTTTTTGGTGTTTGGCGATTCTTTTTTGGGTGATTTGGGAGGGGGTTGGGATGTGTGTATCATCTGGCAAAGGTCCCAGTGTGGTTTGAAAAGTCTGAAGAGGGACTGTGGTGGATGAGGTTTATAGAAACCCACTTTATTCCGAATAAAGAGACATCTACTGAAGACTATGGCTTTGTATGATTTATATGTGAGATACTCGGAAATCGAAGCGAAAAGTGGAATCCCATGGATTAAATTATTAGCATCTATTTCTGTGGTAGCTGTGGTTTTTCGAAGTCTGAGGAGAGGGTTGTGTATAATAAAATTGTTTATTGAAGTTATTATTAAAATAAAGACATTAAATAACTCGTGCATGGTCAATTGAGAAGTTTGTCGCCATAAATAGAATCGAAAGGATAAGTTACACGAATTTATAATCGCAAAGTATTAATCCTGAAGTATATGTACTGCGTCTTCGTAATTTTGGTTGACGTGAGTATGATAAGACGGATACGTGAAGGGATATATTACTATGGTGGCATGGCACTTGGGCAGGGAAATGTCGCGTACAAAGCTTTAGAAAGTCGACAGCAATGGCACAAGTGATAGCCACTGCACCCTCGTACGCTTAGCAAATTCGGTGGACTACAGCAACAATTCACACATCACACACATACACACAAAACCACAACTCGAAAGATCTGAAGCTTTTTTTATTCGCCCATCGACGAACGAATCACGGCATCTAGCTAAACCTTACGCTCAAGCGTCGCCAGCACCGAAAGAGGATATAAAGTTTCACACACGTCAAGGATCATCAGAGAGAGGTGAGGTGCTCTACAACTCGCCAGACTTGACAATGGTGGGCTTCTTGTTGTAGTTGACCTTTCCGGAGCCGGAGCCGGTGGCCTCGAGGGCCTTGACAATGTTCAGGGACTCCTCGTCAGCGACCTCGCCGAAG
This sequence comes from Pseudogymnoascus pannorum, assembly GCA_001630605.1. Classification (NCBI taxonomy): domain Eukaryota; kingdom Fungi; phylum Ascomycota; class Leotiomycetes; order Thelebolales; family Thelebolaceae; genus Pseudogymnoascus; species Pseudogymnoascus pannorum. Next base: position 298,601 of record LNAS01000021.1, read on the forward strand.
ACGACGTGCTTGCCATCGAGCCAGCTGGTGACGACGGTGGTGACGAAGAACTGGGAGCCGTTGCTGTGAAGGGGGTATGTGTTAGTTATTGTCTCGGGGGTAGGTAAAATTATGCCGAGGCAGAATGGTGTTTGCTTACGTGTTTGGGCCGGCGTTGGCCATGGACAAAAGTCCGGGCTTGGTGTGCTTCTTGACGAAGTTCTCGTCGGTGAACTTCTCACCGTAGATGGACTTGCCACCGGTGCCCTGGTGTGGTGTTAGCAAGCTGTTGCCTTGTTGGAAAGAGGATGGGGGTGAAGGTGGGGGCGGGGGGGTTCGGCTTACGTTGCCACGGGTGAAGTCACCACCCTGGAGCATGAATTGCGGGATGATGCGGTGGAAGGCAGAGCCGGCGTAACCGAAGCCCTTCTCGCCAGTGCAGAGAGCGCGGAAGTTCTCAGCGGTCTTGGGGACAACGTCGTCGTAGAGGTTGAAGTTGATGCGGCCGGATTGCTCTGTTGGGGCGGGGTGATGTGTTAGCTCCGACGTCACTGCGGGGTTGTGGAAGAAGCGAGATTTTTGGGCGGCAGCAACAGAAGCTGAGCTCTGAGCTCTGAATTGAGCCGACGCGAAGTCGGCAACGACTCAATTACGGGGTACAATGAAGGAGATGTCGATGAATGAAATGATTGGGGATGGATTGAGATGGAATTGATGAGGGTTTTTTGCACGTACCAGCGACCTTCGAGGTTGGCTTGCCAGCGGCGTCAAGGACTGGGCCCTCCCAAGTCACATCGAAGAAACTTTGATTGGAAAGTCAGTATATTTTTGAAGCTTCAAAAAGAGGAAGATGAGAGCTGAGGAGGATTGATGATGAAAAACTTACGTCTTGATAGTCATGTTGGAAGATGAAGCGTGGAAGTTGCGGGTATTGTTGATAGATTTGAAGTTGTTGTTAAGAAGAGAACGAAGGGGAGAGGAACGAGATGTCTGTCGAAGGCTTTGGATGATGAGGGGCATTTTTGGGATGGTGGGGCAATTTGTTGTGAGTGGCTGTGAGTAGTGGGTCTAAACCGGATATGGTTAGTAGATGATAGCTTGAGGGATGGCGTGGGATTGAGAGGTATGGAGGGGTTGAATTGGAGTGTAGCAGAAGTAACAAGGTATATTTCGAGTTTCGTAAGCGAATCAAATTGGAAAAATAAATCCGGCCGGGGACGGAGAAACGGGGGGGGGGGGGGGGGGGNAACGGGCAACGGGCGACGGGTGACGGGTGGCGGAAGAAAGGGAGGGAGTGGCCTGAGGCTGCTCCCCAGGCCACTTCCATTTTCCATTTCCACAGCCACTTCCACGCCTATCAATGCCAACCCACTCCCCGTCTAGTAAAAACAAGTTTAAAATAACGGGTTAGGGGTTGGCAGGTAGACACCCGTCTGGGTGAGAGACCAGACCCGTACTCTACTCTCAGCTCCCTCCCATCCATTGACGCCTTGACGCCCGCCCCACCTTCAACTCTTCAACCCAGTAGAGGTAAGAGAAGACAGCTGGCACATCAAAGGCGAAAAGGTGAGGGAGTAGCCGTGAGTGAGATAGGCCGTGAGGTATGTAGGTCGGTAGGCCGTCAGGTCATTGAGGGATTTGCATGTGCAGACGGGGGAGGGGAAGAACGGGTTGGAGGGGGTTTGAGTGGTTGGTGGGTGTCCTCAGTCTTTCAGTATGGCTGATCTCAGGTGTCGTGATCTCACTGTTGGTCAACTCTGACCAGTAACAGAGAACAGCTCAGTAGGGTAGAGTACAGTACAGTAGAGTACAGTACAGTACAGCCAGCTGAACACAAAACCACGCACTGAATCAAGTACACTGTACCCAATCCCATAGACACAGTACCCATAGAGCCACAGCAGAGCCAGCAACACCACCAACCAGGTCCATCAATCCCCGTGCAACTCGCACAGTCAAAACAAACCTCAACCTCAACCAATACCGCCCATACCCAGTCCAGCTGTCCCGTTCCTGCTGCGTGTCCTGACTTGGCTTGCGTGCTCACCACAGCCAGCCATACCACATACGCGCTCACTGGAGCCGGGCAACACGGCTAGTGCCATCTCCTTGCATGACCAAAGGAGCCGGATCACTGCGTCCTGGCTGGCTGGCTGACGGACACACAGAGCGGTAGACATGGGTAGAGACTTCGGAGGCAGCTGAGATGCGCGGTCCGATGCCGTGCAGAGCGCAGTGCAGTGCAGTGCAGGACAGTGCAGTGAGTTGCGGCGCGTGAGACGCAGAACTTCTGCCCCTGTGCGAATTGGGTAGGAAGGGGAATGGGGAGGGGAAAGGAGGAGGCAGGTTCTCCTTTCTCTCTCTCTCTCCCTTTTTTTTTGGCCCTCACCGGCTTTTCCATTGGGGCAACCAGGGCAGGCAGGACAGAGGCGGACTTACAAAAAATTATATGTTCCGATTGAATTCTCTAGAGCTGGTCAAGAGAAGAAAGTACAGTAGCTAGTACAGTATGTGATGGTACAGAGATGAATGATGTTACAAAGAAGCCGATGTTCTTGGTTATAGTTATACAAAATCGATGGTGGTGGAGAAAGGAGAAGCTGATCTGGTCTGGGTGGAAAGGAGGCGTCTAGATGGAGCTCTCGAAAAGCTTTCGCGCCGGTGCGCCGGTGCTCCACGGCTCGGCTCTCTCGCTCTCCGTACCCCACAGATATGTATGTACACTACAGAAGCTGTCAGCACTACCCGTAGGGAAGGGAAAAGAGCCTATGTTTATACTGGAATATATTCTGCTCTACAGGTTTGTGGTGATGGATTGATGATGGCAATATGGTACGCGTCATCAGTAAACAATATTTACATATTCATATTCATATTAACCTTAAATTTGCTGACTTCTAGGTACTCTAGCTACAGACCAACATCTACCTTTCCTACATGCTTACGTAAGCCTCATCACACTCCCACCACTATCATTGGCTCACAACCCACCCTCCTCCTTTCCATGGACATTGAACACGTAAATCACGTGTCACACGCGCTGCCGCTGCTGGGCTACTTGCCAGCATTGACATTTGGGCAGCACCACCAATATAATTGTGACGACGTCCGGCAGCACCGAACATTTATTATAATATTTCCTTTGAACAGCCACCATCGCAGCAACCTCTCTCTTGTATTTCCCGTGCCGCATCTCTCTAATAATCTTTTGCCCATCATGAACTTTGACTCGCTCAAGGAGCAGGTCTCCAACCTGTCTCTGTATGACATCAAAGCCGGCGTCCGGAAGGTCCAAAATGGTAAGTAATGCCATTGCGGTTCGCCGAGGGAGGTTGCGGAGACGACGTACTCGTACTGACTGTGTTTTTCGCGCAGCTGTTATGAACTATACCGAGATGGAGGCGAAAGTGAGGGAGGCTACGAATAATAACCCATGGGGATCATCTACGACCGTACGAACCCCCCACCCCCCGACACACACTTGGATGGCAGTCCCCGAGCTGCCAAACCATTACTCGAACCGCCCACTGATCCATTATACAGGACATGCAAGAGATTGCCAACGGCACATACAACTAGTAAGCCCCCCTCAACCACTTCTCTCCCCTCAACTAACCCCCCTCCCAGCCAACTCCTCAACGAAATCATGCCCATGATCTACAAGCGCTTCACCGAAAAAGCCGCCGACGAATGGCGCCAAATCTACAAAGCCCTCCAACTCCTCGAGTTCCTCATCAAGAACGGCTCCGAGCGCGTCATCGACGACGCCCGTTCCCACCTCACCCTCCTCAAAATGCTCCGCCAATTCCACTTCATCGACGCCAACGGCAAGGACCAAGGCATCAACGTCCGCAACCGCGCCAAGGAACTCACTGAGCTCCTCAGCGACGTAGAACGCATCCGCACCGAGCGCAAGAAAGCCCGCGCAACACGCCAGAAATACACAGGCGTTGAAGGTGGCGCTGGTCTAGGGGGCGGCAGCTCCCGCTTCGGCGGCTTCGGGAGCGAAGAGCGTGGTGACTTTGGCGGGTATAGCGGAGGCGTCTTTGGCGACGGAGGCGGCTTCGGCGGTCAGCAGAGTGGTAACGATTACGAGCCCTCGCGCGCGGGAGGCAGTGGTGGTGGCGACAGATTCGAAGAATACGACGAGTACGACGAGGGTGTCGCATCCCCCAGCAGCAGGCGGCGCGCAGAACCTACCCGCACCACCGCACGCGCAGGCACAGAGCGCAGCACAGCTCCTAAACCCAAACCAGCTGCTGCACCACCAAAGCCCAAGGCGCCGGAAGTAGATCTCTTCTCCTTCGACGAGCCTTCGCCCGCTCCGGGTCTCGGCGCCGTGGCTCCAGCCTCGCACGCCCTCGCACCTGCTGCTGCAGATGACGACGACGATTTCGACGACTTCCAATCCGCTGCCCCCCCTCCATCCGCGCCAGCTACGACCTCAACGACGACTTCGTACACGCAATTCGCCTCCCCGCAACCCGTTTCCGCGCCGAAACAGGCGGATCTGTCGACGATGATGGGTGCTGCTTCTCTATCCCCTACTCCGAGCTCGACGAGCACACCTGTCAACTACTCCGCTTTCTCCATCCCCGCCGCCGCACCCGCAGCACAACCCCTCCGCCCCCAGCCTACCCAAACAACAAGCTACCAATCCGCGCAACCCAACTACTTCACCTCCGTCAAAGCACCCGGCGCCGCACCCACCAGCAGCACCGGTAGCGCGCCCCTCACCGCCTCTTCCACCGGTTCCGCTGCTGGTGGCGCGGCGGCGCCGAAGAAGGCAGGCGGAGATGCATTCGGCAATCTCTGGAATACGGCTAGTGCGGGGGTGAAGAAGTCGAGTGCTCCGCAGCAAGGGCCGGCGTTGGGGCAGTTGGCGAGGGAGAAGGCGACGCAGGGTATTTGGGGGGCGGGGGCGCCGAAGGCGCAGAGTGGGAATGTTGGGGGTGGGAGTGGAGGGAATGCGGGNGGGATGGGATGAGGGGAGGGGAAGGGGGGATGGGGGTGGTGATCTTGGGGGTTATCGGTTGTCGAGGCGTTATTATGTAGATATGGAGTTTTTTCTTTTTGGCGGTTGTGGAAAGAATGGGATATTGATTCAGTGAAGGAAAAATACCTTTTGGTTTCTGGGTCTCTGGTCTACTATGTTGGTGATACTTGTGTGCCCAAGGACTATATATATAACCCTAAGTTTGAATGGGGGGAGGTTTGGAGGGGTTTGGTTTTGGGAATGGAGGGGTGGATTGCCGATGGTGGGAGGAGATACGGTGAGAATAGGAGGAGGTGGTGAGAAAGGGTGAAGGTGACAAAATAGGAGTTGACAACAGCGTGTAATACACATCAACGCCAGTAAGAAATATATTGCAAGAGGTCTTGATGTGGATATGAGCTTGAGGCAAACTTTTAGTAAGCGACAACCTTTATTTTCATGTAACTCAAGTTAGACCCTATCTTAAACAAACATGCGCAAGATATAGATTCGGATATACCTCTATTTTGCGGTCTTTATAATCTTTATATGCTTTCTTTCTGATCTCGTATATAAGGATCAAGATGGCAGCCCGACTCAGTGTCATGGAACGGGCCAATGACCTCTACTCATCAGTAGAAGAAATGTTATACCATGCCGAAACAATACAACTAGTCTGGAACCTACCGGATGTGTCGGCGATAAGGTTTACACAGGACCGCATCACTGAAGGACCGTTAAATATTATGAAGGCAGCAGTAGAGGTGGCAGTGGGGGGAGGGGGGTGCGGTGAGAGAAGGTGAATGGTGAGAAGCGGTGGACAGTGAGGAGAGTTGGACGGTGAGAAGTGCACGGTGATGACAAGCCAACAGTGGGAAATGGAAAACTGTTTCAGTCTCAATTATAGGGAGGCGGTATGCCATCCTGAAGGTGAGGCTCAGTACCAGGTGGTAGGATGGGACACACAAAACCAACTTTTTAGCGCGTGCAATATCATAGATCTTCCCGAGGTTGTTTGGTGGGACTGTCGAGACTGTTTGTACTACCAATTGCAATGAAGTAGTCCCTTCCCGATTGTACAGGCACAGTAATTCCAGAGACCCATCTGCCGTAGATATTTGAGAAGTCTAGAGGTTTACATAAATAAGTGTAACCCTCGATGCAGAATATTTTCGTTGGATGGGATAGTTATTGCCTTTAGGGGCCATCCCACTTTGATATCAGAGTTTATTTTGGGGCTTAGCGGAGACAAAATGTGGTTGAGAAAGGTGATATTTTTGGATTTTTTTTGCGAAAGAGGGACGAAAGGGCAGAATTTAGATTATACAGGCTTGATGAAGAGCCGAGGAATCCTTCCCCCAAGTCTTATCTTCTTATTTAAGAATATTTTAGAGTTAGCGGCGAGAAATACGAACTTGAGAAAGGTAAGCATTTTCGCAAACATTTCATAGCCAGGAGAGCAGGAATCTTTTCCTCAGTCAAAAAGCAACTCAGCGAGAGCTCACCATAGAGTTGGTTGAACATGCAGGGACTGTGGAATTACAGCTCCAAAAATATAAAAGGGGGCCTGGACGCAACGTCCAAATGTACAACCATTGGGTGGAATACCCGTTTACTCATCCTGTGCTTTTAGGGATATCTGCAATTTATCAATTTCAGAGGTTGGCCCAGCATGTCGAGAACCACGGTATTTCGGATGTATTGCGCGGATTTTGCGGCTGTGTTTTCTTGTTATCGGGATTTTCTTGTCGCCGAGAGCTTTTCCTGTCTAGAAGTGCTGCTGCTGTCGTGGGGAAATTCTGTTTTAGAAGGGCAGGCGGGGTTCCTTTGCATGGGCTCAATGCTATACCAGAATGTGACGGAGAGTGAGTGCGCTCCTTGGATACTGTAACCAGCAACTGCACGACGACATGTTTGCAAATGAAGGAATGGTTACCAATCAAAGGCCCAAACACACCTTCCTCGAGACATCCTCTATATTGAAAGAACGGTTACCAAGCAAAACCTCAATCGCACGTTCCTTGGAAGTTTTCAAGATTTACAGATAGAAGGAATGATTATTAAGCATAGGGGCTCGATATTGTTTTGATAATTCAATGCCGGCATTAAATATTTAAATCCATACGTAGAGTGGAACTTAGACTCCGGTGCGAGAAAAGCTTCACGTGAACTAAGCCACTCAAATCTGAAGCCACATGCAATTGTGTTAGCTGTATCTGATTATCTATAGCTCATAAAGGCTTATAAAGAATGGGCTTGGTCCTATTCCGCTATGCTTCAGCTTAAATTACCTGAATTACTAAAATAACGTATGCTTAGTTCGCTTAAAATAATCCATTATGTTCTCAAGCCCCCTCTGTGGCTTCAAGAATCAAACCTGCCCTTCAGAACTCAGAATAACCTACCAGTGGCCAGATCACCTATATGAAATTGTTAACCTGTAGACTTCGCGATCCCATGTACTGAGTAGCCAACCACTCACTTTTCATCAAATTCCTGCACATTCCACAGGTCCACGGCGTTGGATATTTTCACCACTGCTTGAGAGCTTGCACGCCTGGTCCGGCCAGCAATATCTGGGTCACAAAAGAATGGATTATAGTTGAGGGGGTTTTTGACCACTAACCTACAACCGTACTCACTCGGCTGCCTCATCGGATTATGAACCAGGCCGACCAATGCCACATGCAGCGCAACATACCCTCCCCTCCTTATTAATCAGAGAGCAGGCACACTGCCAGGCCCCTGATCTGGCAACCTGCCTCGATGGCCCCACACGGCTCGAAGATTGACAAGTTCTTGGGGCCTTTGTCGGCGCAGCTTTCCGGAGAGGTTTTTTGCCAGCACCCTCCGAGGGAGTTTTGCTCGAAGTTGCGTTCGGCAGCGGTTCTGTACCCGGCCGGGCTGTGCCACATGCATCGCAGGAGACATCTTCTTCCTTGTTTATCAGCGTGCAGGTTTCGCATTGCCAAAACTCTTCGTCGATGAGTTGAACGTATTGTGGGGGTGGTTTTGAGAGGGATGGGTCCTCTGAGTACTCTGAGCCCGAGTCGTAGGGCTTTGAGGATTTCGACGAGGCGTCGTATGCCTGGGATGACACTGGGGGAGTTGTAGACAGACTTCTGCTTTTTGTAGTAGCTGAGCTATGCAATGCTACTTGCTGACTGGAAGACGACGCTCTATTCTCCTGAGCTAGCTCCCACAATGCCTCCTGAATTGCAACCTCGTTGGCATCGTCCTTCTCTACCCTAGACTTCATCACGTTAACACTCGCTGCAGCCACAGGAGCTTTCTGCTCTGACTCTGGCATATCACAGCCGCAGCCTTGGGAAGTCTGCATCCTCCCAAATGCACCGCCTGTCGCCATACTACTGATATCAGCTCTTGGTTTGACACCCGCTCTGCCTAGCTTCTGGTTTACAGTTAATGACGATTTTTTGTGACTGTCTCCAACAGCAGCGCGCGCAATGCGCCGTGCTTGATCCTGGCCGATGCGTTTGCCTTTTGATAAGTGTCTATGGCTCAGGAAGGCATCGCCGGTAAAGCCACTCTGCATGAGAGCCGAGTACTGGTCGCGGAGTTGGTCCCACAGCGCATGGAAGTTTGCATCGTGCGGCCCAAAGCGGTTATGACAGAGCTCATGAAGCAGAGTGTCCATGATCATTTGGAACGTGAAGAATTGAGTTGGATCCGTGGCATGGCGAAGGCGGACATGAATAGTCCTCCCGCCTCCGGTGTTGAGACCTCAGAATTGTCAGTGAACATGGATATGTTTTGAAGTCGATAGACTTACCAAGAAGTCCTCTATCACTTGGCAAAAACTCTGCCAACAACCCTACCTTAAAATTATGCGCCCGCATTAATGGTTTGACCAGCGAGGCGGCACGTTGAATAGTGTTCATTGCCACGTCTGGCCTGTGAAGCCCTCGCTCGACCTGGATATCATATATCAGAGGATCCATACTTGCTACCTACCTAGGAGTGGTATTTCGAATAACACGAATGGTGCTTAGCTTGATGGTAGGTTCTAGTGATCGACCAATGTCAAAGATAGAGGACGGGGGCTTCCACCATTAATATAGACAACAAGTGAATGTAAGAAGTCGGCCGTTTCAATCACTGGATATCTGGTAAATTCAACCGTATTAACTATTGTTATTAATATCAAGCTTAGTGCATTGTTCTAATTCACAGTGGAATCATAAATCATAAAATAAGGTCAACAACTGTGAAGGTGAATATTAACATTGCTAGCCTTACGTGCTGGATATGGTCGATGTGAGGCTTGTTGGCGAATCGGAATTGGAAGGCGCCGCTCCGATTTAGCTTCGAGCTGGGGCCTGCCAAATGCTATCTATCAGGATAAGGAATCGGAAACTGCCCGTCATTTCAAATCATCCATCACGCAAGATAAAAGATCACCACGGCTTTAAATCAATGCAACACATATTCAACACCGCCTACATACGCTCACCTACCTGAAATATATAATACCCACGATGTCCGCAGACGACCAGGCATTCCTGGATGCCCTCAACTCCGTCCCGCGCCATGTCCAGCGGTACTCAAACGATATCGCAAACTATGTGGAAGAACATGTCGACAGAGTCGCAAGGACGCTGAGGGACACTCTTGCGTCAGCAGAATGGATACCGGAATCAGCGAGACCCAGGCCAGTTGCTAGAGCCCCGGAGCCGTCGCAGATTGCTGCCTTACCAGGTGGTGTATATGCTCGAGTTCAAGACTGGGTGCTTAAGCATAAAGTCTTCACCACTGCCATCGTTGCAGGGTTTGGAGCGTCGGTATACATGGTGCAAAGGAGGAAAGCAAACTACCACAAGAAGAGGAGAGCAAAGCGCGGCACCAACGGAGCGAGGTTGGAAGTGGTGGTGATATCTGGGTCGATGAATGAGCCGCTTGTCCGGTCACTGGCACTAGACTTGGAGAGAAGAGGATTTATTGTCTTTATTGTCTGCGACGATGTCCAAGAGGAGCTCCGGGTTCAAAGCGAAGGGAGAAGCGACATTAGGCCTTTGGTTATTAATGTCTCCACTTCAAAAGTGAGTCTTCTGATCTCATAAATGGGTTCTCGTCACTAACCGCGGACACAGCTCGGAAACGACGGCGTTGAGAGATTTGCGCAATACCTCCAAACACCCCAGCATGCCTTCGACACTACCCGCGCCCACTACCTCCAGTTTACAGCACTTATCGTCATACCTACTCTCACATATCCAAACTCACCTGTGGCCACACTATCTCCCATCGACATCCAAGATGTCATCAACACCCGCCTCCTCCAACCAATCCTCCTAACACAAGCTTTCCTCCCGCTCCTCAGTGCTCCAACATCACACCACCACCACGCGCATCCTCCTCCTCAGCCAAAGCTCCTCGTCCTCACCCCCGCCATAATATCCTCGTTAAACCCCCCATTCCACGCCCCGGAATCCATTGTCAGTGCCGGCCTAAAATCCTTCACCGCAACCCTCTCCGCCGAGCTTGCCCCTCTCAACGTCCCACTCACCCACATCGAACTGGGCTCCTTCGACACCAACCCCATGGTTCCCAAGAACCAACTCGCGACCCTCTCCGGACATAGTGCCGAAGCCCGCACCTGGTCAGACGACGCGCGCGAAGCATATGGCGGCAATTTTATGCGCGTCGCAGGCAGCGCGGTTGAGAAGAGGAGCAAGGGAAGTAATCTCCGGGAACTGCATAATGCGGTCTTTGACGAGATGGCGAAGACAGGATGGAGGGCGGGGGGCACGGTGATGGTGGGACGGGGAGCGAGGCTCTATAGCCTTGTTGGAGCGTGGACGCCTAGGGGGTTAGTAGGGTGGATGATGGGGGTTAGGAGGGTGGAGAGGCCGTTGTCAGGGGTGAGCGTTAGCAGTACTGGTGGGAGCGATGTGGATCTGGAGGCTGGACACAGTGAGGGCGAGTATGTCTCTGTGGAGCCTGGTGATGATAAGGAAAAGCGATAATGGTGCATTGCGGCGGAGCCAGAGTCAAAATTATAGGCGTTAAGGTTGCACGTGGACTGGACGAGTATCTCTACTCGATGAATTACGGGCGTTGGGAAGGGGAGGGCGGGGAAAACCTCATGGTCAAAGCCCAGCTCAAACGGCATCATATTACATAGCCCTACTTAATAATACCATGTACAAAAAATGACAAATCATCCCTATCTATACAGGCTCTAAAAGAGACAAAAGAACGCCAACTTATGCTCGGTCATATATGTGCGCAAATCCAGTATAATTTCGCTCCATAACTAACACTTGAGATTAATCCCATGTCTAATCTCGTTCTCCCGTACTTCGAACATGATCTGGATTGCTGTAAACAGAACTCCTGCCGCGGTGAGTAGGAAGGCAATTCCTGGATCATAGTTAGCAATTCATCTATATTCAAAGAGGAGGAAATCAACTCACCTCCCCAATCACTAAATATGCCGTGAATGATACTCTTCAACCCATCCACCCCCACCGCGAAACCAACCAGATTGGCCGACATCATCATAATGACATTCAACACCGATCCCGCGGCGCACAGCATACGCCACGTCGTAAGATTATTCTCCCACTTCGAGCGCGGGAAAAGTCTCGTCCCAATAATCTCCGGCAACATGAAGAGGACGATGAGCCAGCCCCAAACAAGCAAGTTAAGACTGATATCATGCCACAGCGCCACAAACGTAAAGACGACTAGGTAATTTAGGATCGTCCTCGCCACGCCAAAGCGGCCGCTAACGCCAGAACCGCCGAGGGGAACGTACAGGTAGCGTACGATCCACTTGTTGAAGGAGCGGTGCCAGGCGCGCCAGAAGCGGACGGTGGAGAAGCTGTCAGAGACGCAGCGGATCATGTTCTCGGGGGGGTCAATGCCGTCAAGGAGGGACCAAAAGCGGAAGAGTCTCCAGGGGAGCAGCAACTTCAGCCATACGATATGGAGGTTGAAGAGGGACATGATTGAGAGCTGCTTGGCGCTGTAGTCAGACCAGTTGGGGTTGGCTTTGGAGATGGCCACACAGTAGTCAAAGTGTAGGATGAACTCCATGCAGAGGAAGGTAAGGAATAGGCGGACGCCGTACTTGATGGTGCGAGAGGACTCAATCGTCGGGGAGCGGTATTTGCATTGCGATATGTAGTCGTTGTAGGTTACGATGGGACCGACTAGGTAGAGAGGGGCGTAGATGGCATAAGCGAGGTAGTTGCGGAAGTTGTAGTCTCTCGCAGGGGCAGAGGTGCGGATACGATCGTTTTCCGAGAGGTTGGCGGGGTCGAGTTGTTTCTTCTTGAATTGATTAGTATGCGTTTGAAGACGGGTGTAATTGCTTTAATAACGTACCTCGAGCGGGCTACCCGCTCTGTGGTCCAAACTCCAGTAGTAGTCTATGTTGAAGCTTACGAGTCTCAAGACTGTGAGGTTGAACAAGATTGCCCATCTGGGCATAATCCCAGAATAGCCATCAAGCCAAGAACCCCATGAAAGCTTAATCTCTCCGCCCTGTAAGTAACGTTCGCTAGTCCATGGCATCAAAAATTTCTCGATTTTGGCATAAGGGTATCCGTTGAAAATCTCATTCGCGAATAGGGTGCCGACCGCAAATATCCAGGTTGCTGGCACAATATATTTCTTCGGTAACTTTGTGGCCAGAGAATAGTTCAGGTATAGAATGAAGACGACTTTGAAAACGGAGAATCCATGGAGGGCAGCCAGGAAGATCAAAGCAAACACAAAGTCGAAGGATGTGCGCTGTTCTAGTCTTGCATCTCCAGCGATGCCACTGGTCGAAAATGTTGCCTTCGGCTGAGTGGATATTGGCCGCAATCGTTCGTAAACACGTCGCAGTACCGGGTGGACAAGGAGTAGAGCAAATATATATGGTGTATTTCTCCTGAATGTTCGGTATTGGGCATCGGACACGTCGACTCTGCGACCCGGTATCCAGCCGGGTGCTAGCCAACGTTCATACTTGTAATAGTTGGGATCGGATGCTGCGATGGTGTTAATAGCTAGATTTATGAAAGGGCAGGTGATACTAACGTCTAGAAACATCAAAGGCCACCCAGAACATGTACGCTACAGATACGGTAACTACGAGGTAGTAGAGATAGAACTCGGCCGTCCCCCATAAGGAACGCGTAGGTGGGATAGGTTTCCGCCGGCTGTCGAGCGTCACCGGGGCATCTGGCCCCGGCGCAATTCCCTGGCCATTTCGGGCATCGACTACTGCCTGGTATGGGACTCTCGGTGAGCTGGTAAAGCGAGTGTCTAAGGTGTCGAGGGCATAAATGCTGCGCAAGGAGGAGAAAACGCCCATAGCTGTCACATGTGGCCCGACGAGCTACAACCAGTAAAAGAGTGTCGAGAAAGTAAATATAAAAGGAGATATTAATCCGCAGTGGGAGAGAAGCGATTGTGGGAAATTGAGAGGCCTCTCTCTCACCATGCGGTTTTGCGACGAGGAGGTTGTCTGGGGATTGGGATAAATCTGGGGTTGATACGGGAATTGGCGACGGGTGAGCCTGGACCCTGCCCCTCGCACATGCACGTTCACCCAAAGAAGACGTGTCCTGGGAAAGTGCACACGTGACTTGTAAGAGACTTGAGGATGAGAATTATAAAGTAAAGTGGAAATTTATTTGTTACCGCTTGGAAATGGAACATTCTAAGTATCTGCCGTAGATGCTGGACTATAAATATTTGATAGAGAAGAAGTTCCACAGAATGCGTGACACCACTATATGGCTGTAGCGTACCTTGTCGCCAGCATACTGCCAATCAGGGCCGGTCTACGATGAACATGCCAAGACTTCACGTCGACCTTCGATGTTGAGGCTCGATACGCGAAATCGAGCTACGCTCGCGACAACCTTCAGACACCAGCCCCCCAGCCACATATTTTGGTGATATTTCGAGAGGGAATCGAGTCGCAAGAATCGATACCAACCGTTGATCATATTTGCGACTCCATTGAACCATAACCCACCATGGCGCAAGCTTTAAACTCGTCTGTGGAGCCCACAAACATCTATGGCGGAGGTAGGTTTTGAACGGCGTGCTGCTCTCATCAACTACTGTACTGACTGATTGACAGATGAGGTATCTGCGCTGGTGCTCGATCCTGGATTTACAAACACACGAGCGGGATTTGCTGGCGAAGATGTTCCCAAGTCGGTTATTCCAAGTCACTATGGTGTTGTCGGTAACGATATTGTCAACAAGCTTGTCTATGGCGACAACGCCATCCACACACCAATGTCCAACTTAGAGATCAAAAACCCAATAGGGAAGGATGGAACTGTGGAGGACTGGGATGCCGCTGCAAAGGTCTGGGAGTATGCGATCACCTCGCGTCTTACCAACTTCAAGCCGACACATCCGTCAAAAAACGGTCTCAATGAAGATACAGCAGTTCTAGAAGCTGAGATGGAAGGTGTTGAGGATAATGAGAGGCCGCTTGAAGAAAATCCGCTTCTCTTGACGGAAACAGCTTGGAACCCTGCCAAGTCTCGGGAGAAGGCGATTGAGATTGCGATGGAGTCATGGGGCTGTCCTGCGTTCTGGCTTGCACGAAACAGCGTTCTCGCAGCTTTTGCCGCCGGAAAGGCCAGTGCATTGGTTATCGACATCGGTGCAACCAACATCTCCGTGACGCCGATCCATGACGGCCTAATTCTGAAGAAGGGCATCCAGAAGTCTCCATTGGCCGGCAACTGGTTGTCATCTCAAATTCGCACACTATTCGACTCCCCAGACACCAAGGTGGACTTAATACCTCATTTTATGGTCGCCAAAAAGACAGCCGTTGATGCTGGCGCCCCCGCACAGGCGACTTACCGCACCTTCGATATCCCGCCTACTTCGAGCTATCGCGCATTACAAGAAGAGCGCGTCCTCACGGAATTCAAGGAGTCTGTAGTCCAAGTCTGGCCAGGCCCCGGACGCCTAAGCTCAGGCACAGCTCAAGGCACGACGAATGAAGACTTTGCCAAGTCGCAACCTGGTCGGGTCTTTGAGATGCCCAATGGCTCTAACCAATTATGGGGGGTCGACCGATTCAAGGTTGCCGAAGGCATGTGGGATGAGAAGGCAGCACTGCCTGTACCTGGAGAGCCAGCGGTCACCAAGTCACAAACGATCCCGGAGATGATCAAGGCCGCTGTTGCATCAGTCGACATGGATCTCCGCGTCAACCTTCTCCAA
Organism: Pseudogymnoascus pannorum; assembly: GCA_001630605.1. Lineage (NCBI taxonomy): Eukaryota > Fungi > Ascomycota > Leotiomycetes > Thelebolales > Thelebolaceae > Pseudogymnoascus > Pseudogymnoascus pannorum. The sequence continues at coordinate 313,770 of LNAS01000021.1, forward strand.
AACGTCGTTGTCACCGGCGGTACCACGTTGACGAATGGCTTCACTGACAGACTGGTCAGCGAGCTCCAACAGGCATACCCAGGGGCCCGAGTTAAGATCCAGGCTGCTGGCCTAACGAGCGAGCGCCGCTTCGGGAGCTGGATTGGAGGCAGCATTCTGGGCAGTCTCGGAACCTTCCACCAGATGTGGATCGCGAAGAAGGAGTATGACGAGTTCGGCCCGAATGTTGTTGAGAAGCGATGTAAATGAGAGGCATAAAAGTTTAACTATGTCAGGAGGGGTGGTTGGCGTTTGGCGTTATTTGGCTGCCGCCATTGCTACAGGATGCAACTTGGAGTAAGAAGAGAGTGAAGATTGTGCTCATTTACGAAAGACTGCAACCAGAGGAAATAAAAGCTCATCAAATATGAAGACAATGAATACTTCGTCATACCGATTCGTGTTGATCCGGGAGGTCGATCTTTTTGTTCCATGTCTGATTATGCTTGCTTTCAAGAAAAGGGTTTGATGCCAACGTAGGTTCTCTCATTGGATCAACTACGAACTTATCTCTCATATAACTCTAAGTAGAGTTGATGGAGTGCTCCATATCGTAGGCTGGCTACGTCTCTCAAATTCACCTAGGCCTCAATAAGCTATGCATTCCTCCCAAGTACGCTACATTGTCATAGTATAGAATCATGTTGCCTCTATCTTATCCACTATATGGGCTTCTTGGTTCGTAATCTTCATTTCATTCTTTCAGGGCTGGCTATATATAGGAGCTCGTGGCTGCATGTTTTCAAAGACACTCTCAATTTCTTAACGTTTAAGCCATGAGGCAGTGCATCTAGCACTGCTTTTGATCTGGTTTCATTATACATAGTGCTGCTAAGTTCATAAGTGCTCGGGGGAGATATTTGACATCTCTCGGGAGTTTCGCTTCTGGAGTCTACAATATTTGGCCTGCAAGTACTTGCCCGCTACTACTACTTTCTAGAGAAAGGTCATGCTACTGGCCCCCGTTTCCCCATATGTGGCGTTCAACGCTAAACGTGTACAAAGGAAATTCACGCGGCACCCCCGTCGCCTGCGGCCAATAAAGTTCGAAGCCCCATAACGGTTAACGCTTATTCTAACTTCTCCATTCTCATAACGTTTACCACGTCCACGCCACAACGTGCTCCCAATTTCTACTAATACTTTTGATCCCGACAGGCATAACTGTTGTTTAGTATATACGACACCATCAAGAAAAGCTTCTTCGCTCAAGATAAGCTCGATCTACAGGTTCGGTAAGTACTCGTCAAATTTATCAAAACATATCAACTGATAACATGAAAGCATCATCGCAAAGAAAACCCGATCAAAGAACTCAACACCCGCCTTTGTGGATATGATCTGGGCAAGTTCTTTGAAAGGTGTGATCTTGCCAATGCTCCTGATCGTTTCTTAAATCTTGTTTCAAAATTCGATCTTTGTGAGGGCAATTGACAAGGATTACTCTCGCAACAGGCAATGCTCAGCTGCATCTTTCAGCTCTTCCACTCACCAGTACTTTGCATCTAGAGAGTCTAGCCAAAGCACCATTCAACAGCCTCAAAACAACACGCTCGTTTCATCCATTCCTGGCAATTCTGTCTTTTTCGCTGTACGCTACTTGTGGCAAGCAATGCATTAATTTTGTTCAATGCTTTCACACGTATAAACGACCACTCTGGATCCCAACGGCACTATTGCTGAGATCGCTCCTCACACAAACGATCTACAGCCCTCGGTGCAAACCGCCAACATGGCTGAAGCATCCCAAAATGTGGCACCAAAAGCCTCCCAGGGAACTTTTCAGCTATCCAAAAATGATTCCACAATGAGTGTGGCAAATATCACTGCTGCACTCTCCAATAGCGATTCTACGAGCAACTTAGCCAAGGTCGCTATCCTTCCTTCACAAAATTCACTTGGAGGATCTCGCAAGTTTACTCCAGTTCAATCAGTCTTTAATGACTTTGCTACGGCTTATTCATCGATTACGTCCAAAAACTCTAGAGTAAAGCTTTCGGAGAATAATGCTACCGGCTCTTCATTTCAAAAGGCTGAACTTACCTTGGACCACTTTGAAGTTAAGCCTGCCAGACTCGATACGGCTTTTCCGGACAAACCGCCTCGCGCTGCCTTGACAGGTGTTCGCAACCTGTCTCTTGAATTTGGCGCTCTGGGCAGAACAAGTGAACCCGAAAATGTCGTTTTCTCAGCCCGCAACTATAGCGAAGTTTTTTCACCTCACCTTTCAGTGGTTCAAGATACCCCGCGATTGGATGTAGAAGCATCCGAAGGCTCCTCGAGCCTTCTTGTGAACCCACCCACTAGCACTCCCAATAAAAGGGCCAATTTTTTTAAGCCGAGACCTACTAGCAGCATCTACAGCGTTAGTAGCCCATTTACGGGGGTAAAGGCTTTTGCTCAAGATCCGGAGAGCGATGTTTTGCTCCCAACACACGCAGCTGCGAACGATGCCAATTTCATTCCGTCATCACCAGTCGCTGAACAGACAAAGTATCAAGCAGGTCTGTTTCATTCAACTTCAGAGACCGTCATTCATAACCGTAACTACGGTGAACATCACAGCCTGGACAGTGGCAACTTTTGTGACGATGATGGGCCTTATTACGGCTACAATGAGGATATCAGCTTCGAAGGCAGCAACAATGGCGAAGACTTGATTCATTTCCCAGAGCAAAATGATACATTTGAAGCCCATGATCAGCACTCTGTGTCTAATACATCAACTATCTCCGTGTCGAATTCATCTCCGCACTCTGAACCAGGCACTGTGCTTCACCATGTTGAGTACACCGGAATGGATGATGATGACATCTCCGTTATGAGCTTTTTCGAAGATGAAAACAGCATTGAATCCATTACCCTACCGGATAATATTCCGACGGCGACAAAAGCGACACATGGATGTCCCATGATTTGTCCTTCACAGGAATCAATCAAGCCCGCCCCATTTACGCCCTTTCGTCGCGGAACAAACGCCGGTGCCCCAGTCACTGGAAACCCTTCAAACATTGGCCTCCCGCGTGTTCCCGCTTCACCTGGGCGAGTTTATCTGGCTGACTCCTCCCCGAGAGTACTTGGCCCGTCGTCGTCGCCATACGAAGACACCCACAAACTTCTTGGCCTATCGCCAAACACTCCAACCAAGAAGAATGCTAGCAAGCAGACAAACGGCGCATCGCCTCTCCAGAAGTTACTCCATGGTGATGTTGAGAAACCAGAGGGCCCTGGAACTCACTCTCGCCACGAGAGAAATATCAGCATTCAACTTCATGGCATGGTCGATGATGGTGCCAACAGTGAGAGGGCTCTTTCTCCCAAGAAGGGCGAGGTCGGTCCCCAAACTACCCCGTCAAGCCTCAGATCGGCAATGAGAAACCTCCGATCTGACCAGAAGCGCCTTTCAAAAATTGTCTCCGATGGATTTTATGCCCACCATTCTCCTTCGAAGAGACCATGGCATAGGATAAATAAAGCCCTTAAAATCCCCATCCGTCCAATTGCGGGAAAAGATGGGTCCCCGAGACGTTCAAAGCATCGAACCTCTGGATCCAGCAACGTCACTGGCAAGGAAGACGATGCCAACGACTGGGAGACTGTAACGGATAGTGTACTCTATAGCAAGGACGGCGATAATAAGGAGAACATTCGCCCGCTCGTCGCTGCTGCATTCAACGAAGCCGGGAGCAGCATCGCCAATTTCTCGGATCGTCTTGGGGAGAGCAGCAGTGGCCCGATCTTGGCTGCCATTACGCTTGCTCAGTCGGAGCAAATCTTGCGTTATCATGATCGTCTCAATGACGAAAATGGGTTGCGTCCAGGGAATGTTTTGGGAACGTCATCATCCGCTATGCTCCCTACACGTAGGCATCATGGAACCGATGGATTTACTTCAAATGGGTACAGAACCCCGAGGAAGCCATTCATGGGCATTACAAGCTCTCTTATGTCCGAGGATACGATGTCGTCGCCATTGGACAACTACTCCCGTTCAAAGCAGAATGGCCCAACTCTGAAGTCGAGGTTAATAAGCAAGTTCAATGAGCAAAACCAGCAAGATCAATCAATCTCTACTACAATGGATGTGACACTTTCTGGCCAGGGTATCTTTGTGAGTCCATCGAATCCAAAGTCTTGGGTCAAAGGGGCCAACCATTTGGATGTGGACGTGAGAAAGAGTCCAGGAAACCAAGGAATGAACACCCCAGATTCCTTCATGCAAATGATCATCCAGGCAAACGGAGGTAGAATGCCACAATACATGGGAGATGACTACAGCGAGACTCGTACCCTTGGAAGCAGCATCGCTGATACCAGCACCGCGAGCACTGACTCTTTTGTCGATCTCCATGGCCCAGCCATTACTGCAAACCACCCATACGGTGGCCTTTATGCTTTCAGTGGCCAAGGTCCCAATGCGAAGGAGCGAAGCGGTATTACACCGGGTAACTCTCGCGCTCGCACCACCCCTCTCGTCAAAGGTCCCCCAGGGGCCTTCTACAGAAAGCTTCAGTCGAAGGCAAACTCCCTTCGTCCAAAGAAGGTCATGGAGACCCCCGCTACGGTGCCTTCTACGCCAATCAAGTCACCGGGACGCACATTGAGTGATAAAACCAAAGTGGCACTCTCGCCAAGCCGCATGCTGCGTCCTCTTTCTTTGGTCGCTGAAACCCTGGGACCTATCAAGCCGATTGTGCCTCAGCCTACAAGCAATGAGGATTATGTCTACAAGTCTCCTCGTGCCCCAGTTCAGTCAGCTGAATGGATGAATCTGTATTCAACCGCAGATCTGAACCGCATCAACTCATCCCCGAGCTCTGCCAGTTCGTCTCCGCGTGTCGAATCTCCCCTCATTGGGGAACCTCTCACGCGCACTTCTGAGTGGGCCGTCCATGAGGGACCCCCACGTTTGACGGCCTGGATTCATGACAATTCGTCGACGGCCACCGACACTGCTGCACGCAAGGCACAGATCTCAAACATTGCCGTGGGTGTTTGCATGATCATTCCCCCAGCCCTCTTGTTGCTTAGAGTTGGCTGGCTCGATCAGTTCATGATCTGGTACACCAAGGGCGATATCTCCCACTTCGGCAAGACCCAGAAGAAGATCGCAGGCTACCTGTTCGCTGCCTATGTTTGCGGTGCCACTGTTGCTGTCATCATCACGGTTCTTGTCCACGCGTTTCATGGAGCTTCTGCCTGATTCGCTTTCACCAACTGACGCTTACTATGTGTCGAAATCTGTATGTGTATATACTAAAAGAGGCGACACCTGTTGAAGTACAACTTTCGGAAAGAGAATGGGAAACGTGAGGAGCACAAGCCCGAGAATTTTGTGTATCTGCCGACTTTCTCATTCAATTTCCGGTTATAGGAATATGTCGTCCACAATTTGCTGACTGGCTATCAATGGTATCTGGACATATTCACGGGAACCCAAGTAAAATCATCAAAGGGAATTAATAAATCGTGTAATAGTCAGATCCAATAAAATTATAAAATCCATGTGCAGTCCACAGTGAAAACTTTATAGTAGACTTCTCAAAGCCTCTCCATTGTGTATAAAATCAGAGTAATTCTCTTTTATTTTCGAGCCCAATCCAATAATGATTCGAAATTGTATATACAATTTATGCCATGCTGGAGTTACAACTTTGCTCATTGTTATAATTCGTTGGTATCCCTGTCGCCTCAAAGGTACGTACCTACCAAATTTAGCGCCGCAAGATGCCGATGCTCACGTGACGCGCCAAGAGCTTTTGCGCTTCGGCGGCAATAGAGCAAGACTTCGGAGACGGAACCGTCACACCTGCAACCTCAACAACCACGACTCCCCCAGCCACCACAAGCAGGAAGGAGCCATGTTTACCTCTTCAGTGCGGCGGGCAGCCTTTACTGCCCAGCCATCTCCCATCGCTGCATCCCTCGCAACCACAGTCCCAAGAGCTGTGTCGACGCAGAGCCTCGCATGCCGACCACTCCAACGCCGCTACTCCTCCTCGAAGCCGTCGAGCCCAGCCGACGGCTCAAAGGGCGTAGCTGAGGGCTCTGTCCCCGCTGCCCCGGCACAAACTCGCTCGGAGGGTGCGAAGAAGAAGACTCAGCGCACCCGCAAGGCTAAGGGCGCCGCGGCTCACACTGTGAAGGGGCGCGATGAGGCCTTTGACAACTTGCCCAGCGTGCCCAGCACCCACCACCTCCAAGTTAAAGGTTTGCCCTCCCCTATCCCCATCCCCTTCCCCCGGCTGAAATCCTAAAGCTAACCCCCCACCCCCCACTCCCCAGACATCGCAGCCTCAACCTTCTTCTCCCTCCACCGCCCCATCTCCGTCACGTCCCCCTTCCCCAAACCCATCACCACCAGCGCCTTCGCCTCCATCTTCGCCGACCACCCCCCCCACCGCGTCGCCGACGTCCTCTCCACCCTCTCCAGCACCGTCCGCGCCCTCGACGGCACACAAGAAAACACCCACTTCGGCGCCGACGAGACCCTCCGTGCCGCCCTCGCCGCCGAGCCAAACGACATCACACATCTCGACGCCCAGGACGCCATCCCCTTCCCGCAGCACATCCTGACGGGACGCTACCAACCCTTCAACGCCCCCGCCCCGCCAGTGCCCATGCCCGTCGATGCTGCTCCAGCGGCGCCCGAGGCGGCCCAGGCAAAACGCACGTACACCGCTACCCTGACGATCGAGGAGAGTACCTCCCCTCTCGGCGAGGTGACGTACGTAGCACACAGCTCGCCACTACAAGACGTGGAGGAGCCGACGGTGCCGACGGCGTTCAGGGAGCGCATGCGCGAGCGCAGACTGAGGTATGTGGAGGAGCGGGCTGGAGGGGAGATGTGGGCTATTAGCGTGAAGAGGCAGAGGAAGCTGAAGATGAAGAAGCATAAGTATAAGAAGCTTATGCGACGGACGAGGAATTTGAGGAGGAGATTGGATAGGAATTAGATGGGGACGGATGGGGGACGAGGGGTGTTTCTTTTTGTGCATTCGCTTGCATTGCATGGAGGGATTTGGGAGATTATAGTATACTCTTTTTTTTGTTGGTTGGAGACGGGGGCAGTACATAGATGGGGGTGAGGCGCCCGTGAACTTTTCTACTCTAGACTGGTACTTCATGGCATAGGCATGTAGAGGCATCAATCATATACTAGTGATATACTCGCAGCCAGGTTGTGTATGATGTGCCACTCAATTTAATTTTACGAACTACTTGCCAACTTTCCACAACAGACATGACAAGCCATATATTGATGTCTCATGAGCATTTAGTCATTTGATACTAGCCACAAAGCTACATAGCTGTTAAAAGCCATTCCCCACAGCCGTTAAAAGCTATTCCCTATAGCCGACTCAGTCCACAACATAATCTCCATCAAAAGCCTCTCCTGGCGCATCATCACCCATACCTCCCCTCAAGTCCCTATAATCCATCCCTCCTATACCTCCCCCTCACCCAAGCAACTGCTCCACAGCCCCCTGCACACTCCCCCCACTCCTCCTCAACGCCCTAACATTCGCCTCAAAATCAAAGAATCCCATATCATTCAACGCCCTCAACTGATCCGCATACACCTCCTCCGGCGGCCTCGTATCTGCTGGCGGCGGTGGCGATGTCGCTCCTCCCGCACCCGCAGCGCCAAACCCAGCATAGGGATTCGCACCACCTCCCTCGCCCCCGCCCATCTGCCCAAGCATCTGCATCGCCTGCCTCATCTGCTCCAGTGTCGGCGGCGGCAGTCCGTACGCGAAGGGATTGGTGTTTCCGCCTGCGCCGCCGGAGAAGAGGTTAGCGAAGGGGTTGGGTGGCATGCCTTCTGCGCCAGGCTGGCCGGCTTGCTGGGAGCCAGGGGAGGCGGCAGAAGGTGGTGATTGTGCGCCCTGGCCCTGACCTTGTCCTTGGGCTTGTGGCTGGAAGAGACTCGCGAAGGGGTTTCCCGCACCAGCTCCTCCACCCGCACCGAACAGGCCCGGGAACATAGAAGCTGGGTCCTGCGCCCCAGCTTGTCCCTGGCCCTGGCCATGCCCTTGCTCTCCGCCCGCAGAACCAGCAGGTGTTGTATCCGTGACCCCCGGAGCGGGGAAGGCGGATGCGCCACCGGGACCGCCCATCTGGCGCTGCATGCGCGCAGCTTGGCGGATCATGTTTGGGTCCATCATCATCTGGCGGAAGAGGGGGGACTGGAGCATTTCGCGGGCGGCGGGCCCGAGGGCGCGGAGATTAGGGTTGGCTTGGATCATCATGTCGACCATTTGGGGGTTGTTGAGGGCCTCGTTCATGATTTGTGCGGTGGCGGGGTCGGAGAGCATGTCTGCTACTTGGTCTTCGTTTGGTGGGGCTCCCATCTGATAAGCTGTTAGTTGATGTGATGATGTAGGGGAGGGACGAGACTTACACCACCGTCTACGCCGAACATGTCGCGGCTGGGGAGGTTGACTTGGCCAGCATAGCGGGCACCTGTCAGGTTTGCGAGAGGGTTGTTCGCTGTGCCCGCTGCCATGTTGGTTGGGACGCCGGTGGCAGGGGTGGCGGAAGCCCCTGCGCCTCCGTTTGCTGGGTTCTGTGCTGCATTGCTAGCGGCGCTCTTGACCATGTGTATGGTGTTACCATTCTTGATCTTGTATGTGGCGAGGTGCTCTTCGTTCTTGAGGACGCGGCCTGAGTAGATGAGGCGCTGGCGGTCGGTCGGGACGTTCTCGTACTCTTCGCTAGCGAGCTTGGTCTTGAGGTCGAGAACGGTGGCGGTTTCGGGGATGGTGATGTTGTGGAGGCCGTCGCTGGAGGTCTTGACCTTGAAGTTGAGGAGGACCTCGTCGGCCGTCTTGTCCTCTTCCGACATGGTTGGCGTTTGAGAGGTGCCGCGATCTGTCGGAGAGTGGGAGCGTGTGGGTGTGGAGTTCTGTATTGTTGATAAGCACAAGAGTTGTGAAAAGAACTGCGAATCTTTTTGCTGCAACTGTTCTGTTTTGCAAGTGCAGAGTGATTATGTTGTCAGGCAATGAGGGATTGAGGGCATCTGGATGACGTTAAGGTCAAGGGAGCCTCGCCGCTAATCGCTAATCGCCAATCGTGGGGGAAGTGGACGACTGGCGAATGACATGGAAGATCAACCTCATAGATATTAAAGCTGCGACTTACTTATATAAGCTGTACTAAGCAAGATTATAGTACAACATATAGTGCAAAAAAAGGAACAAATAAGGACAAAATGAAGTTATTCAGGAAAAGACCATATATTTTGAGGGTTTTAATGGGAAACAACGGGGGGAAATGTGGATGGGGATGGGACGATGGGGTCTAGCCAAAGACAAAAAGAGTACAACGTACAGTAAGTACAGTAGGGGTCTGGTCTATTCTCTATCTTCTATTGACATCCAACCCTTTCTCCCCGCCCGCCAATGCCGCCATCCAACCACGTTCATACAAGCAACACCACTACGGACGCAACACAGCGCCTAGCTGCATGGATTTATCATAATTTTAATAACAACAATAGACTAGTTTATTGGGCATGTTGGATATATCGGACATATTGGACAGCCTGAAAGAACACCCTGGGCGATCTCACGTCTTCATAAGCGTACAGAATATACTCCCATCCCATCTCTACAACTTCGATGAATCACCCTGTGGCACCTTGATAACCACCTTACCCCACGTCCCCCTGCTCCCCAGAGCCTCCAACGCCGCTGGCACAGTCTCCAAGCCCACATATTCCTTGTCCGTAAACACTGTTCCCCTGAACTGTCCACGATCAATCATGTCGAAGATCCCGGCCCAAACCTCCTCCACCATCGGTGGCTCCTCCTTGACATAACGTCCCCAGTGCAAGCCGACCAGACTCACATTCTTCAACAACACGCGGTTCATAGCGACCTTCTCAATCTTCCCTGCCGCAAACCCAACAACCACAATGCGTCCATTCCACGCCGTGCACTTGAGCGAGATATCTACCATTCCAACAGGGTCAAACACAACATCCACCCCCTTCCCTCCCGTAATCTTCATAACCTGCTCCACCCACGTCTTATCCCCATAATCCACCCCGAAGTCCGCGCCAAAGCTCTTCGCCACAGCCAGCTTCGCGGCCGTTCCCGCAGTAGCAATAACCTTTGCCCCCCGCGCCTTCGCAACCTGCACAGCCGCCAGCCCAACACCCCCCGCAGCGGCATGAACAAGCACCCACTCGCCCTTCTGCACATTCGCGCGGGTGACTAAGGCACCGTATCCCGTGGGCGCAGTAACGAACAATCCCGCCGCATCATCGAAGCTCCATCCCCTCGGCACGGCGCGGAGGGATCCCTCGGGCGCGAGAACATGTGTAGCGAATCCGCCCTGCGCGGCGCCGAATACGCGGTCGCCGAGCTTGAATTTCGGGGGTGTGGAAGGGGAAGTGGGGAGAGCGGTGATGACGCCGGCGAATTCTGAGCCGGAGATCCAGGGGAGGGGGGGCTGGTTCTGGTATTTTCCTTGGATTTGGAGGAGGTCGAAGAAGTTGGCTGCGGTGGCGTGGATGGTGATTTGGTAGAGGGTTGGGGAGGGGCCGGGGGTGGGGTGGGTGGTGACGGTCAAGGCGGAAGGGCCCTGGGGGGAGAGGGTGTTAGTTTGGAGGGTTTAATGAGTTGGGGGTGGATGGAGGATTGGGGAAGATGGTGAGGAGGGAGGGGGATGGCTGCTTACATCGACATATTTGGAGACTTGGATTCCACGCATTGTGATGGTTGGAAGATGAGATTGGGAGCGTGTAAAAGTGAAGTAAACGGTGATTCTGGTAGACAATCTATAGCAGATGAGAGAAAAAAGTATAAGCAAGTCGAATTGGAGATATAGAAGTCTATAAAACCCGACCCATTACCCCAGTGACCGAGCCCGAGGATGCCTCGGCTCCGACCAAGCGACGGAATGTGGAGAAGGGAGCGGCTTGGCCCTATAATGGAGTGCGGGGGAGTACTGCCCAAAGGCGGTGAGAGAGTATGAACCAACAAACTACACTGAACTTTCTGTGTATGAACATTCTGTATATGAACATTCTGTGTATGAACATACGTATATGTAGTATGTATAGTACACGCAAAATGGAAGAAGATCCTAGGGCTTTTGAAACGGAACAAATGAGTTTCATTACGTTTGTGTGTTGCTCGAACGCCTCTTCCTTCGCAGACATGGTAGTAGCAACTCTACGCGCTTCTCTGGGCGCTATTTTCAGAACTTCTCTCTATAGGCGCTACACAAGAAGGACGAAACGTGACGCGAATATAAGCATCGTACGAGATATTGACCTGTAAGTTTGAAAGTATCCCTATAGCAAAACCCCCAATCCCTAGCACTATGGGGCGGTTATTGTACTGGGTATGAGTACCGCTAACAAGGATCGGCTCCCTCTCCGAGACTAGCCCAAGAGCTACGGAACTTAGAGTAGGTAGATCAACGTACTTTGCATATTCTCATGATTATATTCTGACACTGTTAATCTTGCAATTCTTCCAACGACCTGGGACCACATGACTTGCAGGGGACTATAGGGTTCCAAATCCCAATAGATACTCGCCTTGTATACGTGCAGTGTGGTCACTGGTTGGTCGCTCGAGGTAATTTCCCTGAGGAGTGGATAGGACAGCATACTCTAGACCATTGAAGACTAATTTTTAACAACCTATTGGCTTGGGTACTCGTATGGCTAGTGCTATTCATGGATAGCCAACAGTATCAGCCTTGCCCCTCGCGCCACATAGCATGGGTTTTCTGGTAAACGCCAACGATGACCCAGTAAAGGCGGCCCTGTAGAAAAGCCAAGACCGACCGTCGGCCTGTCAAACTGCGCGGCTAGGATAAGCTTTCAGATTGGTTGACGACGTGGCCATGAGAGACCAGGTCCACGGCTCAACCTATATACAGAAAGCATGTAAGATTTCAGGAACGGACAGGGAGCAAAATTAGCGAAATTCTGTCAACCCCGTTTACTGGTACGGAGTATGCATGCTTCGAAGCGCCGACCGCATAGATAGGATGAAGCGCTGTTGAATCGACAACGAGGGCGGTAAGGGGTTTTCAAGTTTTAGGGTCTTTACTATTACTATGCCGCGCATCTTTTGGATTATTACATTTGTCCCAAGTGTGACAGCTGTTGCCAGGCCTTCAATGTTTGCGCTGGAGACATCAGCAAAGCGGCCTTCCCACGCCCTCCCCCTTTATTACCTATATCTATGCTGGGTGGCAGGTGCTAGTGCCTGGCTGTGCAAATTACCGACATTACCACTCGCTGCGCCTTTTCCTACGAGCCTCGTGCAAAAGCCTTGGCGGAAGTATGGCCACTGACAGACAATCCGTACCTGCGTGTGTTGCCAGCCTGGTATACGTTTGTTGCTTTCCTTTCCCTAATCTCCTCCTTTCTCTTCACAACTTTGAGATACTATTTACCCTGTACCCACAGTACCCTTACCACATTCCCTCTGCTTGCTCTCTGCTCTGAGAGAGTTAGTAGTTGGTGCTCTCACTACCTGCGATTTTCACAACAGACACCTTCAACGGCTTCCGACTTTCGCATTGCGGATTTTCCCTCTTTATTATACCACTGCTGCTACAGGAAGTCTGGCCTTCAGAATCCTTGTGAAACAGCTCTATGCTACTCTACGCGTTATCATTTCCAACATGATTTCTTTCAGTTACTTCCAATTTTTCCTTTGCGCCATTGCTCTCTTCGTTACTCACGCTTCGGCTTACGCACCTTCTAACGACACTCCTACCGCCGAGAAAGTGTCTTGCGTATATCCTATAAGCGGACAATATGGCCTTCTCCCACGAATACTCTTCTACGCATCTCTTGTCTTTGCCATCTTTGTGCAGCACTTCGAGTGGCTTGTCGTTGGCGCTCTCGCATCAGCCATGACCTTCAGTGCCACATCAGCGATTCACATTCTTATCATTTTCGCAACGCATGGGCGGAAACCACCTATCCTCGACCTCGATGCACTTGGCATTGCCATGATAGCTATGGTAAGCGTGAGCTTGTTCCCAGCTTTGGTGTGCTTCTCGTCGACGTTGCGCAGGAATCGGGCAGGGGCAGCGGTCGTTAAGTTCTGGTTTTTCATGATGGTGGTCACAGGCATCCTAGCCTTAATTATGGTGAACGACGCAAATCGCCCCCCACTAAGTAGCAACGCAGAGGTGGCATGCTTCTTGCCGGACAAGACTTTGCTCACAAGTCTTGCTCAACTTAATGGGACTCGGAACCTAGAATGCATATACGACTGCTTCCTCACGCGGATCGGTACTAAAGCCTCAGGACGCAGCAACTGTTATTTTCGGGGCCCCTGCAAGCGGCACGCTTGGAAGTTGGGGCCTAATCATTTGTACGATATCTTCCGGCTGCATGGTATATTTCGGGATTATTGTTTCATGCATGAGTTCGAAGAAGTCGTTTGCCGAGCGATACGAGGCCGCGAGCGAGGAGGTTCAGATGCGACCTGGGTATGGCCCGGCGAGTGATAAGGAAGGCTATGTATTCATAGGGATGATGGTTGTTTTTGGAGCCGTTGCGTGGGTGCCGTCTATAATTTTAATTGAGTTCTCGATACGAAACATCCCTATCGAAGAGGACATAAACGCTGTTGGGCAGTGGGGGCCATGGGTGGCTGCTACTTTTGTGATCATTGGGTCACTCATCTACCGCGCCTTTGAGCCCGCGGACAACAAGGAGGATAGAGACACAACGAATGCAGCTCCCAATGCGGCCAGCGTCGATCCCCCAATGGATGATATGATTTCTGGCAAAGGAAGGCAGCGCAGTTACAGCATGGACGACTTGAGTCAGCGAGGGAGAAACGACTATACGCATGCGTCGGATGAATACCCTGCCTCTAGGGGAAGTGTTGATTCATACACGCAGCCACCGCAGAGGCACCATCAGGAGGAAACTACCTATAATAGGTAGACACCTGCTGGAAGCATCCGTGGGATGTCGTCGAGGGAATTTACATCATACCGAAACAATGGAGTGAGACTCTACGCTGTGAGAGTTCGCTCACCATCAGAGAGTAACAGTGCCCCCTATTTTAACGACAAGGAAGCGGACATCGGCAACTACAAAACTCGAATGGTGCGTAGGGGTAGCTCTACATCTGTAGAAGAGAGGCAATTACCAGACAGGTATTACTAACTATAGATGTGGACTGATACGGCGAGATGGCTCAATATATGTACGAGTAGTGTTGGTATATAGTTCAAAAACAGGCTGACATCAGGGGTTGATGAACGCCTTAACTAGATTGGCAAAACAGCGCAAAAACTAGATATGGAACAACAGGGATATAGCCGCAGAAGGCAATAGTAGGCACCGTCAGGTGATACAATCTTTGTTAGGAGGATTTCTTTATTATCTTTGCTGTTCTGGTTTAAGCTGGTTTCCTTTGTTACTTTATCTTCCTGCGGGACGCAATAGATGCGATGAAAAGAACTGATTTTATGGTTCAGTTATACTATGCATCCCATAATGGGACAAACTATTAGTGCTTTGAATTCAATCGATTTTAAATTTATAGGTCTATTAAAAATTCTAACGTATTTCACGTACGAGTGGGCCACACGGACGAGTTGGCCAACCCCATTTTACACCTAAAATCACAAACTTTGTAACCAAATATCTCAACAACCCTTTAAGTTATGGCTATGTATGGCTATATATAGTAGCCTACTAAGCCTTACTAAACAACTCCATTTTCCCTTGAGGCAAAGCTAGTAAAAGAGTCATATACAAAGTTGTGGCAGCTGAAAACAAGGAAGCAGTGCTCTACGTGTCGACGTTTACGAAGAGATATAGTGATCAACTATAGCAAAATCTGAAAGTATTTATAAGCAGCTGGATTCTCTATATGCTTGTCCGACTATTTGTTCCACCAGATGCTCCAAAATCATACCCTCTTGCCTTTCTATACAAAGAGTCAGCGGACGGGGTCTGCCTTGTGATCCTTCCGCTATACACGCTCTTACCTGTAGTTTACCATCTAGTGGTTTTACTCCTTTTCCTGGCAAAATGTGATGCGGTTTCCAAACGGATCAATAACCGCCATCTCCAGAGAACCAAGCGCTGGACCTTCCTCGATGCCCGGCCTCATGTACCGATACGTCTTAGCTTGCAGCTCGCCATGATACGCTACCAGTCCCTTCATCGCCACCCGCACGTGGACGACGGGACTGCCGTCGCCGTGGTGCTCGCTCAGGTGTAGCACCAGCCCGCCCCTCGAGACCTGCCGATACAAAGGCGCGTTGTCGTCAAACCTGTGGTCCCAGTCGACCTTGAAGCCTAGGTACCCAAGGTAGAACTCGTCCGCCTTGGCGATGTCAAATACGCGAAGTATTGGGACGACAGATTGGAACTCAATAGCCATAATGCATTTCGTACTTGCTGTATGGTTGACAAAGCGAGCGCAGCTTGGAGTGTTAGCACCTTTTTAGCTGCAATCTCCAGAAAAGGTTAGACTGCCAAGAGCCGTAGAAAATATGGGATGCATGTTAGTTTAAGTCTGGGCCTGATGCCCACATTATTTATTCCTGTTTAGCATTTATTCAATTACACGAATTTCATTTACGCTCATGTTCAACAGTCGGCTCTATTTTCATCTGGCATTGTGATAATAACGCCATTTCAAGTATTATCAAATTTCATATATATACAAGGGCCTACTGTTGATAAAACTCAGTATCGGTCTGCGACATGACGCCAGAAATCTGTAATAATCTCAGAGCTCCCCGCGAGCATGATGAAGTTTGTTTGGCCAGTAGGTGTCCAGTCATAGAAGTCATCGAGGCCCATAGTGTGACCCTGAATGATTAGCATTTATAGAATCAATTAGAGAGCAAAACACTCACAAACTCATGTAGCCAAATATGGGGATTGTCAAGTGCCGACAGGAAATACTCGCTCCCAACACGTTGGCCCCAGTCACCACCAGCACCGCCATCCATTCCTTCCGTGAGCCAAAGAGAGACGTCGTAGTGATGGGATTCTCCTCCAGGGCAGGATTCATAGTTTTTGTCTTGATGGAAAAAGCGGCCACATCGGGGGTCACATTCTGGGATACCGTCTGCATCTGTGGTGTTATAGATGTCGATGCCAGAGGTAGAACCTTCGAGGAGGTCCGAGTCAGTAGCAGCCCACCCAACTACACTAACAGGAATATCGTCGTATGGCCAGCCCATAAATCCAGTGAGATTGTCAGTCCATTTCTTGACGTTTGTCTGGAGAGAACTGGCAACGGCTGTGCGTTGAGCCTCGGTCACAGTAGCGGCAGAGTCCCAACGGACACAGAAGTTGAGTTTCCTACATTATATCAGCATTCTGCTATAGTAATCTCACAGACACATACCCTCCGGAAGCCACTATGATATCGTAGCCGTAGTTCTTAAACCCAAGGAGATCTCCATTATTGTAGGTCGACGACACATGATCCCATACTTCTTGAAGGGGCGTCACAAGGTTTGAAGGAGGGTCCCAGGTCGTCTGCCGTTTGGCTAATGAAGCAGCCCAGACATCGCCGTTGAGATCGCGATGATCCGAGGCAACAGCAAGGTTGCTTAGACTGGCAAGTAGAGCGATTGTAAGCTTCATGATTGATTTACTTGGTAGGACAACCGGTAGGAGTAATTAGGAAATGGGATGGAGGGACGCGATGCTTTATACTACATCTCCTCATTGGATTATTTCTAGATTATAGAAAGGGAGTTGCGAAACGGAATAATTTGTCAGGTTTTCTTACTTTAGCCAGGGATATAGTCTATAACCTTGAGCTAAATTTCACTATGGTTAAACACTCATCAAAATGGAACTGTTATTAAGAGGCTAAGATGGGCCCAAAACGTGGGGAAGTAGGTCAGGAACCTTTCCGATTAGTGGAGGAAGTTATTTGTTTCAGATACCCACTTTAGAAAGTTTAACTAAACGTCAGGATTAGATTATTGCCTACTCTCCTGCCTTGGATAAATGATTATTAAGGAAAGAAGCTTGATGTATGCGTGCAGAAATATAGTATATTAACATAGTGTAATAATTGGTCTGGGGAAATAGACGACGATGGCACAGGAATTTGAACACCATGTATAATTACACCTACTACTGACAATAAGCCATTGTAAATTAGCGACGATAGGTGGAGAATTAAATGACAAGGGATATAACAGTAAGAAACAGATTGACTTGGCAGTCTAGGTTTTTTTAACATGGCAAGGATCGAGACGATCGTTTCGGCAGATGATCTGCCAAGCGTTAACTCCTTATAACTATCATCATAGTTTCACAATCCAGCGGTATTTTAAACGTCCCATCACTAGTATCTCCATAGTAAATAAAATTACCTCAACTGTGACGACTTACTACTCCTTAGTTTCCTTCTCCGCATAGTGCCATCCAAAAATCGCCATCTTGATCGAGCGTGGAGTCTTACCAGTCGCTCCCCGACAAGATCATGGAGCGGCCTGAGGCAGGAGCGTAATAATAGTGGAAGCTGCCACAGATGCGCTATTTCCAAGCCGAAGAAATGCCGTCGGCCCCGTTTGGTATCCGTCCCCGTTCGTAAAGAGATAATAAGCGGAGCATTTATATTCTTCACTTCCAATGCTAATCCAACTGTGAGCTTCGTGATTTCGCTCACAGTTGATCCTGACGATTAACCGTACAAAGTCCATGAATAAATACATAACTGGGGTCACATCCTGAAATCTGAAGTGGGCGATATAAAAAATCGAGATAAAAGAGACCATCATGTATCGGAAAGACGCTGGAACCAGTCAGCCTTCTCCGACCACTGAGGTCATCGCGGGCTCGTCAGATGGCCTCGACACAACAGAACAGGAAAACCGCAGTGGTATCTCAACACCACCGGCAATGACCGTCATGGAGGTCGAGCCCGCCTCTGTGCCCAAGAGCCAGGCTACTCTGGTCATCGGCCTTGTCACATATGGCACCGGAATAACGACATTTCTGGCTGGGGTGGTCACTATGGCCATTCCGGTTATCACCACAGACCTACATTTGCCCCAAAATCTTGTCCTCTGGTATATACGAGAAACAGGCCATCCCCGATAATATGGACAATCGCTAACGATGTGCGCTCTCCTACCTTAGGCCAGTGACTATATACTCACTCACCTGCGGTTGTTCACTGTTAATATGCGGATCTTTTTCCGATGTGGTTGGTAGCCGATTAATGTTCATGCTAGGATGCTTTTTTCAAGGCATATCCACACTAGCCTGTGGTTTGTCAAAGACGGGTACCCAGTTGATCGTCTTTCGCGCCTTTTCTGGCGTTGCCGCCTCTTTCTGTCTCCCTTCTGCTGTGAGTTTGATCAACGAAGTGTTCCCCCCGGGAAAATCGCGAAATATCGCCTTCGCATCGATGGGTGGTGCCCAACCAGTTGGATTTGGGCTGGGATTAGTGCTTGGAGGCGTGATTACTGGCACCATCGGCTGGCCATGGGGATTTCACGTAGCTGCCATCTCCAATTTTCTCATGGTGATCCTGTGTGCATGGCAGCTTCCCAAATCTACCTTCCAATCCCAGACTTCTCGCAATGTATGGCAGCGTATGCTGTCTGATATTGACTGGGCTGGAGTGACTATGATCAGCTCTGCTCTTGCCATAATCTCATATATTATTGCGTATGTCTGTTTCTAAATCAATCCTATTGGGACAAACACTAACAACGCATCTAACAGTGTCGCTACCGATAGCATCTCTGCTATTAGATTACCACAGAATATCGCCCTTCTTGTGCTATCCGTGGCGCTGCTTGTCGCTTTCGTGTTCTGGGTCGGCCGCCAGGAGCGACTCGGACGCCCGGCCTTAATCCCAAACTCGCTGTGGAAAAACAAGGTTTTCACCTGCATCTGCATCAATGTCTTCTTCATCTGGGCTGCCTTCAATGTTTTCGAACAATACCAAAACTTCTTTTTCCAGGAAGTACAAGGTCTTAGCCCGTTGCAAGCTGCCATCCGATTCCTCCCAGCCCCGATCTCTGGGGCCTTGACCAACGTGGTCGTTGGGCTCATTGTACATCGCGTCAGGGGTGACTGGATCGTCATCTCAACTACAATACCCTGTGTACTCGCCTCGGTGCTGATGGCTGTGGCTCAGCCTAGCTGGTCCTACTGGGGAGCCGCATTCCTCGCCAATCTCTTCAATCCGATCGCGGCGGACGGCCTCTTTACCGTATCCAACTTGCTCATCACGTCCATGTTCCCACCCAAAACACAAGGCGTCGCAGGAGGGGTTTTCAATACAGTCTCGCAGACAGGAAAGAGTGTGGGACTTGCGCTAACAGCCCTCGTTGCCAATCAAGTCACCCAGAGATCTGAATTCCGGGAGAAGGCTAGTCCCGAATCATTGCTTGTGGGATACCATGCCGCCTTTTGGTTCTGTGTAGGCTTGACCCTGGCTAGTCTGGTTATTAGTGTATGGGGATTACGGAGGATTGGAAAGGTGGGTATAAAGACGGAGTGAGGTGTATAAAACATGATAGCAGAGGTTTTGCAACAAATTATGGGACCTCTTGGTAGAAAACGGCCCTGTTCGCATTTTTAGCTGATCTGTAATGTGGGAGGATCGGATAAACTCTGAATTTCGGGCAGGGTATGGGTAATTATTCTTAAAGATAATGTCAGGTTTGACGATTTAGATTATATATTTGAATATATACTGTATTGTCCCTCATTCGACAACTGAACCACCAACTTTCACTGCCAAGGTAGCATTATTGCAGCTACATGGGATACGTAGCCAATCTGTACGGGAACCCCCGACGCTAAAGAAGTATATCCAATATCCAAGGTGCTTAAAATTGCCAAGAAGCTTCTTTGGAACCCGCTTTTTCTCTTCAGCTTAGTATGGCCGAACACAGAGGATTCCCGACTCTTCTCCAAGGATAACCCTTTTACGTACGCGACAGGAAGTAGATGGCAGTGCACCGCCTGTGGCATATGAGAGCCCATGCGATCGCTCGGGAATTATCGCCGAATTATAATTTTACAGCTGTAGTAGTGAAAGCCACTGAGCTAGGGTTTGTGTAAACTATACCTTATTAGGTCATATTTTAAGTACTCCGGCATAGATTCGCCGAAATTTGCCGTTTCGTTTTAGCATCTGAAGAAATAAGGGACGATTGCATGTCTCCGCTCTGTCGTCTCCAGGATTTTTATGGCAAATTCCGGAGGGCATGTTCACTTGCCCCATAAGTGCTCTCTACCCCGCAGGATCCTTTAGGCAAGTTGTAAAAACAGACGCACACCTCCCCTGCCCTTCACTTACGGTGTCGTTTTGGTACAGTAACCCCTGGCACGATCTAGCGGCTTAGTGCCGCTCCCCTTGTATGTTTCTCATACTTCTATACCGCAGCCCCACCATATACCCCATATGGCTGTGCATGCTTACGCAGGCAGAGAAAAACAATGCGGGGTTAATGGTTGGGGGTAAAAAAAAGGCGCTGTCACAAGCTATTTCTTTATTAATACGACCTTCGTTCTTTTCTTTCCAATTTTACACGTATAGACACATGCTCATCAGTACAAACCTAACGGTTTACTAGATACCCCTCAACTAGTACTATTGTAGGAAAACTTGCGTTATCTTATTACTGTCCCTGAGCCCCTGTTTCTACCTTAGGTGGAGAAAAGGCGGAGAGAAGTGTGGGGGGTTAAGGAAATGAGACCTTGGGCACCAGAAAAGGTACTGTCACAAGCAATTTCTTTGATCAATGGTGGCATTGTTTTGTTGGCGTTAAAATCATTATATAGTTATATTAGGTCCCAATATCCTTGATATCCCCTTTGCTGGTTGATTGTAGATGCAACCAGCCATCTCCATGTTACTTCACGTCTACACAATGGGATCTCTTTTTCAAGTTGGTTTCGGGTTTACCAGCC
This sequence comes from Pseudogymnoascus pannorum, assembly GCA_001630605.1. Lineage (NCBI taxonomy): Eukaryota > Fungi > Ascomycota > Leotiomycetes > Thelebolales > Thelebolaceae > Pseudogymnoascus > Pseudogymnoascus pannorum. The sequence continues at coordinate 334,726 of LNAS01000021.1, forward strand.
TCATCTTCCTTCTTCAATTTGCCGTCGCTCTTGCTCTACCTTTAACTCCGCCTCTTTGGGACCGATCAGCACCAGTTTATCCCAGTGATGACCCCTTCTACTCCCCACCTGACGGTTATGAGAGTTCGGCTCCTGGTGCGATTTTACGGTCTAGGGCTGTTCCAAACCCACTATCGCTTCTTACCGTCCTCCCCATTAATATCCAAGGAGCATATCAGCTTCTTTACCGGACTACAGACAGTCTTGGAAATGCCCAAGCGGCGGTTACAACTGTCATTGTCCCCCATAATGCAGATACAACAAAGTTGTTATCCTACCAATTTGCTGAGGATGCGTCCTGGGTGAACTGTGCTCCTTCATATGCGCTCCAGAATGGCGCCGAATTTTTAAATACTGGCAGTAGCGTTGCCGAGATTCTCCTCGTCATTGCTGCTCTAGATCAGGGGTGGATTGTCAATACACCCGACTACGAGGGGCCACAAGCCGCATTCACATCCGGCATCCAAGCTGGCCAAGCGACACTCGACTCCGTGCGCGCGGCTCTTGCCTCTGGTAATATAACCGGAGTTTCGTCTTCAGCTACATACCAAATGTGGGGATACTCCGGCGGTTCCCTTGCTTCGGAATGGGCAGCAGAGCTGCAACCAAGCTATGCTCCAGAACTTAGTTTTGCTGGTGTCGCTCTAAATAGCCTGGTTCCAAATGTGTCGTCAGTCTTAACAACTATCAATAAAGGGCCCTTTGCTGGCTTTGCCCCTGCCGGCATTCTTGGTCTTGCTTCAGCATACCCCGACCTTGCGGTCTTGATCAATAATAGCCTTATTCCATCTAAAGCAGACGACTTTAAAAGAGCTCAAAGTCAGTGTTTGGACGAGGATATAATTGACTATGCTGGCCAAGATATATTTTCCTATTTCACGGATGGAGATGCTTTCTTATCAAACTCTATTCCTCAAGCAATCCTCGCTGAAACTGGCTTGATGGGCACGCACGGAACCCCTCAAATGCCCATGTTCATTGTTAAAGCTGTCGCGGACGAAGTTTCTGTGGTTGGTGACACTGATGCACTCGTGGAGAAGCTATGCTCACAGGGAGCGCAAATCCAATATGTTAGAGATGGACTTGGGGAGCACGTCACCGAGCTTATCACCGGGTCAGGCGACGCGTTTGTATTTTTGAAGAATAGATTCGACGGTGTTCCAGCAGATGCTGGATGCAGTACCACAAACGTTTTGTCCGCTACATTTAACTTGGAAGCTATCGAGGCATTGGGTTTGACTGTTGTGGAAGCATTGTTGGCTATTCTGGCTCTACCGATTGGTAAAATAGGAATATGATAACAATGCAAGTAGTTGCAATTAAGCAAAAATGTACAGCAGTTTGAAGGTCATTGTGAGTGAGGTAAATGTCCAAAGGATACACAAGTCAGATTGGAGTGCCATCATTAGACATATTAATACATTGACCCTCCCCTTCCCTCCCTTGAATTATTGTGACGACTTTTTATTTTCAAGTCTGTAGAAGCGTACTTATAGCGACTGATTTACGTAAAAGGAGTATATAAGATGAGATAGATACTGGCAGTGGCCTTTTGACAAAAGAGTGGATTGCTATAATCATTCAGGGGGGCAGTAAGATAGCGATATTTGAGAACTATAGTAATAGAATTAGAGAGATTGATCCTCCATTGTATCGCAAATTTCCGATTCTATCAAGTTGCCCCACACTCAATTTGGATGATGAATAATAACTGAAAGACGAAAACGTGCCCTAGAATATCCGCGTCACTCTGTGTACGTGTTCTCTACAAGCTCAATAGCTTTCTTTACCATATCTCGATCCATCTGGAACGTCAACTTGTCTAGAACATCCGTATAGCTGTGAAATTCCACTGCGTACCTATCCGTCTCTGGCGCTTCCCTATGTAGTATCTCTTCATCCACAGCTACGACAAACCACCAAATGAGCTTAATTTGACTTTCGCCAAGGTGGCGTACTTGCAGGGTAAAAGGCTCGCAAATACCAGAGTAAAATCGCGCTTGGTCATCCAACTGCTCGGTTTCCACCGCTGGTGGGGCACGAGTGTGCATATTCAAGGGAAGAAGGCGGCATGGAAACCCGGTTTCTTCGGTGACCTCTCGCACCGCTGTCACCTGGCGTGCCTCTCCGCAGTTGCGCCGCCCCTTGGCCAAAATATACTCATCGCGTTCTAGAAGATGAAGCACGCAAACTTTTCGGGAAGAGAGACGGAACAAAACTCCACCCACACTCTCGACAAATGCCTCCGAGGTGTACTGCTCTGATTCAAAGCGAGACTCGGTCATACCAGGTGGTCTAATTGCCAGGTGTTAGTGTAGATGCGTTAAAACTATAGGTCTTATATGGCCTATTCACCTTGGTTGCGGATGAGCCCAAGGTGTAGGTTATGCGTATCGGAAGTAAGGTCCCTTGTAAGGTGCTTGCCAAAGAATGTCGTCGAACAGGTATCAGGATTTTAGGTAGGTGCAGCTCCAAAGACAGGTGATCATGGTGGATAGGGATAAGCCCAAATCCTTCCTCTGCATGATGCCGAAACCAGAGGAAGGATTTGGGTTTATGTATTGGTCGCACCACATAAGAAGCGGGGAAAGGGTACACGTGTATAATAAAGTGATGACTAACTTTCATCATATGATGAATTTGGAAACCCTGGCCAAATAGTCCAAAATACTTCACAGATCTACTTCAGTGATTCTCACCATTTCCAGAGCTGAGCTTGGTCTTGTTATTGGACTTATTTTGGAAGCAATTATTATTATCAACAGCACCTAAAAGGCTCATGATGCTCCAAAAGACGTTACGGGTCAACCTAACGTGTTCCACAAGTTCTTCATGGCTTCTACTACTGTTGAATATCCTCTAAAAGGCGAGGACAGATGCAGAAATTATCAGTGAAGACGCACAGGAAGAAATAAAACCAGTCATCATAGCTTGCAGCGAGAAGTCCGGGAAGATTTGGTGGACTGTCTACAACGTCCTACCTCCATCTCTGTTAACATAAAATTTATCGTTAAAATCTCAAGAACAACATCCCCGCCACTGAAGGATACCATCTTGTAGTTTTGCAACATGATGGTGCAGACAGTACTGTAAAAGTTATATATGAATTAACGTTAACGTATATGTATAGCGAGCGACGCATCCAAGCGAGCGACGCACTTTATCATACTCTACCAACACAACAGTACATAATTCTATAACAACAATGAAAATCAATTAAAGTTCTTCGGGATCCTCTTCTGAAAAGGTCTCTGCTACAATCTGACAAGTGCGCGCATTGTGCTTAGTCCTACCACACTTGCTACAGCGGCGTGTACGCGTTTCTTCCCTTGGCTTCCGGCCACCACTTGCCTTTGTTTCTTGCTCTACTTGCTGCACAACATCCCTCTCGTCCTGTAGCTCCTGCGCTTCCTGTTGACTAAGTGATCCTCCTTCCTGTAGGCGTGTGTTTTTTGCCCTCCGGCGCTTGCTTAGTACTTCATTTGCCTGTCGTAGGTTTTGGTTCTCTGCTTTTAACAATGCTAATTGATACATTATTTATGATGCACCCTTTGTAAACTGGTCAACAGCTGTATAAATTGAGGTTGGAGAGCTATTTTGATGATACGCAATTCGGTTTTTAATAAAGGTAGACTGTGATATAGCTTCAGTTGGGTTGTTTGGTGTCTGAGAAACCCAAGGTTGAGCAGTACCTAGGGGGGAGCTTGGAGGTATTGGTGTCTTCAACTTAAGGTCAAGTGTAGAGATCACTCTCTCAGGGTCGAACGGAAGAAGCCCTGCTCCTCGGAAGCCACCTTGAATGTTGCTTTCTATCATTGCAGTATTAAATGCAGTGTGGAAGGCAGGAAAGAAGTCATCCTTTGTAATATAGGAAATATGAGACTGCATCATATCTTCAATTTGCCGACCGTAAGCCTTTTTTAATGGGCCGAAACAGCCAACATCAAGTGGCTGGAGTAGATGAGACGAGTGAGCAGGCATGTAGAGGGTTATAATGTTGTGTTCTTTGCAGTACTCCTCAAACTCATCTGAGTGATGGCTCTTATGACCATTAAGGACTAAGAGGCGATAACCACCAATACTCTGGGACTTTGTATGCTTCTCAAAATGCTGAATCCAATCCATACCTCTCTCGTTTGTAGTCCAGCCATTTTCAGTAACAGCAATTACCCAATTGTTTGGAAATCTACTATTCTCATACCAAGATGCAAGGTGGTTTTTGCCAGCAATAATGATGAATGGCGGCACTGCCCAGCCTTGAGAACTAACACCTTGGATTACTGTAGCCCATTCCCGATTACCTGGCTGTACCTTCTTTGCTTTTGCCCGCCCGTCTGAGCTTATTACAACCATAGCAGTTGAGATAACACCTATCATAAACCCAGTCTCATCAAAGTTGTAGATATCTGCATCATAGATGCCATATTTCATAATTGTATTGCGTACAAGCTCAAACCAACTATGGATGACTTCTGGGTCCTCACACTTAGCCCTCTGATAGTCGTATTTCCGCTGGAAGTATATCCGGAGCTCTATATGGCGCTTCACAAAGTTTGAAGCCCAATGCAACCTAATGCATGACGCATCGCGTGTATCAAGTAGTCGGTTGGCCATATCTTCAACAACAGATACCCGGGGAGGAAATCCTTTAGCAGCTAGGCTAAGAATATATTGAACAAGCACTTGTTCCTCTAGGTCGGTTAATTTCCTCGAATTGGTGATAATATTGTGTCGTGGGTGTCGGCCAGCATGTCGGTGCCGTAGTGTTGCTTCAGGGACATTATAGGTCTTTGCTATAGACCTAACGCTTACGCCTTTGCGATTTTCAAGAGCTTTAAGTGCAAGGATAATCCTACTTTCATTTGAAGAAGATTCCATGCTTCGTTGTAGAGAAAATTAAAGTTGAATGTGTAGGGGTCATGTCACGGTGTAAAGTGCGTCGCTCGCTTGGATGCGTCGCTCGCTATACATGTACGTTAATAGCTATCAGCCTTTGATAAAACCTCAATGAGCCTGAACGTCCCAACCTCGAAACCATGACATTATACCCACTAGGCTAGGTAGATATCTAGAATACCTACCCCGAAATCTCCTTCGTCTTTCGATCCCTAGTCTCCACCTCCTCCAACTCAGCAGTTTCCACATCCTTCACTGGCTCTACTCCAGCTCCCGCAATCTTAGCCAACTCAAAATGTCTCCCTCTCTTTTCCGGCCCAAACATCGTCGTAACCACAATCCCCGTCGCAATAATCGCTGTCGCAACGCCCATCACAGGCCCATACGCTGGCACCGGGGTCCCGGCCATGCCTGTGATGTTCATACTCTCTGACAAAGCATTCACAATCTGCGCACTGGGGCTGCTGATCATGTTACCTAGTTGGTACGTAAGTCCCGGGAAGGTACTACGGAACGCCGGCGGGGATAGCTCGTTGAGATGGATCGGAATGACGCCCCAAGCGCCTTGTACAAAGAATTGCATGAAAAATCCGGAGGCTGAAAGTGATCCCTCGCTATTTGGCAGGATCCAGGCGGGAATTATGGCCATGGAGAAGAGGGCTGCCACGATGATGGTGCGGCGGCGGCCGACAAATTGGGAGAGGTACCCCAGGAAGGTACCACCGACGCAGGCGCCTACTTTCATGATAATGGAGGCGCGCGACGCTGAAGAGTTGTCTAGGGCTTTGCCAGTACGCATGAATGTTGTGTAGCTATCTTGGGAGGTGTGGGAGTAGAAGTTGAACCAGACCCTGCAGTGCTTGTTAGTGGAATGTTGGAAAGGATTGCTGGTAAAGATCTTACATGAGGAAAATGCAGTAGATCACCATCTTCCACTCTTTAGCAAGCATCAATCTAGTGTCTTTCCAAAAATCCGCCGGAGTAATATGTTTATGTCCCTCCTTCTTCGCATCAATGAATTGTTGCGATTCTGGGAAAGTGGTGCGAATGAGACCAGCACCTATCGAGAGGCCAGCACCAACCCAGAAGACGGTCTTCCAAGAATTTGTTGAACCACCAACCCCAAGGTTGGCGCAAGCAGCAAAAACATAGCCCATTGAGTAGCCTTGTTGTAGAATTCCTGACATAAGACCTCTGGCATCCACAGGGCAGTTTTCTAGAGCCATCGCAATGGCACTCCCATATACACCACCCATAAAAAGGCCGAACACGGCGCGTACGGCGAGAAAGTGTGAAAATTCTCCACTGTAGATGGTACCGATTTGTAGGATCCCGAGGATAATCATGTTAGCAACCAACGGCCATTTTCGTCCATACCGATCTGCGAAGAGACCAAAAATGGCCGCACCGACGGAACGGAGTAAAAGAGTGAGAGTGATGGCTGTGGAAATGCTCGTTTTCGTTTCGCCGTAAAAGTCGGCAAACTTCACTGTCTGGATGGAAAGGGCGTGGAAATCAAAAGCATCAGCCATCCATGAAAACAGGCCAACTAAGAACATTGCCCAGCCACGCAATCCAAGGGATGCGAAGAGCGTGATCGGGTTTTGCATTGGCGGGGGAGCCTGCCACTCATACCGGACCTCTCCATACTCGTTTATGGTCTCAGTGCGTTGCTTCCAGATAAATAAATCCCAAAATGACTGTTTCGCTGTCGCCCATATGCCATGAGGGATAGGTTCAGCAGGTTCATGGATGGTTTCAGACATGTTGGAATCAAATAGAAGTATCCGATGTGTCAAAGAAAGTTTTGGGGGAGGAGCTTAGAGATCAGCGAAACTATGTACGGGAAATATCTACAACCTTTATAACAAAGCATCACTACACACTCATCTTTTCCCCACACTTATTTTTTCTTGTTGTGGCCTTTCCCCGCACTCAATATCGTGATCATCGTCACCATGTCCATATCTATCACTTTCTCGTCCCTCCTTCCTATATTAGCATTGTTACCCACTGAGACGCGGGGTTGGCCAAGCTCAGCCAAGCCCAGCCAAGTAAGCTATGTTGTCTGGGCGGGAAGAACCACTTTGTCTGGATGAAATAGATAGAATAGCAGGGATCAGGTTAGGTATACATCAAACAAGTCCTGTCGGCAGATACTAACGGTTTAGAGCTTGGGGAAACCAGAGAAATTCGCAAACGTACTAAGCACTCTCAGCAGAGCTTAACCCCACGCCACTTTACTTGGGACCTCAGGCGCCGTTGCCAAGAGGCATCGTTGATAAACACTGTCTATTTATTTATGTTAATATTATGATTTTTTACTTTCACCAAATGGGCAACTTCCGCCACTTCCAATTTCTCTCGAACCCAAGCGCCAGCATGTAGCTGATATCCGCCATCCGTAGCAACAGCCTGCCGTTTAGATACTGATTAGATACTGATTCGCCGCGGCGAAAAGTACTGCTCCTGTCGTGTCTTGATTCTTACCGGACGTCTTGCTGGTAGGTGTAACTACCAGCTATACCAGCTCTATGACCGATTGTCGGCAGTGTTTTATGGGTGGAGATACACTAGAAGCTGGGAGTTAAGGGATAATGATGGGATTTCGTGTGTTGTACGTGTCACATTCGATTCCCACAGTCCATTTATTCTTAAGGCGACGTAGTACGTTCTTTGAAGTTGTTCGTTTTTATTTGTATATGAGAAAAGCCGATTATCGCGTGGTAAGATATGTACAGTATAGTCTAGAATGATTAACAAATGTGGCCATTCCTAGCTTCCTAACTTCTCTGTCTTTTTGTAGTTTACTTATGTCTTCGCTATTCTACCTCCCACGTCTCATTTTGGTCTAGAAACTAAAAAGTGAGGAACGATGCGCTCGTGCCCTTTCTCCCGCCTCTAACCTTTTGAAAGCTTAAACACTTCCCGTACGCTCAAGCTGTCTTTTCTTTCTGCGTATTTGGTAAATATGCCTTGGAACTCCCGAGGAACGAATTGCCCTTTCTTGTCATAAGTCCCGATGTCGCTGGTGTGTTTGCCATTGTGAGTGTTAGTACGTATATTCAGAAAATGAATTAGGCAGCCACGTGGGTAATGGTAGATCGTAGAAGTTCAAGTGATGACGAAGACAGTAAAACGAGAGAGGATGATTCCGAAACCAAGCCTATAGAATCTAACATGGTGTCACTAGGCCATATGATACTATCTCTATTATTGCTAGATATTACTATTACAATTATGCTGCAAAAGCTAAGGGAGGAGGGGATTTGATATCGAGCGATTTAGTATGATTTGGCTGTGCGCTACACTGTTTGATGCTAGTGATTTGTGACCAACGATTGTAGTGACCTGTTAACCAGCCTTAAATCGCACTACTATCACTCTCACATGCTTAGAATTTAGGAAATCAATTGCGGAATTTCTCAGCATTACCAAAACACTTCTAGTAACTGCCCGTAAGAGGGCCGCAGGATTGAGGTGTCAGGACAGGTTTTTAATTAATAACTCAGTTTCACCTTAATTGTTTTATCTATCAAGAGAAATTGAGGGGCTGCAGATAATCCACTCCATCGATCGTCGTTGTGAGTGATCCGTTCGCTGAGAAAATATTCAAAAAGGCGTCTATTTCTGCGTGGAACCCGCCGGGGCTCGTCTTCTTAGTGCCAAATACAGCACCAGATTGGAATATATCCGAGAACCAGTCGACATGGATGGCATAGTAATTTGGGGGCTTAACAGATGAAGTAGCATTCTCGTATCCGTCTATGATATGCTGGTAGTCGTCACTGAAGTTGGAGTATTTGATAGAGACGCTCGACGAAGTAAGAGTAACATTTGCGAAACCATGTGCCTTTCCATAGAGCGTATAGTCTCCAGGGGCGAGCACCTTTTCGACAGGCACAACTGCACCTGGTGGAAAGGGTGTTGCCCACGGGATAATGTCAGGAATTTTGAAGACTGGGACGGGCTTTGTTGCCGCACGGCTGGTGCGTTTGGCGAGCATAACGCGATAGTTGCTACCCCCTTGGGCCGTGGAAATTGGGCATTGGAGCGGGTTGACACCGCCACAGGAAGGAGAGGTGACGAGGGCTTGCCAATACACGATTTTAGTGCTATCAAGAGAGAAACCGGCGTCGGCGCGGCCGTTCCAATTTGGATCGTTGACGGAGCCATTGGATAGATCGCCTGCGGTGTTAATACGCTGGCCATAGTAGCCGATGTCGCTGCGATCGCCAAACCGATCCAGGAGAATGGGCTGGAAAAAGCGACGCGGCCCATTGTTGCGGGTCGAAACTGCGAGGAGTGTAACCACAATGTCTATGATAGGGGGAATGCCACGCATGCCGGCCATCCACATCTGACGGTTTGAGCCGCGGGTGTCCATGACGAGATAATTCTGATTATCGGGAGACGAGACGATCGGATCAGCATACTCGGGGTGGTTAGTAATGCGACGAATAGCACCAGTCACAACGTGAATGGCGTAGAGGTCGACGTTGTTGGCCTCAACGTTAGAGCCGAGGTATATGATCTCCTCCCCATTGCCAGACCAGCCGCGAAGTTCGCCGAGTGAGAGGGGTTGGGGATTAATATTGATTTGATTGCCGTCCGCATAGATAGCAGGAGTGCTGTTCGCGCGGGCTAGGATGTTTACTTGGATGAGATCATAACGTGGGACGCGAAGGGACCCGTTGGTTGGACTGGCATTGAACTGGAGCTTCCCTGTGAACGTGGATTGACCGCTATTGGACAAGGAACTCCATAAAATATGCGTATCATCTGGATGCAGACGCATCTCACGCGGAGAGCCGCCGGCTGCGGATGGATTAGTGGAGACGGGCCAGAAGATAGGGTATATATGTGTGCGGCTAGGCGTGCACAACGCACCAGCAAGCGGCTGGCCGTCGCAATCGAGGATATTATGTCCCCATAAGATCTTAGTGCCACTCCGGAAGACGTGGGGATAATCAATGACGGGATCGAGGGATTGTTTGTTTTGGATGGGCACGGCGCAACTCATACACTTCCAGCTATCGCCATTAGGGAAATTGGTGCCATCGGCCGTAATGAGTATCACCTGCGCACCCGAGTAGATGCTAGCGGGGTCTGGTGCGGCAGGCGCACCCGTAAAGTTGACACTGACAACGACGTGTTTGCCGTCAGGAGTGAAGTCACCAGACTGGAAGTCATAGTTTTCCTGGTAGTAGATGCAGCCGGTGCGGCGAGGATTTATAGATTCTGTGCAACCGCCCACACTCGTAGTGTTTATGGCGGGCGGTAGAGACAGCTGTGTAATCTCGAAGAATTCTGGATATGGAGGGTCGATAGTCGTTGCGGTGGCGACAGCGACAGCGGCAGCACCGATGACGATTCTCTTCACGAAATTGAAAGACATGGTCTCTTTGTTGCTCCTTCTATTGCTTAGTGTTCAGAGTCAAAAGAAATCCTTGGCGAATAGCGCCCCTGGTTATGCTACTGCTAGAGATTCTTAGACTTCTCACTTTGATAGCTATAGTTCTGGAAATGTTGAATTTGGAAGCAGCTTGTTTTAACTTATAGTGTAGTGATTTGAACCCCTTCTTTTTTGTCTTTCCTTGTTAGTTAACTTCGGTCTCATCTCTATACTCTTGTTTCCACCTCGGCCTATCTACAATCCTTTAAAGTTTGTATTGGCATTTGTCCGCCCTGGCTGCTATGGCATCCAAATATTGGTAGAATTCTGAGGAAGTTAGAATGCGGGGTAAAGTTATAATAGCATTGTACAGGGGTAAGTACCATTTCCCCGCGTTTTAACTTCATTCGAAATTTACCAATGTCTGGATACCATTCAAGAAATATGGTTTTCTATGGTTATCACGACTCTAGTAGGGAAGCGTGCATGATGTATATCGTATTTTACAGCCTTGGTAGAGTAACATGCGGATAAACTCTGACAAGGGTTGTGGTGTCACTTTCGGATGAACTGTGGGGGCTTCAAGAAAACGCGGGTAAACTTCACAAGGTTAACACGCTAACATTCAATAATTTACATTACCTAGTTGGTGCGTACGAATAGGGTTAGATAAACTAAACCTCCTGAGGATCGGTCTAGGTAATCCCGGGGGGTCTACTCCCCCGCATTTCCATCCCCGCACAACAGAGCTCTAATATTGAAAGGTTGAATGAGTTACACCCTATTTTTATACGAAGGTGGTATGTCCCAAACTATAAGAAGTTTTACAATCCCATAATGTCAGAAAGATATCAGTACATGGAGTAATTCCTCTGCATCTCTTCCTTGTACTAACACCCCTCTTGTTTCAAAACTAACTTCCAACTTCCGGTGACCATCAACTAAGTTTACCATTCCTTGCCATGGCTTCTCAGCCTACCACCGACAAGCCGGCAAATATCACGGAGCACGACGAGTTTGGAAATGATGGCGATATCAAAGGCTCGGACACCGTTGCTGACGCTGCTACTAAGGGCCAGGCCATCACGGGCTATGAAAGTTTGACTCCATGGCAAACTGTCAGGCACTTTAAAATGGCCACCGCTCTTTGCTTTGCTGCTGCCTTTAGTGCTGCAACAGACGGTTACCAGATCGGGTGAGTTAGCCACCACCGAACTTCTTTCGTACTATGCTTGGGCTCTGTCATTAATATTCTGCTTAGCATCAACGCGAGTATCATCGCAAACCAGGGCTTTGTTCGCCAGTTCGCTACTGAGGAAAATGCCAATGGCACCCCAGCCCTCGCCTCGCCCATCCTCAGCGGTTGGTCTTCGGTTGTATCCGTTGGTCAGATCATTGGCATGGTCGGGTTATCCTTTTACACTGCCAGATTCGGTAGAAAGGTCGCCATGTATACTTACTGGCTCATTCTCGTGAGCTCCATCCTTGCCGAGACACTTACTCGGAGTTGGGAGGGTTGGTTGGTTGGCAAACTCCTCGCTGGTATTGGTGTCGGCTGTCTTCAATCTACCATCCCGGCATATATTTCCGAGTGTGCTCCTCCTCGTATCCGGGGTGGATTATTGATGCTCTACAGCTTCTGGTGGACCCTTGGGTCTTTCTTCGCCCAGGTGGCACTGAACAGTCTTAATGCCAGCAACCCGCACAACTACCTCAACGCCCTATATTCGCAATGGGCGCAGATCGGGTTGATGATCACTATTTATCTCTTCCTCCCTGAGTCCCCTGCATGGTGCGTCACAACTGGGAAGATGGAGCTCGCCAAGAAGTCTCTATCGTACCTCAATCGCGGGGTCGCAAATTATGATGTCAATGCACAACTCGAGATCATTCTCTTGAACGTCGAATACGAGCGTGCTCTTGCCGTCGAACAGCGGAGAGAAAAGTGGTACGCCATCTTTCAAGGCGTCAATGGCATTCGTACTGTGATCACTCTATGGACCAACCTCACTCAGCAGTTTATTGGTCTCTCCCTCTTCGGCACGTTTGGCACCTACTTCTTCCAACAGGCGGGTCTCACAAATCCTTTTAGAATCAAAGTTATCACGTCATCTATTCAGATTGCGACCGTTATCGTTGTAGTTATTGGTGCTGATAGAGTCGGCCGTCGATATATCGCTTGCTGTGGCACAACACTCTCTTGGCTTGCCTGCATCGCTGTTGGTATTCTAGGAGTCGTACCGTCTACTAATGCGTCCACCTACATTTTCATCCTCTTTGCCTGTCTCTGGAGTACGTATACCTTGCCATTCCCTCCTTCTGCTGTGTATCTGAGAGTATTTGCCTAACATTTCACAGATGTCGGGCTTGCCGCCAACGGTGCTACAGGTTGGGGGTTCATCGGCGAGATCTCTTCCCAACGCCTCCGTCCGTATACCGCGGGTTTTGGTGGAGCAGCGACCTGCGTCATTGGCGTTGTCATGAGCGTCCTCGTCCCGTATATGACCAATATTAACAAGTGGAATTGGGGACTTAAAACCGCCTGGTTCTACGTTGGTGTCGGCGCTCCGTTTATGGTCGGCATGTGGTTTTTAATTCCAGAGACAACGGGGTAAGTTCAGAATTCCAGTTTCGTGTTTGTTTCTTCTGAGAAAATCCGAATTGACTATTCTCCAGGCGCTCTGCTGCTGAACTAGATGAACTTTTCGAGCGACGTATCAAGCCATGGCGATTCCACAAGACAGAGACTGCAACGCAACGTGTTCTCAAGGAGCACGAGGCTGAGTAAGCGATCCGGAATCTTTTTTTGTTTACGAATGATTGTCAAATTTGCTACATTGAGTTTGCAGGCAGATGTAGTCAGTTTAGTCATTACGTAAAATTATGAATAACATTGCAGTAGTTGGTTGCATTAGATATACTCTACCATATCTTAATAGGCTGTGCATCTAACATCAAAGAATATTGACAAGTGCATTTAACTAGATTGCATCTTTAGGCTCAGTGGCTTTACCCGAGTCTTGTCGACATAGCACCCTTGATTCTAGATATATTGTTGTCGCCATTTGAAAAATGATAATTCTGACAGGAAATAAACCCACGTTGATAATACTCTTACGAATATCACCTTAATGCCGCATTCTTCTGAGACAGTCACTAGCATAATTAGCACCATTTCAGTTGCCAGCTAAAACTTGCATGAGCGATAATAGTCTCTCCTTAAATTTACACGCATAACTTGGAATATTAACAATTTCAACTTTTCTAATATTCTATAGATCTTTCCCTCTAATGCTCGAAACTATTCTTTAGATATGATGATGATTTCTTTGTCTCCGATGCCTAAAAGTGTTCTTTAGATATGATGCCGAGTTCTTTGGCGTTCTTAATAAAGTCTTGTAGTCTGTATGTACAATGCCGAAACGAGGGCTATAACCAGCCGACCATTCTGCAACCACATACTATTAGTATCGCATACTAACCACAAAGTTTAGGGAATTTAACATACCGAAGTTATCCATAAGACTCCAGACATAGTAGCCCTTGACTGGCACACCATCTACATAGATAGCCTCTGAAATCGCATCCAGATAAAGTCCTAGATACCGTATGCGGAACTGATCATCCACCGCCTGCTCCAATGTCATGTTATTCTCACCTGGGCATGGGCATCCATTCTCTGTGATTATAATTGGGGTGCTATAACGCTTCCATAGCCAGCTGAGTAGCTTGCGAAACCCGTCAGGCGCAACTCGGAGCCATGTCATGCCAGACACAGGGCCTACTACTTTTCCTTCGCTATTGATTGCACCCTCTTCCACATTTCCAGTAATATCATCATCAGCAGGAGGATCAGGTAGGGCCCTGGCGTATTTTGTCGAGTAGTGGTTTAGGCCGAAGAATTTATTGAGGGAGACCGATTTGCGGAGGAGTTCGAGCTCATCCGGTGAGAACTTAGGCAGACGCGAACCCAGCTGAGCGCGCATTACAGCGGGGTAGTCTTGTCCCAAGTAAATTGGGTCACCGAACCAGCCGAAGTAGAACTCCATTCTGCGCACTGCCGCAGCCTGGTCGGTCTTGCTGTTTGAATCAAAAGGCTCATACATATGACCATTCAGGACAATGGCCGTGCATCCTCCCTGAGTCGGATAGAACTCGTTGGCATATATTTGCGCTACAGAGGCGTGAGAGAGTATGATTGTGTGTCCGACCCGCCACGGTTCTGTCTTGGTATCAAAGCCTGTCGCCTGGTTGTGACCAGGTGCAAGTGAGCCACTATGATGTCCAAAGACTGATATGACATACGGCTCGTTGAAGGTGATCCATTCCTTTACTCGGTCTCCAAAGCGGGAGAAGCACAGTCTCGCATAACTTTCAAAATCAGCCTTAAATTCAGTCGTATCTAAGAAAGCGCCATATCGGTCGTATAGCGCCTGAGGTGCATCCCAATGATAAAGAGTGACAGAGGGCATGATATTACGTGCAAGTAGCCGGTTGATGAGGTTGTTATAGAATGTGATTCCGGCTTCGTTGACCTGGTCGTGACGGCCACCCAGGGGAATAATGCGTGACCATGAGATAGAAAAGCGGTAGACGTCGAGGCCTAGCGATTTCATTAGCTCAACATCTTCTGGCATACGATTATAATGGTCGCATGCGACGTCGCCATTGGCACCACTGGTGCGTGAGGGAACGACGTGGGAAAACGTGTCCCAGATGGAGGGACCTTTCCCGTCCTGGAAAGCGCCACCTTCGATCTGGTACGCTGCTGTAGCAGCACCCCAAACAAAGTCTCCTGGGAGCGGCAGATCTTTATTAGGCTTCTGTGCTGTCGTTAACGTGTTTTCAGAAGCGGCCTCAACAACGTCGCTTCGTTCGAACATATTGAGCGAACCTCGATGAATGAATCCAAATGAGTGAATATAGATTATCTCTGGCACAAATATAAAAGGTGAATATGGGAACGGAAAAAAGGGACTGGGGTGTACCCGCTCTTAAATTTCAGACTCTAGATTCCTGTAGAAATGACTTGTGGGCCAGGGGAGGTCTATAACTAAGGCGGTGGGACTGGGATTGGGGGCAGAATTAATCCCTAGGCGGAAAAACAAGACAAATAGGCAGTCAGATCAGGGATATCAAGGCAAAAAGAGAGAGTCTACTCGGGTTAATAGCGGGCGAGCTCTTCGAGAGACAGGAGACAAGAGATGATCTGGTTGTGGTTGTAGAATCAAAAAAGAATACCCCTCATCCAAACATCTGATAGTTCTGTTAGTGGAACGGATAAATCACTTGGGTATGGTTGTACATACAGTTCTTCCGCGGATAAATGTGGCGTTTTAGCTCCACTCCACAATAACAGACTAGAAATCAATAAAGCAACTCGTAGCTTTGACAACAATTCTCAATATGTACAATTAGAATTACGATGACTGTCCTGGTCGCCCGAATTATGGTCTGGATTTCTATTTAGAATTTGTATGAGAAACTCCGATATTATCCTATTCTGTACTCCCTACCTCGTCTGTTTCTCTCTGGCATGTAATACTCTCACTCCAGCTTTGCTTCAGAAACTCCACTGGTATCATGGCATCGATCATTAACCTTCGTTTTGAGCATTACCATCCCGAGCCTACGCAGCTGCTAGTAACTCAGGACATTGCACCCCGCCTGTCGTGGACATTCCAGAACGCTTCCAGTACATTTTCTCCGGAAAGCTACGAAATCGAAGTCTCGGGGGAAGGTTGTGGATCAAACCTCGAGCTCCTCTGTACAGTGCGGCACACGTCTTCACTATCTCATCTTGTTCCATGGCCGCTTGACCGACATCTCCGCGCGCGAGAGAAGATCTCCGTGCGAGTTCGGGTATGGGATTCCGCAGGGCAAGACACGCCCTGGAGCGCACCAGCCCGCCTCGAGATTGGCCTGCTCAGCCATGCCGATTGGCATTGCGAGCGCATCACGGCGCCATGGGCGTCCAACACCACGGTATCAGAACCGGAGCAGCTATATCGCAAAGAATTTTCCCTGCCGCAGACTGGTCTAGGGGGGATCATCGATCAGGCGCGGCTCTACATTACTGCCCAGGGAGTCTACGAAGCCGAGCTCAACGGCCAGCGTGTCGGCGACGTTTTCATGGCGCCTGGCTGGACCGCTTACGATTCTCGCCTCCCATACCAAACCTATGATGTAACATCCCTCCTGACATGCGGCGTTAACTGTCTGGGCGTCCGTGTTGCAGAGGGTTGGTTTTCAGGGCGAATTGGTTTTGAGGGCGGCCACCGAAACATTTGGGGCCCGCACACAGCCTTGATGGCCCAGTTGGAGATCCGCTACCTCGATGGCCGAGAGGATCGCATTGTAACCGATGGCTCATGGCAGGTCACACGAGGACCAATTCGCCTGGCCGAAATCTACGATGGGGAGAAGTATGATGCCACACTCGAGATCCCGGACTGGTCGTCACCAGCGGCTTGCACATCAATAGTAGGCAGTCTGGTAAATGGTGCTGAAATCAGTATAGTTGCTTGCTGGGAACCAGTCCTAGTGATGGATTTCCTGCCAGCCACCACTGATCTCACAACGGGCTTTAGCGAATCGGTGAGACGCATTGAGGATGTCAACCCTGTGCAACGCATCATCACGGCGACTGGCAAAACCGTTATAGACTTTGGCCAGAATCTGGTCGGGTATGTTCGTCTGAAAAATATCATAGGACCGCGCGGCCACCAAATCACCCTCTCGCACGTCGAAGTGTTGGAGCATGGGGAGATTGCAACGCGGCCACTGCGCGTCTGCAAAGCTACCGATGTCTACACACTCAAGGGCGATGCAAACGGCGAACATTACGAGCCTCGCTTTACTTTCCACGGCTTTCGCTATGTGCAAGTGGACGGGTGGAATGATATGGTGGACTTGAGCGCCTCCATTGAAGCCGTAGTCTGCCACACGGATATGAGGAGCGCCGGCACCTTCGATTGCTCTGATCCGTTACTCAGCAAGCTATACCAAAACATTCGGTGGGGAATGCGTGGCAACTTTCTTTCTGTGCCAACTGACTGCCCACAACGCGATGAAAGACTGGGCTGGTCCGGCGATCTAGCCTTGTTTGCTCCAGCAGCATCCCTGATCTATGACTGCTTCGGTATGTTGAAGAATTGGCTGGTAGATGTCGAATACGACCAGAAGATACTTGGCGGCGTCCCGGCAATGGTGACACCTAATTCAACCATTGTCGACCCGATTTGGTGCCGACGGAAGCCATGTGCCGTGTGGCATGACGTGACTATATTGGCCCCTTGGGAGCTGTACAGCGAGACAGGAGATACGACGATTTTGGCACAACAGTACTCTAGCATGACAACGTGGATAGACATTGTGCCCCGCCGCAAAACCGGTGCAACTCACTTGTGGGACCTATCTATATTTCAACTTGGGGTATGTCTCCGCATCTGTTCATGCCTCTGTGCCTGCATCTTCTAACTGTTAGATTTTAACAGGACTGGCTCGACCCTTCTGCGCCAGCCGATGCGCCATGGAAATCAGCCACCGACGCCCAGCTAGTTGCTAATGCCTTTCTCGTCCGCAGTCTAGACCTTATGGTTCTCATCTCGCGCATTCTCGGCCATACCGCCGACTGCGCAAAGTTCTCTAGCGACGCTCTCGCTACACACCAGGACTTCCAGAACGAGTATGTGTCGCCCAACGGTCGGCTCGTCTCTGACTCTCAAACAGCCTACGCCCTAGCGATCTGCTTTGACCTTCTCACACCTGCACAGGCAGTGGTTGCCGGCAATCGCCTCAGGTATCTTGTTCACAAGAACGGATTCCGGATCGGCACCGGATTCGCTGGCACGCCATTCTTGTGCGAGGCCCTTGCACGGACGGGCCATACGAATATAGCGTATGCAATGCTCCTCGAAAAGACATGTCCCTCTTGGCTGTATCCCGTGACAATGGACGCAACAACCATGTGGGAGCGCTGGGACAGCTTACTACCCGACGGGTCAGTGAACCCTGGTAATATGACAAGCTTCAATCACTACGCCTTTGGTGCCGTCGCAACGTTCCTCCATGAGCGCGTTGCGGGGCTTCGACGCTTGGCGCCTGGATGGACGAAATGCTGCTTTGCGCCGTTAATAGGAGCCGAGTTTGATAAGGCTAGCGTAGAACATGTTACGCCTTTTGGCCTTGTTTCGTGCGCATGGGAATCGAAGAGAGATGGTGTGGGAATGCATACGATAAAGATACAGGCTTCAGTACCATATGGTGTATCCTTAGAAGTTGTAATGCCCCGAGACAAGGGTGAGAAGATAGAGACTGTAGGAATGGGCGAGTGGGTATTTAAGTCGAGGTTTAGTAGAGACTATGAGTGGCCTATTAAGCCATTGCCTCCAAAGTCATAGATGTAGCAAATAATTTCAGTATGTTTCTTAAAATATAGGCAATAAGAAATATCTGCTAAGATGCCAGTAGACCCTACGTATCAAGAACTATAGTATGATAACTTTAGCTGTTAAAGAATAGAGGTTACTTCTTTTCCTAAACTATCCTCGAATAATCAAAACTAGATTGGTGCAGTTATAGAAAAATAAATATACCATCAATTTTATAATGGTCTTACTATTAAATATTAATCTCTTAATTATTATATATAGACTAAGGTTGACTATTTACTCTATAGACATTCATTCTTTAGCTTCTGAATTTGGCACTTACTATCTCCAGTATATTTATAAACTATGCCCAACATTATGCCCATAACACAAACCAAATATCGTCTTCTCACTTCTACGCATCGGCTGCCAATGAGTCTGAAGCCTTTGACTCCAAGTGTGCTAGAATATGCGGAAACAACCCCTTTAAACGCCTTGCCATGTCCGTTACTGGTGAGTCTGCATGATGGTCGATCATCTCCAGAATTGCTGCACCTACCAGGCGGATCTTCTCGACGCATGACTCGCCATTCAGGCGCAGGTTCTCCAGACTGCTCGTGTGTAGAATGTATAGCATATCCTCCGCAATGCGCACCTTTTGCAACAGAACCGTCGACATTTCGCTATGGCGCATGCAAAGCTCGGATATGCGATGTTCAGGCGCAGGGTCGAGGTGGCTAGAGCGTAAGCCGGAGCCCGGTGATATGTTCCGTGTGAGGAAATTGGGCCAAAGAGGTGACGGGATGTGCCAAATCGTGATGCCATCATTGACGAGAGTGGCCATGGCCTGCAAGATGACGAGACGCAAGCATTGGTAAGAGAGGTGAAGATTGATTCTCTGGACGGCGAAGGTACGAGCTAAGGGTGGCTTGGCGTTCTCCTGGCCGAAGTAGAAGCTTTCTGGCGAGAGGGAGAGCGTTGGGACAGAACTTAGACAGGTTGGGATGTTGCTAAGGGAGGTCTCAAAGGAAGTGTAGAGGTCGCACAGATGTGAGAGCTCGGCTAGGGCAGGCATCCCGATTACTAGAGTTTCTCCATCTTCTAGCCTGAGGTATCGGTTCCGCAGGGAGTCTATCTCAAGAAGCACTAGATATGCTGCACGCCAGAGGTCCTGGTTGAGATTGAATCCAGCGATTAAGGGTGGTAGTGGTTCTGCTGAGTCTTGATAAACGATGGAATCCTCACCTTCTAGGCTCTTAGAGTACCGGACCGTAATACCACTCTCTAGCAAATATCGTCCTAGTGTAATATGATGGCTTCTGAGAATCCCTGCTGACTTATCGCCAGTAAAGAGAATCCAGAAGAGACGCCGGCACAGCTTACTTTCTACCTCATCCATTTGAGCATACGCCGCCTCTTCATGTAGTCGCATGTCTTGTGCTATCGCAATAGCAGATTCCAATTCGTCCCATGTTGTTCGTGGTTTCCCTACAGAATGCGTATATCCTGACTGGAAGTAGCGGATTGCAATTGACGACGACGTAGGTTGTTCTATCTCAGAGTATAGCTCTAGACTACGTTTTGATGCGTGATAAAACTTGTCTGCAATTAGAGCGCCCTCACTGAAAATGGTGCTTGGTATAATTGCTGCAGCTATCGCACATAGGGCCACTGTGAGCGTGAAGACCTGGAGATCTATTTCCCGTCGTTCAATGCCTGGCTGAAGGAGGCATAGTCCAAGCTCGATTTTCGGGCGGTAAACAATCGGCATAAGCGGGTAAAGGCAATCGAAGTATTGATACACACACTTTCTGGCAAGCGATGGCATGGACATGTCCAGCCCTAGCACACCCACTGCTGTATCCAACTCATGGTAGATGGCAGCAAATAGCTCGGACGTAGCCCGCGGGGTTTGGGACCTGGGAATATTTTGGGAGAGCGGGGAGTCTTGGTTTGGCCTGGGTGTGGTCACGATAGTAGCACTACTAGTAGGGCTTTGATATTGCGTTATATGGGTACCACCCAAAGCCGATGGGGATGCCGAGTAAGAGTGCGACGGGCTACTGCCATCGCTTTGGGTCTGGGAGAGGTGAGGTGTTGGTAGTGGTAGTGGTGCCGGGTTACTCTGGCTAAGGCCACCATGGGTGTATTCAGCTTCGCCTTTGTCGCCCTCGGATGCCGGTCGAGGTCCTCGTTTACGCTGCTGTGGCGAGAATTGACAAGGCAAAGACCTGTTTTCACAGTTCGCGCAGCTGGGACTTCGGAGATCACACTATATAGTAAGTTAGTCGGAGCGAGATAAGATTATAGGCCACGCGATAATGAGCATTAGCTAAAAATGGGGGAGAGGGGCATCTAATGTGCCGCGGATAATGCTAGATAAAAGACTGAAATACATGCATAGAAATATAGAATATGCTGAAGTTGATCAGATGTAGATCAGTATTCAATGAGTACGGCCCAGGACAGGCTAGCCATCCACATGTTTAAACGAGACCAGACAATCATTGCCATTCATTCCTGGATAACATAAAAGACCAATTGTATGCCAAATCCTTAAACTACCAATTCAAGAATCAAGAATCATAAACGTATGGTCAATAAGGAAAAGTCTATAAGAAGGTCTATAGCTCCAACACATAACTGGAAGGGCATATGTATCGACTGGCACGAGGCTAGCCAAGACCGAAATGAACGAACCAGAGAAGCATGTCATAGCCACGACAGATCCACAGCAAGCAGAGCCGGCAAGTAAGAGATGGGCCGATAAAATTCTTTAGTGCATCACACTTATTCACTCACCTTGATTTTCCTCGAGCGACAGTAGTTGCAGGCCTGCGTCAGGCGCCGTAGCGGGCGATCGCGTCGCATGATATGGCTACTCTTAGTTTTGCGCATAGGTGAAGCTCTAGGATGAGGAGGCATAAGATCGTAGAAGCATGTGCTGGACCTATGACAGTAGTCCTTGTCAAAAAAAGAAAGCACTGGCAGGCATTTCTGTATCCTATATGGGAATGTTGCCGAATGTTGTCAACCGCTGACAGTGGTTACAAAGCGAGAACTGCATTTATCGCCACATTTATCCCTGCATTTCCCCGCATCTCGTGGCAGGTACCATGTACCAGGCTAACCCTTTCCACCATGTAAAACTTTGCACAGCTCTGTACGCGATCTTTGCTGATTTCAAGGTCCCTCAGCTGGCCAGTAATGGAGCACTCAAGAAGGGTCAGGTGTAAATGATTAGCGATGATGAAACAGATACTTGTTGTCTAGACCCCTGTTGGATCCGAGATTGGAAGTTGAAGATTCGAGTCCTTATCGCTAGCGCATGCATACATGTGTTCTAGTTATGCGCTTGGTTCGGAGTTAGATTTGTTCTGATGGACCGATTGTAGGCTCCCAGATTCATTATCTATCAAAATATTTAGTCGCCATTCGGTGCCCGTTCTTATGTTTCCACCTCGACAGAAGGATTTTCCAGCCTGGTTGCCACTGCCCACCGCAAGAAACCAGACGTTAATCATTATGAATCACGCACAGGCATCTAGTAGATGCCCACCCCAGCCCCCTCTCAACTTTGGTGCGGTAGCCGAACCTAAGTGGGTTCTCCAAAGTAGCAACAAGCTCTGTGAGGATTTACAGCAGATCGTACACAACCTAGTGTTTACCGTCACTCCAGCAAATGCAACATTTGACAATGTTGTCCGACAACTTCTGCAGCACGAGAATGAGATGCAGCTTACTTCCAACCTAATCACCATGATCGCTCTCATCTCACCTGATACAGCACTCAGAAATGCTGCAGCCAAAGCTTCAGACAACATTTCTCATTGTATAATAGATCACAAAGCAGGCAGGATGGACTTATTCCGCCTCCTAGATGCCGTGTATCAGCGACAGAAAAACGATCACACACTCGACTCTGAAAGCCGCAAGGCCCTTGTAGAGGAGAGACGGAGTTTTGTCCGCAAAGGCCTAGCTTTAGAAGATGGCTCATTGGTAGAAGATGTCAGCAGTAGTGGTGGGGTTAGTTCCAGTTCCAAGACGTTTGGGTACATTGCGCGCAGGTTGCAAAGTATTCGGACAGAATTTGTTAAGAATTTGGATGAAACCCCACATTGCATCTGGCTTACCCGCGCTGAACTCGCTGGAGTTCAGGAAGATGCGCTTTCTGGATTTGAGGTAGGGACTGGAAAGTTAGATGGCAAATTAAAGTTAGATTTGAATAGCATGGAAGCTAGATGGATTTTGGCTGTGGCGACCTCGCCGGCTACGAGGCAAAACATCTATTCAGAAACTAAACAGGTTGTAAGTTAGATAGTTCTACTTTTTCTCGAACTAGCCCCTCCAGGGATCCGTTCTCACTTCTTTATATTTTGCGGCCAGATCTGAATTTCGTACTATTATAGGCAAGAGAAAACGTCTCCCTGTTCCATGAAGCAATCCGGCTGCGTCACCAATCTGCCCAGCTCCTTGGTTACCCAAACCACATGGCGTTCAATGTGGAGGTTGCAATGGCCAAAACACCTACAGCTGTGATAGATTTTCTAGACAACATTTGCAATGTAGTCATCCGACAGTTGGAGGGGGATCTTGAAAATCTCCTGCAACTCAAAAAAAGTGATCCTGCTGCCCAGGGTCAGCCAAATGGTGACGTTATACTCTGGTCCGATGTTTCCTATTATAGTCGACTTTATGAAGAACAGAATTACTCAGTGGATCAGGCCCAAATCGCAGAATATTTCCCCCTTTATGAGACGGTCTCTAGAATGCTAACCTTGTTTGGCAAACTTTTTGGCTTTGTGTTTATTAAGCAAACAAAATTCGAAACCAACTCAACCGCTAATCTACCTCAGCAAAGTCTCATCTGGCACCCGGATGTAATGCTTTACAGTGTCTGGAATGACGAAATGGAGGGAGGAGAGTTTGCAGGATATCTATATCTCGACTTGCATCCACGACCTGGAAAGTGTGGTGGCGCCCAGTGTCGCCCTCTGCAGTTAGGATTCGAGTACACAGACGGACAACGGCACTACCCATCAACTGTGTTACTGACCAACTTCACTAAACAAGCTTTGGGGAAGCCGTCCCTGCTACAACATTCTGACGTGGTTTTGCTATTCCATGAACTTGGACACGGCATACATGACCTCTCAGGCCGATGCAAATATTCGCGATTCCACGGTGCAGAAACGGCCATAGACTTTTCCGAAGCTCCATCCCAGATGCTAGAGAACTGGTGTTGGGACTCCAGCGCTCTTAAGCATTTGTCAGGACATTACCAAACAGAGGAGACATTGCCGGATGACATTATTACGTCGCTATTACGCACTAGGGTTGTTCTTCCTGCCATAAAGCTTATGCCGCAGCTAAGGATGACACTCTTTGACATAGGAGTTCATTCTACTGCCGCATCAGCTGAAGAAATCGACGTAGCCAAGATCTATAGAGAGTGTAATGAGCTCGGTGGAATCACGAGTGTTGGCGATGAGTAAGTAACCTGTATCCTTCGCAGGTCGCGGCAAACTGATGAATGAACTATAGATACGGCTATGTAACCTATAGGCACCTTTTTTCTGGTAGCGATGCAGGAATGTACAGCTATCTATGGTCTAAAGTCCTAGCTATGGACATGTTTGATACGATCTTCAAAAAGGATCCTCTAGATGACAAGGCCGGAAGGCGGTACAGGAAGATGGTTCTTGAGAAAGGGGGTAGCCAAGGTGAGATGGAGACACTTGTCCAGTTTCTTGGTCGCAAGCCGACATCTGAAGCATTCTATAAGTCGCTGGGTCTGAATTAGGTTAAAATCCCGCACTTATCCTGTGGCCTAGAATATGAAGACAGAGGACCAAAAATGGGCCTTATCACGCAGTTTTCAACATATGAATACAATTTTAAAACGTTGCAAGAATGACAACGTACAAAGCAAAGCAAAATTCTTCGCCGGATACTTCTCAAACGTACGGGAACTTGAAGTGTTGAAAGCGTGGCCCTATGATAAACCTCTGTCGTTGATGGTCACCATCCATCAAGAGATATAATGGGCATGCTTAAGGCCAGAGGCGTAAGAGACTTGACACTTAGTCCTGGTTTTTGGATTTCAGGAATGGTGCCGCCATTATAATGTTATCGAAGCCAATCCGTACTTCCAGATTTCGGAGACTTCAAAGCAATATATTCAATTTAGCGATGTGAGTGCGACTTGATACATGGCCGCCATTAACGATGTACTCACTGGCGCTTCTGCTAAATGCAATCTTTAATTTCCTAGCCGAGGGAAGCTGAATTGCATGGTGTCGATCTGCACACACAGTGTTGTAAATATTTTCAGATTGTCCTCCATTTTATTATCTTCAGCTTTCTCTGTTAGTCTTCCCACCCGGCCAACCTCGATTTTGTCACTCTACTTCACTTTCGGGTATAATCATCAGTTCCAATCTCGGCCTCTACTTCGGGATGGGGACGGGAATGGCATTGGTGGAATTTGGACGGAGATGGAGACCGCGCCTTAAATGGGCGTGGGAAATGGGACGGGAATGCGCTTGACCATGGCGGTCGCTGTCCCCGCCAACCTTTATGTAATGTACTTGTGCCGATGGGCACCGCCGCTTCCCAATCTCGGCGACATTCCGAGAAACAGTAACCGTCGAACTCTCATCTAGGTACGAACTTTTCGATTTGGTTGCAGCTATACGATCATTTATCGGTTGATGCGCATGTGTATACTTCTGCTCCATCACGATGTTCTCGGGTTGTTAATAGCTTTAGCTGCCATCCCAATCGTTAGGCACAATAGGCGCATCTCCTGACGGACGATCGCCCAAGAATGCGCATGTTAAGTGGGGGGCTGGGAGTCGCCCATCAACTTCCCCGCGCGAAGCTAAGCTATGCGGGGGCGGGAGTGTGATTTCTCCATGAAGGGAGGAGTTTCCGGAGTATGTGCATCACTCCATCGTGTTTACTATGACATGTCAGTGTTATAAGTGTCTCATCCACTGTCTTTAGTTTTTCTTTTTCCAAGTCTGATCGACGTTTTTACATGGGAATCGGCATTTGCAAGCCAGTGAATTATTACGGTATAGCCGCATAGTCACTAATATGTCGGCTACTATAAACAAAGATGAAAAGGACCTGGCCGACTTTGAACACGAGAGTAATGCTGGAGACACCGTCGAAATCAAGGGTGCAGACGAGGTAGAGCGCAATAGCAATGAACCACATGGCATCTATGCAGAGGCTCTCGCAAGATACCCAAACGACGAGTCTATAGACCAGATAGATGAGACGAAGCTTAAGCGTAAGCTTGACAGGCGCATCTTACCTTTATTGGGAATATGCTACTTCTTCTACGTGCGTATTGGGCCATTCCTTCTCAATACTGACCATAGCTAATGTGAATATTGCCACCTACAGTATGTCGACAAGACAACTCTGTCATACGCAGCTATCTTTGGTATCAAAGATGACCTCTCCTTGCGAAAGGACGAGTACTCGTGGCTTTCATCTCTATTTTATTTCGGTTGGCTTTTTTGGGCCATTCCATCTAACCTAATTATGCAGAGATGCCCACCTGCATGGTATCTTGCATTCAACATCTTCATGTGGGGAGTGTTATTAATGGCACAAGCAGCTGCGAATAACTTCGCATCTTTAGCTGCGCTCAGAATCCTGTCAGGGGCTTTCGAAGCTATCGCTGATCCAGCATTTATGATGATCACGTCGATGTATTATACGAGAGCCGAGCAGCCATCACGCATCGCCGCATGGTACGCTTGGAATGGAATCGGAGTAGCTGGCGGCGGATTGATCGGTTAGCCACTGAGATATTAGAATCAAAGACATTGCTAACTCCTCGCAGGCTACGGCATTGGTAGTATTAAAGGAGCTCTCCAATCATGGAGATATGAGTTTATCGTCGTGGGTGCGGCTTGTTCCTTCTGGGCCATCATCATATGCCTCCTGATGCCCAACTCGCCAGTCACCTTCTGGGGCTTCTCTCACGACGAGAAACTGTTGATGATTGCTCGCATGAGGAGGAACCAGACGGGCATCGAACAACGTCGCATCAACTGGTCGCAGATCAAAGAAGCCTACCTTGACTACAAGACTTGGCTTTTTACCTTTCTTGGGTTCGTTAGCAATGTCCCCAATGGGGGCATTTCCAACTTTTCAACACTTGTGATCAAGGGTCTAGGTTTCAATACCTTGAACACCGCTCTTCTTGGAATCCCTCAAGGAGTCATCGTGGTAATTTGGATTGGGTTAGCTGCGCTCTGCAACAGATATATGCCGAAGAATACTCGCACTCTCACTTGCGCATTATTCATGATCCCGACTATCGCCGGCGCATTGGGGTTTCTGCTCGCTCCTACAAATGCCTACGTCGGCCGTCTTATCTGCTTGTAAGTTGAAGCCCACTTCACCTCTTTCCTTGATACACAATCTGACACATTTTTAGCTACCTGACCGGCTCATACCAAGCTTCATTTGTAGTTAGCTTGTCACTAATCACCTCGAACACAGGTGGACAATCTAAGAAGATGATTGTTTCCGGCATGATCTGGTTCGGAGCATGTATCGGTAATATTACCTCGCCGTTTTTTTATCGAACGGATGAAGCCCCAAAGTATCCGCTAGGAATTGGTTCGTTGCTTGTGGCCAACATCCTTGAGTTAATCCTCTTCTTCGTCTTTCGTTATGCCTTCAAGCGCGAAAATAGACTCAAGGAGAGGCGACGTGCAGAGTTAAGGGCAAGCGGGGAGATGGAGAACACCGATCTTAATGATACAGCCTTTACTGATATGACAGACAAGGAGAACCCAAACTTTATTTATGTTTACTGAACATGGCTGGTGGGTTACGTTGAATCAGGCCACGCGAGGCGTGGGATACATAATCAAAGACAACATGTTCCATACTCCAATACTGCAAATTATATATTGTGCCGTTAGATACAGTAGTGACAGAAGAGAAATAGCAATCTCGAAGGATTATAAGAGTGGTTTTTATTGCCTCTTCCTCTTTCCTATCATACTCGGGATGATTCCCGGGAACGGGGCGGTCCGACAGCGCATCAATGTAACTTAACGGATGTTATTACAGTAGTTACTGCCATTAATATATATATATTCAACCCCTTATAGACTATAATTAAAACGATCTCCACTTATTATGATCGACTGACAGACATTTTTTCATATGGGAATTTTTACAGACTCTCAGTTGATGTTCGCCGCACGGGCCCTCTGGAGAGTTTTTGGTCACACATTGCCCCACGACATCATAGAACTCCAAACAATTAGGCAGGACGTCTGCCTGCCACACCCTAGAGGGTCCCTCAAGCACCATCATTTATTGTCATGGTCTCCTTAAAACCGCCTAACACCCATTACTGCTGCTGGTCACAGTAACCATTCCACTGTTGATCACAGTAGCCATGGATTCTCCATCTCTCGTCCGACAAATGCCCCTCGAGGTCTTCCTCCAGGTATCATCATATCTCACCACTCCCGATCTTGGTTCGCTGCGCCTCACTTGCAAGCACGCCGAAGCATCGCTCTTCGAGACGTTTGCCAGAGAGTTCTTCAGCAAGAAGCAGTTTATGCTTTCTGAAACAAGCCTGCAGGCTTTGATCGACATATCCAACCATGAGAGACTGTCACAGTTCCTCAGTCACGTTATCATCGGTCTGGATAGCTTCGAAAGCGCTAGCATTCGGCGCGGATTCAACCAAACCGCCGACGCAGGCACAAACCGATATAACGCCGGACTCGTCGATGAACATACCCTGCTGAATGCGGGACTAGACCGGGAAATGCTCGCCCAAGCCTTCCGGAATCTGCCCAATCTCCACACAGTAGGGTTGAGGGACTATAGCTCAAGAGGGCGCGTCCGCGATGATGGACAATGGCACAGCTACGGCTCTACAACTATCTTCCAAGAAACGGGAGTTCGATTGCTCCAATTTCGCCTACCGTACGTGAGAGACGAAGACACTCAATTTGCCAGCCGGGCTTTCGCCTCCATTCTCTACGCCCTTGGCCAATCAGGCGCTAAACCACAAGTCTTCGAGATTTTACTGAGAAAAACAGGCTTAGGGCTTCCTTACGATGCCTTCAAGATATCCAACTTCTTTAAACCTTCCGTCACCCCCCTTCTATCCAGCCTCGACACTCTTCTCCTTACCATGGGCCCAAAGTCACCTGAGAACGACACCGGGGCAAACGACGACCCAGACGTGGAATATCCTGATTTCCCTCTCAGAGAGTATTTCTGCCACACTCCCAATCTCACGCATCTCCGCATCAATTTCCAGTCTGCGCTTCACTCCAACCCTCATCGATTCATGGTCTGGCTCGGCCGCCCCGTGCTCCAAACCGCGTCCATCAATCCATCCCCAGCACCTCAGCTATCCAAGTCACCAGACCCAATTGCATTGTCCCGCCTCCAAAGGCTTGATATCGGGATGCTCACCATATCTCCCCGTGTTCTACTTACCATTATCCACAAGTTCAAGCCAACCCTTCGCTCCCTCAGTCTCTGGAAGATAGACCTCAAGCCTGAGGACCACCATCAACAAGGCAGGAAGAGAACAAGTGCCTGGCCTAGGGTTTTTGCACGCGTCTCAGACCTGGACTATCTCTCCGTTGGTTGTATTGGTCAAGTGTTTCGGACTCAACACCAGCGAATGGGGTTCAAGCGACCAGCTGGGCAAACTGGGGAACCTAATCTTACAAGGACGTGTTCTGTGCAGAGCGATATGGAGAATTTTATAAATAATCTCGTGGCGGATGCGGTCGTGACTTATCCAGAAGGCGATAATCTCAGTGATTATGATGATGATGATGATGATGGTATGTTGTGTCCGCTCCGCATCTAGTTTTTGAACCGTAATACTAACAGATTTACCAGAGTCCATGTCAGATTACAATAGTGATACTGATAGTGACATAGATATTGATGATGACGAGTGAAAAACAATTCTTATGTAGACTCCAATATTTGGGACTCGTTTACATTGAACGTAGTATGGGTAGCCAGTAGACTAATAACAATTCTACTACAGAATTGTACAATAGAGATAGCCACAATTTTGCTGAACCTCACGAATAAAGTGAGGACAATAACTAGAATTATCTTAGAGCAAGTGTTCGGAGCAAATCAAGATGATAGCTATGTTCCAGCTATAGATAGAGCAAACAAAAACTTTGGCATTTCAATTCCTCCGAAACTCCCGCTCAAAAATAACATCCCGTCAATATCTCCACCCTCACATTTTAATTCGGAAAAGATATCGCAGTCGAACCTGAGAAACATCATAGCAGATATACTCATTGTACAACAGATACGCATCCTTAACATCAGTAGCCCCCGGCGTAATCGTCGTATCAGGCTAGGAAACGTCACGGGTTAGTTCAAAGTAAAAAGGAAGGTGCGGAGAAAAGAAAAGGGTTAAAATACCATGAGAATCCCATCTAAAGACGGATTGACACAGTTAGCATCCTTCCACGCCTTAGGCCCCGTCATGCCTTGTCCCCATGTGGAAATCAAGCCCTTTTCCTTAGCATCCTCACAGGCGCTGTACGAGGCATCAGTCAATTTGTGCATCGGTGTGCCCAATTCCGCCTCGCACAGCAGAAGGAGCGCGTGGCCGCCTGAGATGTACGGGCAACAGTAGTTGGCTGACTTGGAGGACATGTCGGCCAAGTAGATTCCCTTTCCAAACATGTAGCCTGATACCGGTGCTTCAGGGGGAGCAATGCGTAGCCCCTGGCTGAGAATTCCAGCAAAGTTTGTGCAGCGGGATCCATGCCACAGGAGACGTCGATCACCACCTATTGTTGCAGAGTCGCCGTTTTCGAACCGATCCTTGTCGAAGCGGTCTTTTTCTCCTTTACGTTCAATCCTGAAAATCTGGTCCACCATACAGTTGAGATTGTGGGTAGCGCCTCGAGTGCCCATTAGGTAATTCTTCAACTCTACGAATTCGCTGCTTTTAGGGGCAAGAGGTGTCATCTCTTCTATCCCCAGGCCCTGGAACTGCCGATCCAGGAGGTTAATCTGTTCGGCATCCCGATCCTTTGGCTTCATGATGAGAGCTGCATCCTTCATATCCCCAAGACTCTCTAGAAGCTCTACTTCTTTCTTGAGCAAGTCTGTAGACCGAATGATGGGTGGTCGATTACGACCAAACGCGTGTGGGATGACAGTATAGTAAAGATTTGAAAAATGCTCGGTGGCTTCATTGTAGTTCATGCCATGGCTTGCAGCCAATGTTGGATCGTCTAGAAGAGCACCGAGGTCCTTGAGTGTTTGAAAACCGCGGAGGATTGTGGCCTTGCTGAGCTTCCCAAGAGGAAGTTTATTCGCGTCATAGTTGAGATCACTCATTGTAGCGTCAAAATATTGTTGATTAAAGATCAGCTCCATCAGTTCCTGCGTTGCAGGGTGAAGCGTTGACTCGGGCATCGCCAATTCATCCTTGGGTTCATCCTTGACTCCATTTGCTTTGGCATCATCATCGTCGGAATCATCATCGGAATCAGAGCCGTAGTTCCGTTCGATAAAAGCATACTTGCCAGGCTTGGGATCCTTTCTTCGGTTAGCCCACCCAAGGCCGGACTTATCTTTGAATTTCTTTTCAAATTGACGGATAGCATCTTCCAGGGTCCCATCACCAAGATATGCGCTCTGGCCATGCTCACCAACTCGGCCCCACCTCGTCCAAGTCTTGAAATCTCCAGCGTAAATACTTCGTTGAACCTGCGACAAGTCAGTAATATTCCAAACATATCTATGAATGGCACGAACCTGAATGCGATAGAACTTATTGTTGTTGGCAGTTGCATTGGCCTGGTTCAAGGCGGCATCATAAATGATACCGTCCTCGTGGATGTAAACATCGTAGCCAGGATAGCAGCCTTCATCAGGCGGAATCTTGATATCGCGTGACTTGGCAACCTGATGATCTGTGATCAGGCTGGTCTTCGCTTCGATCTCAGATTTGACTTCCGCCTTCACTTTGGCCTGGGTCTTGACTTTGACATCACCCTTCCCAGCCGCCTTGACCTTGACATCGGTCTTGTCCACTGCATTGGTTCCATTTGAGCTCTTCTGCTTTTTAGTCTGAGGTTTCACATTCTCATCACCCGAGACATCCCCTGAAGGTTCCCGCTTTAGAACGCCATTAGACTGCGAAGGGACATCTTTAATCAATGACGTAAACAGATAACTCGTCTCCGACACCTTAGAGTTCGTCGCCAAACACTCCTTAACCCACTCATAGCTAATAACGTGCACATTGTTCTCCAATGCCGCTTTTACTTTCACAGAAGGCTTCTCGTAGTCCCGCTGTACCGTAACGAGGTGAGTAGTATCGTCTGCGATTGATCCGGCAAGATCGGCACCGAGGCCGGCAAGGTGGGCTTGAACCACTCCATGGGATCCTGCTGAGAAGGTGCCGCTTAATGCGATTTTGCAGCCGGTTAGTGGCGGTGGTGGTTGTGCTTTCTTCCTTGGCGGCATGTTGTGCGCTAAACTGTACGCACGGTGTCGATTGGGTGGGGTGAGAACGAGACAAATTGAACAATTGGGGAATTAGGGATTGGAATGAGGAATTGGGAACGAAGAGTGAGAATGAAGTATTGGGAAAAAGAAGAATCAAGCAGAGAGAACTGGGAGAAGATAGTTGGAAGGAGGGAATTGGGAATTGGAAGAAAGGAGGTGGGAATTAGCAAGTACTTGGCTTGGTGCACGGGATATTTCGCGTGTTGCAGGCAACAGCTCGCGCCTGCCTACAATAAAGTGTGACCAAAGCCGCGAACTGTGCGCGCAATCACGTGATAAACAGGTAAGCCACCAGCATCAGAGGCAGGCAACATTTCCTTCATCTCGAGACAGTTGTAGGCAGAAGCTGTGGAACATGAAAGCGGGTCTTGGTTGAGGAGAGGGACAGGGGGAAACTTGATCCATACAATTGCTTCACTTTTCTAGTCTAAGCCGTCACAACCCCCCTGGAACTGAACTGAATTGGCCTCCATCATCGTTATCATATTACTACCCTCCCCGCTCATTATGTAAAAGCAATCCCCTCCCCCATCTCAAGCCAAATGCACCAATCCCCATCCATCTCTTCCCTCTCTCTTTTTGGTCCCTAGAAGTATCTAATATACACGAATCATAAAAAAAAGTTGGCTCGCTCCGCTGGCTCAGCGCGCAATAGAAAAGCAAAGAAGCTAAAAGAGAACAAAACAGAAGTGCAACGCCGACGCTATAGATTGGTGCAAAGAAGCAGAAGCAGAAACAGAAGTGACAAAAAAATCCCAAATATGTGTGTAGTTTCGTCAACCTCCTCGATCCCCAAATTAGCCAGCCACAAGGCAAGCAAGTAATCACTTCATACAACCCGCACTAGCGGTTCACCCTCCTCCCATCAAGGAACATCCTCTCCCTCACCCCCTCATCAATAACATCCTTCCTCCTCCTCGCCTCCTCAAACTCCATCTTCTCCTCCTCGCTAAGACTAAACGCCTTCTTCAACCACCCAAATCCGCTCCGCTTCTTCTTCACCTTCTTCCCTTGCTCATCCAGTCCAACAGTCACCTGACTCGCCAACGTCATCCGTGACATGTTGCTGGGATACACACTACTATTCATCCTGCTCTCGCGCCCCGACGTCCCGCTGTAGCTATTGCTATGTCCATAACTATTCCCATAGCTATTATACTGCGAGGACGTCGCGCCATTGCTGCGACCAGGCGGGAGTCTCTGCGTCGGCGCCGCGGTCCAGGGTCGTTGTAAGGGGGAGTGCGGCGATGCTTGCACGGGGTGGAAGCTCTGCTGTTCCGAGCGCGGCGTCGTGACGTACGTAGACCCGTAATCGTGGCGCGACTGCTCAGTCGCAGAGGCGATGAACTGGTGGTACTCCTGGCTCGGCGTGCCGACAACAGAGACGCGATTCGGGTCAGAGTAATACGCTGAGTCGAGGCCCAGACCGGCAGGGTTGGCGGGCGACCGGGGGGAGTTGGGAGTCGCGTCGGTGTGGAGGGGTGGTGGGCGACGGAGCTCCATATTGGAAGGTGGACGGCGGATTTGGAGGACAGGAGGATGCGCGACAGTGGGGGGGGGGTTGTGGGAGGGGATGTTGAGGAGAGGGGATGGAGCGGCTTTGCGGGATAGGGATAGGCGCTCGCGGAGGGAGGATTTGCGCGCGATGGGTGGTGCAGATTCGACACGCTGTTGTATTTCGGGTGGTGTTGGGAGGCGGCTGCTTGAGGGTGGACCGGCGGAGTAGGCGCGTGGTGTGAGGGGTGGTGGTGTGTATGTTCGGGGTTCGAGAGTGAGGAATTGTGGTTCTTGAAGCTCTGGGTCGGAGATGGAGCTTGAATCGCGCTCGGGGGATTCTTCGCGCTCTTGAACGAGCTGGAAGGCTGGGAGCGTTGCGCGGATAGCGGGAGTGATCATGCTGGGATTTGATGGCAGCTCTTTCGCCATGGACGCCCGCGATCTTGTTGACGGGCCAGAGCGTAGAGATGCGCGTGAGGGGCGTGAAGAGTGCCGCGGTGAGTCAGGTGGCGACACAACAGATGACCTGACTGATGGTTTCGGTGACATGGCAATGCTGAACTATGAAATGATCAGGTATATTCGGGAGAGAGCGATAGGGTACTTACTCTAGCATTTCGACTAATTTCGCCAGCACGCTTATCGATTTCTGCAACGATTGATCCAAGTTGCACCAGTGCCACGCCAAGTTTGTTGCCCTTTGTCTGCAAGGACACATATGCTTTGTACCACCCATCGATATTTCCCTTCATGGCATCAAACACCTCCGTCATTTCTGGACGTTGTGTTTGCCATTCATGGCGAGCCTTTTCCTCAGCCATATACCCAGCTACTTCTCTCGTAGCTTCCATTCCCTGCTGGACATTCCGAAGCGCATCTTTCATTGCTGCTGCTGTGCGGGTGATGATGTGCTCGATAGTCTCGTTTCCGGAGACGATTTGGTTTCTGAAGTCCCTATCCGCCAGCATGTCTTCAAAAACACTAATATTCTCCAGGGGCAACTTGAGGTTCTTCAGCCTCTCGTCAATATCATCCTGGGCAAGATCGAAATCCTCCAGAGTCGTCTCCAGAAATCCATCAACCTCATCGACATGACCCTGCAGGATGGTAAGGGCTTGCTCGTCGTCCCTTGCGAGACCGTTCAGTAAGAGGTAGATCCCAAATGATATCTGAGACATGATCTTCCATAACTCGTGATACCTCTGGCCTGGCTTCTGCTTCCACTTCCCCGCGTGGGTCTCCGCAGAGATGTCCTGATCAAGCAATGCCTTCCGCCTCTCGGCTGCGTTGCCGAGGGCTGGCTTCGGTGAAGGCGTGACATTGTCAAAGGCATCGAGCATAGATTCTTCAAATGCACCCTGCATTGACTCAATTGGATGTGTTGGGACCTGAGTTTCACGGGGTTGGTTCTCGTCGCCTGGTTCATCATCATGGACTGAAATGACGCTTAAGCGTATATCATCGTTTGGCACATAATCTTTATGGAGAGACACTATGCTGAGGCGTTTACCGTCGTCGTGGATTTGGCTGTCGTTGGTAGAGGCAACGCTTGGGCGCCTGTCATCCGGGACCGCTTCCTCATATACGGACCTAAGGTTCCATGAGGGCTCGTTGCTCTTTGTTGGAAGCTCCTGTGGAGGGGTAGGCACAGGTGTTGGATCCAGATTGTAGTTCTCCGCGGGAAGCTCATGGATAAAGTTAACACTTGGGTGTACGTATTCCTTGACTGGTTGGTAGCTCGGGGTAGGCGCAACGTCTGGGTGGTTGTCCTTCTTAGGGGTTGAATCCTCACGGATAGGCGTAAGGCTGTGGGAATTCTCCTTGGACTGGGTAGGTTCTTCTTGTATAGACGCCAAACTCTGGCGCCTCCCATCGTTCTGCAAATTATCCCCATCAACCGATAGTAGAGTAGGGCGCGCATTGTTGTCCTGCACAGGCGGCTCGTCGCGAGCCGACCCAATACTGCTCCGTTTGTCGTCGCTCCCCGCAAACGACATCATACTGAGGCGCGGATCGAGTCTGTTGATGGCGAAATCGCCGAATGAGAGGTCCAGGGAGGCTCTCGAATCGAACATGCTAAAGGATGTCTCCAACGGCGGGGCGTCGATCGCCGCCGAGTCGTGCGACGTGACAGCGGGCGTGGCCATGGTGGCAGCGTGGGGCGGTACTACATGGAAGACTGTGTGCGCCGTGGGAAG
This sequence comes from Pseudogymnoascus pannorum, assembly GCA_001630605.1. NCBI lineage: Eukaryota > Fungi > Ascomycota > Leotiomycetes > Thelebolales > Thelebolaceae > Pseudogymnoascus > Pseudogymnoascus pannorum. Next base: position 370,692 of record LNAS01000021.1, read on the forward strand.
CTGCAGTCAGGCGTGTGTATCCGCAGATTTGTCGCGTGGAGTATTTGTCTGCTTGAATTCGTTCCTAGCGATCCAAGTTTGCTGGGTGAGGAGTAGCTGCTCCTTTCCGTGGTATTCGGGGTACTATCCTTCGTAGTCCTTATAGCTGGTCAATCGAGACGAATGTAGTGTATTCCTTCGTTCCTCGCGCCCCGATCTTCTGCTCTGCCGCCGTCGTTCCTTCTTGGCCTGGTCGTTACAGTTTTACAGAGTTTCGAAGCTTTGATCGTGGACGCGTAGATATGGAGCTTAAGGTTGAGAATATGGTCGGCTAATAATAGTAGTTGATCGGCGGATTGCGAACGCACTATTTCGTATCGGTCGTCCTGAAATGTAGTTTATTCCCCCTGAATCCGACCAAAGGAGACGATAGTATGGAGAAAATTAGCGGTGTTAACGGCGATGTCGCATTTCTTTGGAGGGCTTATGGAGCACATGGAAGGACGACGACGACGACGGCAGTAAGGGCGACGACGATAAGGTAAGGTACATCGTAAGGAGGAGTAATACATGTAAGACTGCCCCAGATGAGGAATTGAGGAGGGGGCTGAAGGGCCAATTAGGAAGGGGTTCTTGGGTTCATGGGTATGTTTTTTCTTTGATCGAGGCCCAATGCAGATCAGAGTAATGGTAGTAATTGATCTTTGGGTCTTAATTACCGTGTATGTATGCATATAGTAGGCAAATTAACAGGTACACGTATTTAATATGTTGTTAAATTGGAAATAAAATACATTGAATACCTCGAAGCTACACGTAAATAGTGTGAGAATGGGAGGTCCACAGTACGCGTCTCCACCGACGACGACAATATTTCTTGGGTATAAAAGTGGCTATATCAGACCAATTTAGGAAGTCCAGAGACAAAGGGTTCACGCCAGCAAGGAAACTTATTCAAAAATAGTCAAAAGTAAGGGTCCAACGGTTCCAAACGGTCCAACGAATGGTACAGAACAGTAAGATGGTCAATAAATGGTATCGACTAAAATTCCCCCCTCTCTAACCCCCCACTGCCTGATATGGACAGGACAGACGGGACGGGGATGAAGTACCTTACCACCTGTATTTCAGTGACACGAGACATTATCCCCAAACACCCCAAACCCCCCCAATGATCGTACCGCGTCTTGAGACACGGACCATACAATTTTGTCTGGCCCGCCTGAGATCACCAACAACCAACACGTCAGCTTTTTTAACAATTGGCACCGAAATAGTACCGCAGTAATATAGTACTACCTGTATATTAGTATTATTGTCCTCGCTGTCTCACTATCCTTCATAGTTCCTTCATAGTTCCTTTAATAGTCCTCAACCTGTCTGACATCTGAGATCTGCACTGTACGAGTAGTGCTGTGAGACTTCACATATATAATACCGACAGAGCATGTCTCTCATCGCGCTCTCCTGACACCACATACCCCCACCGGCGCACATCGCCAGCACCTCACAAAACTATTCCTTACAGGCACGCACGCACGCGCGCGGCGAAACCAAGAAGAGACACGATCCTAACACGCCTCCGTCCAAGCGAATAACCATAAACCAACCAAGCTCGTCTGAGCGCATTGTCCCCCAGGCGCATCAACAGCCGTCCGGCGATCGACGACTACAAAGCGCACACGAGCAATCCTCAAAACACCCCACGAGGCGCACGAAACACAGACCGTCTCCAACATGTCGACTCTCAAGCGTATCTTCTCCTTCAGCCCCGACCTCTTCGACTCCTCCCACCGCTTCGAGACCTCCTGGCTCATCAGCCCCTGGGTCCTCTTCGCCTTCCGCGCATTCTTCGTTCGTCCCCATCCCCCACCTGCCACAACACCCAAACTAACTCCCCCACCAGAGCTTCTACGCCTTCTTCGTCCTAATCTTCAACCTCATCTGGACCGGCGTCCAGCCCTCCTACGGCGGCGGCGCCACAGCATCCCTGTCCTTCAGCTACTTCACAATCCTAACATATTGGGGATTGGCATTCTACTTCCTCTTCGCCAGCATCCACACCCTCACCTACGCGCGCCACGGCACCCCCCTCCTCGCGCGCTTCCCCCGCCCCCTGCAGGCCCTCCACTCCCTCCTCTACACAACAGTCATCACCTACCCCTTCCTCGTCACAATCGTATACTGGGTCGTCCTGTACTCATCTTGGTTCCCAACCCCTTACCCGCGCTGGACAAACATCTCGCAACACGCGCTGAACTCCTTCTTCGCGCTCTTTGAGCTCGTGGTCCCGCGCACCAGTCGCCCGCCGTGGTTGCATCTCCCAGCTCTGATTGTGATTCTCGCGCTCTACCTGTCCTTGGCTTACCTCACGCACTACACGCGCGGTGTGTACGTCTATAGTTTTCTCGACCCTGGAAATGGGCGAGGTCGTTTGGCAGGATATGTCCTTGGTATCGCAGCGGGGATTATCGTCATCTTCTTGATTGTGCAGGGTCTAGTTTGGGTCAGGAAGTGGGCGACGGAGAGGAAGATGGGGAAGGAGGGGAAGTTTCATGGTGGGAGGGCGAAGGCGCAGGGAGATGCGGAGTTGGAGGCTACGAGGCAGTGGGAGGATAAATAGGGGCGTGATGTGATGTATGTTATGGCAATATTTGGAGATATTTGATAGCGGCGCTGGTGGAATTTGTTTTTTGTAGATACCCTCCATACAAGCCCCCATCTATATATAATACCAATACCCCTAATATAACACCAATACCACCACCTCCTCCACAAACATATTTTACTTCGCCTCCCCCTCCCCACCACCCCTCCCAAACCGTCCCCCAAACGAACTAATATCCCTCCTAAAAAACTTGCCAATCCCCCTCAAATTCCCCTCAACCCCCTCATCCCCAATCCCTACCCCCTCCCTCGCCACCCCAAGTATCTTCTCCCCAAACGCCGCCGCCGCCGCAGCCTGCGCATTCGGCACCGCCTGCACAGCCACCAAACTCAATCCTCCCAGGAAAGGGTCAACATCCACCAATCCATCCTCCTTCGCGCTCGCGCGATGGACCCCAAACAATTCAATCAGCGACCCTACCTCTGCCCTTCTGACGCCCTTGAGATCCAGCACTTTGCGGAAATTCGCGTCGCTCCGGTCATGGATGTGGATTAGGTATGCTTGGACTAGGGCTTCGGGGGGTGAGGGCCGGACTTGGAGGGTTTTGAGGAGGGGGTCGAGGCGCGCGAGGGAGGTTGCGACGCGTTTTTGGAAGGAGGGGTTGGAGGGGAGGAGGGCGGAGAGGGACGATGTCAGGACGTACTTGTCGAGGAGGAGCTACGGGCGGTTGTTAGTACGTTTGATTTCTCGAGATTTATTTTGGGGAAAGGGGAAAAGACATACCTGCTCAGCTCCCACCTCAGAAATAGGTCGACATGCCACAATAGTCCCCACATACGCCTGCACCACCCCCTCAACAACCTTATCCGCAAACGCCCTCGCATACCCCGGCTTCTGCAACAGCGCCAGCGTCTCCCCCGCGCTCGCCTCAACCCTCTTCACCAACTCGGCCACATAACTAGATTGATCCCCCACGCTCTCCATGCGGCTCCAATTCGTATTCCGCATCTCCCTCCACGCCGGCTCAGCTGCAGCATCAACGCGCTTCGCCAGCGCAACGAGCGCCGCTGATGCCACGCCCATGAATGTGTCTGCCTGGGGCGTCAAGTCGACTTTAGGGGCTAACTCGGCGTCGATGCGGCGACGTAGTGTGTCGGCTAGCTGCGTGCTGTTGGTGTGCCAGTAATCCGCCGTGTTGAGGACGAGGATCGCGTCGTTTAGAGGCGGAGGCGCAGGCGAGGAACGAGAAAGCATAGGGAGCAGCACAGCGTGTGCGTACTCGTCGAGGTACTTTGCGAAAGTACGAGAGAGGTCGAGGAGGCGCTCGCTGGTGGACAGCTTGGCGCACTGCGCGAGGGTGACCTTGTAGAAGTGGAAGAGCTCGATGGAGGAAGCGATGACGGAGTGGGCGTGGAATTCTTCGTCTTCGGCGAGGGGGGGCTGGTTGCGGTATGTTGGGATCATGGAGGCGAGTTGCTTGTCGCGCGATTCAACCCAGAGGCTGAGGTAGGGCTCAAAGGCTTGGGATATGGAGCCATCGAAGGTGTGGGCGCGCTCTTCGGAGTTGAGTGTGTCGAGGGAGGCGCGGGGGTCGCTGGCGAATTTTGCTTCGAGGCTATGCTCGAAGTCGAGGGTTTCCTGGAGACAGCGAAGGAGGAGGCTGACGTCGAGTGTGTTGCCGTCTGTCCGCCTCGTGCTCTTCTCAAGGATAGCTTTATAATCTTCTCTGGTTCCTTCGCAGAAGGCATTCGCGAGCATCTCGTTGACTCTCCAGCTGAGAGGGAAGATAGTCGCATGCTCGTCATCATACGTCTTCCACATCCTCTTGAACCAACTGTATCGCCTCCCAATATTATCTAGGCTTCCCGCCTCATCATTGCCCCTAAACACCTGTCTGTACTCCCTCAGCATCGTATTGCAATACCACGTAATCAACCTCGCCCTCGCCGTATCCCCTAGCGCATCCATCACCAAACATGCCTCTTTCAACATCCCCTTCTTCCCAGCCACCTCACCCTTCGCAAACGCCAACTCGAAGTCCTCGCACACCTGCTCCCCTAACTCCCTCTGCAGATCCGCCACATTCCGACTCAACGTCGCAATCTGGTCGATACTGCGATAGCTCCGGAAGTGCGCCATGAGCTGTAGCACCGCCTGCAGCAGACCCGCACACTCGCGGTACTGTCTGCTCTTCGCTAGGCCACGCAGCTGGTCATACGCCGTCGTCAGCATCTGCAAGCGCTTCAGCGCTGTCATCGAGAGAGTCAGATTCCGCTTTGTGTGGTCGAGTCGCTTGATGTCGGCTGTCATGTTGGTGATGGTATGTTCGGTCTCGAGAGCGCGACTGCGAACCGACTCGATCTTGCGGAAGAGCTGGTCGAGCTCGGCTTTGGCAGAGGACATGCGGTCCAGGGAGGAGGAGGCGCGGGGCGCTGCGAGGGTGCCGGTCAAGGCGTTTATGGAGGCGTCCAGAGCATCTTGTCGGGTTTGGAGGGCGGCGCCGACGGCACCGACGGAGCTTAGGGTCGAGGGGTGAGAAAAAATTGTGTTGAGATCGTCAATTGGGTCGTAGTCGGCTGCGTACGAAGAGAGGTGAGCTCGTGGACAGTGGGGGGGGTTGAAGGGAGGTAGGGGGAGCAATACCTGCATCTAGGGACGAGGCTGTGACGGGGCCGTTCATCCTGTAAGAACTATGATGGAGAAGCCGGTTTGCAGTGCATTTACAGCATTTATCTGCTATGCATAGGTGTCATACGTCGTGAATTGAAGTCGTTGTGATCGTGATAGTTGTCTTTTGATTGAGGATTTAAGGTTTGGGTGGTTCCCCAGGGTTGCATGGTTTCTAGCTGTTCGCTTCGTTCCGGCCACGACGACTCTGGGGATCATTTTAGAGAGCTAATAAAAAGAGATCTCGACCATCTCGACAAATGTGCACACCTGCGCACTGCCGTAACAATGCTGTGCACAAGTATACACTATTTCCTATGGTAATGCTGGTTAGTATTTAAATCCCAACTACAATGTGCTCTGGATGGATGCGCAGTACTTGCTGGGTGGCGCAGTCATACAATGGACTTTTATAAAGTGAGAGGGGGTGCACTGGTGCCTTGTAGAATCTCTGGTTCAGACTGACCAACATCACATTCGCGCATTCTAACCATGAATTCATCCCCTCCCCCAACCCCGCCTTCAAGGGCCCCAAAGGATGAAGAGCTTCGGTTCAAATCGATTACTTCGCCGTGTGAGTGGGCAGAGAGTTACCACCCCGGCGGTTACCATCCAGTCCATCTTGGGGATGTCTTCAACAACGGCCGATATAAGGTGATGCGAAAGCTAGGGGAGGGTGCCTATTCAACAGTCTGGCTAGCCCGCGATGTGAAGTAGGTCAATATTTCACCGTCGCTTGTGCCTGTATAACTTCCATATCCTTCTTCCGTGTGGTAAGCAGCTACTGATGTGGTTCCTAACCCCCTTCAAGGGACAATCGTTATGTCGCCCTGAAGATTCTCGTTTCGAGACTATCAAAATCGACAATCGAGCTGCAAATCCTGCAACACATTGCCCAAGCCGCGCCGCTAGAAGGGGATAAGTACATAACTAAGCTGCTTGATGGGTTTGAACACCAGGGGCCTAATGGTAACCATAAATGCTTAGTATTCGATCCAATGGGCCCGAATGTGAATGTCTTGAAAGAGGAGCTATCCAGGCATAGCCCTAGCTGGAGGTGGATGAAAGTCAGGTACCCGCCTCATATAGCGAAGAGCATCCTCAAGCAGACATTGCAGGCATTAGCCTTTCTCCATAAGAATGGTATTGCCCATGGAGACTTCCAGCCCGGCAATATGCTCTTCACCCTCAAGGATATTGAATCGGAGGGGGAGGATATCCTCCGACAACAAGAAAACATGAAATCCCAATCCACATCTCCTCCTATAGAGAGAATCGACGGCAAGAAAGACAGCTGGGCTCCTCGGTATCTCTGCATCGCGCAGCCGCTAACGGCATACACCTATTATACCGAAGGCTTCGTAATCAAATTATCAGATATGGGTGGCGGTTAGTAACCGTGGTTTCTTACCCCCCCCGAGATTAGCATGAACTGACACGTGTGCCACCCTCTACAGCATACTTTCTCACGGACCCGCCTAAAAATCCTGTCACTCCCACAGGGTTAAGAAGCCCAGAGTTAGTTCTCACCGGAGCTGTCCATAAATCCCTCGACATCTGGAGCTTCGGCTGCCTTCTCTACGAGCTCATAACCGGACAACCCCTCTTCATGGTGTGGTCCGAGGAGAAATTAGAGAAAATCGACGATCTCATGCTCTCATTCATCACCATCCTTGGACCGCTCCCAGATGAACTGTACAGCCACTGGACATCATCTGCACTCTATTTTACTCCCGAGCATAAGCTGTTTAATTGCGCGGTCGGTGGAGCTAAGGAAGGAGAGGAACCGTTTATGTTTGAGCATTAATTATATTACTATCTAAATTTTTATTACTTATTCCATCAAGACTACCATTTAAAGGTGATAAATTGTCAGCAGGGAAGCTAAGGCCAAGAACTAAACCAAATATAAGTAGTGGTAGACTATTACTAGTTTCACTTGATAATTCACTTATTCTAACATTTATTAGCATAAGTATAAAAAGGAATAAAATAGACACAGCTCCAACATACACTAATAAGTATGATAAACCTATAAAATTAAGGCCTAATATTATAAGATAACAAGATATACTTATAAATAATCCTATTAGGAATAATACGGAAACTACAGGATTCTTACTTACAATAACCAATATACCAGATAAAATGCAAATCAAAGACAATAAATCTAATACTCCTGATTGATAACCATTTGTAAAAGTTTCGTGAAAAACAAATAGTGTTGAGTTCATATCTTATATGTTTTTTTATTTTTAATCTCCTATACTTTTTTTTCTAGGGCAGACACTAGAGGAGCTATTCGACCAGGCAAGCCCAGATATTTCTAAAGCGGAATCCGACGCGGTAAAGACTCTGATTCGACGTATCTTCCAGTATGATCCTGAGAAGCGGCCTTCAGCAGAGGAGATCTTGCTGGATCCATGGTTTACCACGGATGATTTTGGGGATATCGAATCTGACGAATCTAATTGAATGTATTCACAATCCAGCTATATTTATCTGTTCCTATTTTGTTTACTTCCTTCCGTCTATAATTGCAATTTCCCTATCTGTTGAAACCTTCATCTCATATATTCCTTACTACCTTTCCCAGCCAGCGAGGTATGCTTCTACGTTCACCACATTCATAAGATGAGAGCAAGTAAAGGCAGACGGCGATGACAACAATTAGCAGACACACAACCAAGATAAGCATCCCAGTAGGTATAGTTATATAGTCTTTATTGGCCTGATAAACAAATGAACCGCTATCACAAATGCCAATGATCTATTATACAAAGATTCCAAACTCCATCCTTCACTCATGACCTCTATATCCCCACATCTCCAGGTCATGATCTCCCTTCTAATGTCATCTCTTCAGGAAAAATAGCAACGCGCTATATATTCTGAAAGTTGGGTATGTAAAAAAAAAATGTCTAAACTGCGTTATAAAAATTTCGCCACCAAGTGGGTGGTGGTGCCCAAGTGCCGCGGGTGACCCGCAGGCACACACACGCAGGGTATTTTGTTGTAATATAAATAGATAGATACAGCGTCGCCAGTTTGCGTCGCATCGCTTTTATTAAAGCTCCCTCCCGTCATGGGAATCATTGCCTCCGACTTTGCACGGGCGTGACAGAGTAATGGCTACTCTCCATCCTCGTCAGCATTGCCGCGGACGTAAGGTCATGGCTCTGCTCAAAGCTGGGCCTGAGCTGATCCATCGAAGCACGTATGCGGTCATACGATGGCCTCGGGCGGTCCATCGACATCCTAGGCGCCATGGGCGGCTCGAGGCTCTGGCGGTGGTGATTCGTGAAGTCGGTGGCGTTGCTGTCGACGCGACTGCGGCCGGTCTGGGTGACGGTGGTGGGGGCAACTGAGGGTGGGTAAATTGGCCTTAGGTCTTCGCTCGGGTAGTGGGTATGCTTACTCGGCTTTGCGATACCAGATGAAGCTGTGGATGAGCCCTTGGATGCCTTGCCGTCTGGCTTGCCGCCGCTGGCGGTGGCGGGTTCGACGTGGGCGAATTTGCCGAGCAGGACTTGCTCGCGGATGATGTCGATGTCGTAGGGGAAGTAGGCCTTTTGAACGAATTTGATGCAGAAGCGTGGCAGGAGGGAGATGATAACGGAAACGGCTGTGACGGCCCAGAAGGTGGCTTGGCCGTAGACTTGGGGCGCAGCTTCGTATAAAAAGGAGGCGGAGGTGAAAGCGGTGTACACGCCTGTCCAGAAGTAGATCAGTAGGATACTAATCACCACGATGAGACCCATGAGCCAGTCCCATCTGTAGCTGTTCATGAGGATATAGACGTTGATGACAATGACTGCGGGGGTTCCGACATACAAGCCGAACCTATCTTTATCGTCGAGGTTCAGGCCGTTAGCGGTCACAATGTTGCCACCACGGAACTGGAGGAACGCCATGAAGAAGCAGATAACTGATCCGTAGAAGCCGTCAAGCATATACAGCCTGAAACTCAATTAGTAAGGGTAATATAACTGCACGGGGTAATACTTACCAGAATTTCCTCTGCGTCCATTCCTTGCGCTCGATACCGCGTCGGTAGAGCTGCGGCACTTCCAGCGAGACCTTGTCACTGACGTCCTGGTCCAACACACCCATCAAAATGACAGCGAGAGAAGTGAAGGCCAAGTTGAAGAGCGTGATATATGTGATGTGGTATAGGTAGTTAATATCGAAGTCGCAGAAAATCTGGTACCAGAACAACGAGAACGTCCATACAATATTCTTGTAAAAGAAGTTCGCAATCATCTCGCCCAATCTTCTGTACGACCAACGGCCGTGGACGAGGAGAAGTCTCTGCAAGTAACGGAACTGGCCAATAGCGTAATCAGATGACATAACGGCTTGACGACCTTCTTCTCCTGCGATACCAACACCGATGTCTGCCTTTTGGATCATAGCGACATCATTGGCTCCGTCGCCAATAGACAGCGTCATGACATCTAGGCCAAGCTTGACCATAGAGACGACAGCGGCTTTCTGCGCGGGACTGACACGGCAGCATAGAACAGACTTGCACTGCTTGCAGAGAAGCAGGAATTTCTGTCGTAGCTGTTCATCCAGGACGAGCTTAAGGGAGTCTCCATCAATGACGATGGCGTGTGTCGGGGCAGGTGCCTCGTGGTTCTTCTTGGCGGCCTTGAGTTCTTCGTCGGAGCCCGTCATGCCGAATAGCGCAAGCTGTTTGTCGAGCTCTGCTTCGGCTGTGGACAACTGGTCATCCTCAAACTTGAATATGATAAGCTCCATGTCATTGTTCAGGAGGTTACATGAGAACCCAATGTTGATAGCAGTCTCAACCTTGTCGCCAGTGAGGACCCAAAGCTTGATACCAGCATTAGCGAGGAGTGCAATAGTATCCGGCACACCCTCCTGCAAACGATCTTCAATGGCAGTGCCTCCCAACAAGGTCAGGTCGCGCTCTATCGAATCCGCCACAGCCTCCATCTTGTCCTCGCGGTTCTGGATCGCAAACGACGCAGTCTCGTACTCCTGATTCCACTTCCTATATTCAGCAGGGTCGAGTTCCCTCTCTGCAATACACAGGGTTCTCAATCCCTCTCTCGCAAACATCTCCAGGTGGTCTGCCGTCTCCCTGCGCAGCTTCGGCTGTTCTCCAGGCTTCAAACGCGAGTAAATCATACTGTCTGCGCCCTTGCAGAAGAGAACGATTTTTCCGTCTGGCATCTCAATAATAGCGCTCATACGCTTACGCGTGGAATTGAACTCTAGTGTGTTCAAAATCTTATACGATATCTCCTCTCCCTGAACATTCAAATGTATTCCATCCATTGAATTCCCAAGCACCGTGTACCCGACGTCTCTCGCCGTGGCAACAAGGGCCGCCTCATCAGGTGACTGGGCCTTGAACTCGATCCGGGGAGGGTCTCCAGGTATGGTCTCGGAGATGACAGTATGGCAGAGGGCAAGAGCAAGCATGAATTTCTCACAAGCCAGCTGTTGCTCCCGAGTAGATTCGCCCGCCAGATCGGTGACGAAATCAGGTGCAATGAAGGTTAAGTCCTCATCGTGCAGGTAAGGGTTGTCGTGTAGCTTGCGGAGACCTACCAACATCTCCTTGCGTGCATCCTCGATTTCTTGGCGTACCCTCTTGGACTCTTCCTCAACATCGACGCCCAGCCTCTTTTGCATGCCGGCCTGGGCTTCGGTGTACGCTTCTCCGTAGGGATGTCCATTGATAGTAGCCTTCTTAAACTCCATTACGTTCTGCGTCAGTGTGCCTGTCTTGTCGGAAAAGATGTATTCGATTTGTCCGAGATCATCGGAGATGTTCCAAGATTTTGGAGTGCAGGGATAGTCCAATCGCTCGTAATACATATCCGTGTCGCTGTAAATGAAGAAAGCTTGCAGCGTTTTAATAATTTCCAGTGAGATGTACAAGGCAATAGGTACCAAATTCTGGAAATGGATGAGCGCGGCGAAGAAAGTAATGAATCCATTCGTGCCGGGCGAACCGCCAATGGAGCCGTATTCAAAATACTTGATACTAGTGCCATTCTTGCCGAAAGCGACACCTTCAACCAAGCCAGCAATCAAGCACATGACGAAGAGGATTCCAAAATTGTAGACGGCGTTCCAGTTCAGCTCGCGCGCGATACGAGAGCGCTTGCTTGGCGTAACACCAGAGTTAATCATAATCTTAGTATCGAAACCAGTGAAGATCACCACAGCGAGGGCCCATTCCGTATTCCTCAGGTTGCAGCCTCGAAGAAGCATATTGTTGATCCCAATGGGCTCGACCATGGGTTGGCCCTGGGAATTGGAGTCCTTTTCGTTATATTGTGTCCAGCGCGCCGCGGCGCTATACTGGTAGAGATTGGCATGCGGTGGCTCGCTCTCAATGATAAATTCCGTTTTTTCGCAGTCGCGGGCGTGTCTAATATTCTTCCCGCTCTGGAGAGCGTGCCTCACCTTCAAATTTGTCTCTCCGTCAAGGTTCTTGGTTTCAACATAGCACGCGCCGTCCGGATCGGAAGTCGAAAGAATAACAACATCTGCGGGTAGTTGATCGTCGTTGTAGATACGGACGAAGTCACCGACTTGAACGTTCTTCCAGTAATCTCTGTGGAAGCGAGCCTTGCCCGAAGCTGGTACGTTGGGATTGATCAGACTACCGAAGTTCTTCCTCTGTGGAGGAGTTTGCCCCTCAAATGATAGTGCTGAGGTCGGGCGCTCATCCGAAGGAGGAGCTAGGCCTGCTTCCCGGGGTACAGGTGAAGGAACTGGTGTCATCTGAATATCCTCACCCGCCTCACCATACGACACCCGATTGTTGCTACGTGTGGAGTAGGTAGACGCTCTCCTAGTCGCGATAGTTTCGAACGAGGCTCTCGGCGCATCTTGTCCATCTTTTTCGTCTTCTGGCTTCTTTTTCCCCCAGAGTGCTGATATCGCCTTCCACGCAGTTGCGGTGAACCGGCTGGTGGCCTTCTTAACTCTCCTCCACAGTGATACATCGTCGGCGTCCACATTGACATTATTCCACTGGACCAGTCTATGGACAGCCGAGTTGTTCAATTCGTCGTCGAGGTTCGACCGCCTGTAATCTTCGATTCCGTCCTTGATCGCTGTGACGCACACAATAACAATCAGAGGCGCCGCGTTGAGTGCCGGATCCGTTGCGCCAAAGATAGTGAAAATCTGCTTTACTTAGCTGAGAGTCAAAAAGGCGCTCGCCGTATAAAAACTTACTGTTAAGATAATGACGATTAAAAAGTATACGTTCGCGATATTGTGAAATTGTAGCCAAATATTTTTCGGCACGAAAGTCAGCGGCGTATATTTCGCCGTCCGGATCTTATTCCTTGGATACGTCGTCTTTGGCGATCCGTCCTCATCCAGCGCATCTGGCGGCAGCGGAATGTTGAAGTGAACCTTCCTCTGACCCTCGCCCTCCCCCTGTGTCTCGCCCTCCTCAGGGTCCTCCATTATATCCCCATTATCCCCACCTCCACCCAGGGACTCACTTCCCCCAGACTCCCTCTTCTTCTCCATGCGCGACGGCCGGCGGTTCAAGCGATCCAAAATCGATACCCGCGTGCGATTCGCGCTCTTCCCCTTCTTGTGTTGTGTCGCCCATCTCAATCGCTTCGTTGGTACGGGGGCCAGCATCTCGGGCTCGGGAGCCAGCTCGACATCGTTGTCGGCGGCGGCGTCGTTGGCCATGGTGGTGAATGGCGACGTCGATACCGGGCAACGATTCCTCGTCGTCGTCGAGAAGTGGTCGGCGGAAAGAAGGGGAGAGGGACAGCGAGACTGTTTGGGGCGTCAGCCGTAAAGCATTCGGTCGGTTCGGACGTGGGTCTCGTCCGTACTGGGGGCGAGTGATTCGCGACGCCGGAACAGCCGGGGAGGGCGCGTTTGTCAGCGCCACCATTTGGCACTATACCCCGTTATTTATACGAGTCGAGTGCTTTAATTACTCGTAACGCACTGGACTGGACTTTATTGGACTGTACAGGACTGAATTAACTCCATAGTGCATCCTTTTTATGCTGATTGACTGGGAGATCACTGATCCGTGCACGCCACCAAGAGCCAAAGGGGTACAATCAGCAGCCAGAAATTGCATCTGGAGAGATTTGCGTAGCACGATACAGTACTAATACACAGAATATGGTAACCATCAGCCCTGGGCTGAGATGGGTTGAAATTTCGTGAGACGTAGCACTTTCGCAGCATAGAATGTTCAGCCCTGCCGTGGCTTAGACGTTGTGCGAATAACGCTGCGTATTCCCCTTCTCCCCTTCTCCCCTTTCTATTCTTATATTATGACGGTATAATAGGCATTGTTAACATTGTTCCTGGTGTTCCTGATGTTCCCAATGGGCGCTTTCGATGTACCATACGTGTACCACTTCCTATCCCTGGATTAGCAACTGTGTGAATCATCCTGGCTGCATAAAGAAGGGATATGCGGTTTGGCCCGGATCACATTTTTAATGTGGGGTGCAGGTTTGAAAATGAAAGTGCTATTTTGCTATTTTGGCTCAGGGACTGCAAATTAGACCCGCTCACCGTTTGGTTAGGGTGCGGTACGAAATACGCTATGGGTACGCCACGAGTACATGACCAGTACAGAGTTCCGGGACGATGATATCACGCTTTAAGCCGCCTCTTTGTGATGGCTCAGGAACTCCTTTTATCTGAAGCCTGGAGCTGAAGATGCAGCCTGGAGATGGAGCTGAACCCTTAAAACCACAATACACGTTGTGTTGGATGTGGTCTCACATTTCCCAGTTTTCCGCATTTGCAACATTTTGCCAGGATGCACCAACTAAACGCCCTCGAAATTGTGAAATTGCGAGATGGTCTTGGTACGGTTATGTCTCCAGAGGTGTTAGCCATATTACCACGTTCCTGGTCGTGGATCCACCGGAGTTACTCGTCCTCACCCTCTTCCTCCGAAAGATGTCACTATCGATATCTGGGGTAGGGCAATATCATCGGATCCGCCGGGCGAACCATACGTCCGAGAGAACAGTTCAAACCCAGAACCCCATTCTCCGCCGTTGAGCTTCCACTAAGGGTTCGATGCCAGATCTAGCAAGAAACCCTCAGTGGCCACACAATCCACTTCGGGCCCGAAAAACAGACTCTCCGAGGCATGAAATGCGTTGTCGCAGAGTCCAGCAAGTGTCACCATGGCGGATTCACCGAATTAACAGCCATGACGGGCCGTTTTTTGAGCTTCCCGAGTGGGCAAACTAATATATATATTACCATACCACTTTGGACCAGAAGAAGGTATTGAGTAGGAATATCCTAAATGTAAAAACTGACCCTGTATCAACCTTCCCCATGACCGACCCCAACTTGGCGTCTACACAAAGTATGATTCCAAAGATATGGAGCTCCAAACGCGGCACGGCAGGCTAAGAGATTTTAGGGATCTCGGCCCACCGACCGGTATCGATGATCTCATTACCCAAACCTCATCCCAGGACTCCATTTCTAGCCACCTCACCGCAAGATGACAAAACTAATCTGCATCGTCGGCGTGACCGGTAATCAAGGCGGTTCCGTAGCCCAACGCTTCCTCCGCGATCCCAACTACCGCGTCCGAGGAATCACGCGGGACCCCGCCTCAGCGGCAGCACAGAAACTGACCGCCCAAGGCATCGAAGTCGTAGCTGGTAACCTTGACGATGTGCAGGGTCTGGTTACTGCTTTCGCAGGCGCGAATCTCATATTCAGCGTCACTAACTACTGGGAGCCTTTCTTCCGACCCGATTGTCGTGCGAAGGCGGTGGAGCTCGGTGTGGACTGTCGCAAGTATGCCTATGACGTGGAGGTGCAACAGGGGAAGAATATTGTGGATGCGGTTATGAGTACTATAGACACGCTTGATGAGAATGGGTTTATTGCTTCTACCCTGAGCCATGCGGGTTCGTGTAGCAAGGGGAAGTTCAAGGGGCTTTATCACTTTGATGCGAAGGCTGATGTCTTCCCTGGTTACATCAGTGAGAAGTATCCTGCTCTGGCGAAGAAGGCGTCGTATGTGCAAACTGGCTACTTCATGTCTAGCTATAAGCTGCTTCCTGCTGCATATCTCGGCAAGGTAGGACTCTCTAGTCTCAGGAGCGCCGAATAAGAGACTGACAGCATCCAGCAATCCGATGGAACTTTTCAGATGAGTTTTCCAACCGCTCCAGAAGCATCAATCCCACATTTCGCCGTCAATGCAGATATGGGAAACTTCGTCTATGCCGTCTCCCAAATGCCGCCTGGTAAGAATTACATGGCGGCAGGAACGGAATGCAGCTGGAGTGAGTTTATCAGGCTGTGGAGTAAGGAAACTGGAGTGCCAGCCACGTACAAAGAGGCCACACTCGAGGAGTTCATTGCCATCGTTCCTGATAGGCCGTTTGGTGTGGAGGCTGGGGATATGTTCTCCTATTCCTCGGACCCTGGGTATGATGGTGGTGATAAGACCCTTTTGAGGGCGGAGGATATTAGAAAGGTAAGGAGCTTGTTTCTTACATTTTGGATATGTTATTGATTGATGGATAGGCTGGTATCGACTGTCCCATGACCAGTCTTGAGGAATATATGAAGAAGGAAGATTGGTCGCCTATCCTTGCGCAATAAATTAGAACGGCCAGTTGGAAAGAGCAACTGGCTGGTAAAGGAAGGAACAACCTACTAACGTAGAAGAGGGAAAGGGCGACTGTCTCGGAAATGAACAATTAAAGAACAGAATACTATATAGTGGCAATATTTGAAACTATAGGGGTGTAGTCGGACTCGTTGAACAATGCAGTAGCTAACGAACAGAGTCTGATGTATCAGAGGAAGCCCAACAGAACCACACAGATAGTAATATGTAAATACTAGTACTGGGTTAATCAACTCCTCACACACTATCTATCCCCAACTCCAAAACTCCCCATCCATCCTCTCTTTCAATTTCACTCACACACCCATCACTTCTCCTCGCCTTACTCAGTCCCTTCTCACTTCCCCCCCTCCTTCTCCATCTCCTTAACATACTCCTCCCAAGTCTCAATAGCCTCATCATAAAACCCGACATGCGCATCCGCCAACGCGCCAAACTGCGTCTTAAACTCAATCCTCTTGATCCTCTCAAAATCCGCCACCTCCCTAATAACCTCCTCATCAAACGCCTCCGTCAACCGCTTCGACTCCTCCACCGCCGCAGTCAACTCTTCGATCTTCAGCTCCGCCTCGCGCACCCTCTTCCGCCTCGCCTGCTCGTGGTCTACACCCCGCACGTCCTCGAGCTTCGAGCGCAGGAAACCTCCTGGCCCACTAGAGGCGCCGTGCGAACCGGCAAGGCGGTCGCGCTGCTGCGTTGTGTCGGCGAGGAGGACGGCGGTCTGTTCGAAATCGACTTGTTTTGCGTCCCGGAGCTTGAGGAGCGCTTTGACTGCCGTGCTGTACGACTGCATGTCGCGCAGGCTGCCGAGATAATCGTGGTCCGTCTTGTCCTTGAGAATTTTCATCTCGGCAGAGGTATCCTCGATACTGGCCGTGAATGCGTGGACTGGTCCCTCCACGCCAGGCTCGAGGGTAATCAGCTTCTGGAAGTTCTCGCCGAGCTCGTGGAAGTCCTTTGCCAGCTCGTCTTCGCGGCGCGCTACGCGCACGACCACTTTCTCGATATGTCCCAGATCTTCATCCAGCTTGTCTGACTTCTCGCGCACTTCGATGAAGCGTCGGTCGGGCTTGTGAACCTTCGTGAAGGCATTGATGAAGGTCTCGGTAATCCCATCAAAGACCCCAGATCCCTGATCGCCATTTGACGGGGTCCTATTCGGTCGTCCCCGCATCGTGGCGTTCCAGTCCTGGCTCTCGAGGAAGATAATCAGCAGCGCCGAGCGGCGCAGAACAGGATGAAGAGTCAGTCGGCGCAGAAACCGCTTCAGCGAGTTTGTGCGACGCTGCATGAATTCCGTGCTGAAGCGGTCGCCAGTGACGTACATCATGCTGTGCTTGTCTGGCAGAGGCGGGACCGCACATTGTGGGTATTCCGAGAAGAGGGTATTATACAGGAAGACGAAATCCGTGAATCGCCTTCGCACAGATGTTGTTGGCTTTTGGAAGGAGGGGAAGTCAGTCTAGTCCTGTCTGTCAGCGTAGTCCTCTCCCTCTTCAACAGATTGGGAGATACACACATTAGTAGTAACAAGATAAGAAACATAAGAATCCTTCGACCCATCCCCCTCCTTCAACGGCGCCGTAACCGTACACTCAAGATGTCCATTCCCAATGCCCGCATTATCCAACGGATCCTTCCTTGGCGGCCCTTCCATCCCATCAGCTATCCTCTCAGCATGGCTAGGCTGCGCTTCCCCAGCCGCAGCCCTAGAACTCGATCCCCCAGCTCCATCTGTATTCCCCCTCGGCGGCGACTGCCACGAGACGTCGGCGAAGTCGTCGTTCTCCATCGCAACCGCAAAGACCGGGATTGGCGGGGTTGTCGGCAAAGAGTCCTAACCGCTATGACCTAGCCAGCTCGTAAAGTAGAAATTGCGCAAGTCGGTATTCAATTCTTCGTGTAGTGTTTCAGCTATAAATGTGCGATAAGCCTTCTTGACCTTGCGTCGGGTAGTGTTAAAATACGATTTGTGGTTTCTGGAGCCTGAAGTGACAGGGGCGCGTCATCAGTAACGGATACGCAACCTGGATCGGTCAGGTCCCACCAAGGCAAGGTTGTAGCCGCGCTGCACGTGACATGTTTATCACAGTCAAAGTTCACGAAAAGAGGCCCTAAATGTCATGAGATAGTTTTGATCTATTCCCGCAGTTTCACGTAACTGCTACTCCTGTTTACCAGGCTTATTTTACAAAAAAAGTGGTAATTCTAAAAAAACATCTAATGGTGAAGTGGACCCATTTCTATAGTAGTGTACATCCGTCCCTATGCCCATAATGTGTACCCCCATCCAGCAGCGCCTGGAGACCTAATCATGCCATACAAACAAAATGTGAAAGGCACCAAGTTGGCAGCCCTTTAATTACTCCTTCTTTTCCTTCTGCGATGCAGCGGCGTTCTCGTCGACGGACTTGGCCATATCCTGGTCCTTCTCCGCATCGATCGCCTCGCTGACTTGTTCGGTGTTCCTGCCGTTAGCAACTGCATCCGCACGGCGCTGCTCCTCCTCATCGATGTTCTCGTGATCGCGAGGGGTGGCTAGACCAGACTCTTTATTCTCTTCGTCTTGCTCGTTCTCGTCCTCAATCAGCTCTTGCTGCTCCTTCAGAACCTCAAGACGCTGCTTGTTAGTCGCAGCGCCCTCAGCGTTGTGAACCTCAAGCTCGATCTCGTGGAAGAGCTCCTCGGGGATGGAAGACAGGACACCAGTGAGGGCATCGATCTGGCTGCTGATCTCCGAGTCCTGACCCTGGGCGTACATGAAAGCGTTGCTCAGGACCAGGAGGGTCGAGGGAACGCCGTATTTGAGCCTGAGCTCCAACCAGGAGGCAAGGTCGTCACGAAGGCGGCCGGGCGACACGCCATGGGTGCGGATTCCACGGCTCGCACAAGCGGTCTGCAGTTCTGGCACTGACAGGCTATCGACGCCCTCGAAGCTGATCGCCCTGTCATCTCTCTTGATCTGGCGCATCCGGTGGCGAACCTGGTAACGAAGCATCATGTCCGTACCGAATGTGTTCAGGTTCATGTATCGGCACATGCCGACAAGTTGTGGGCGGGACAAGTTGTCAAGGGTCAAGTCATCCTTGAAAATCTTGCACACCTTGATCACGTCCGCTGCTGTTGGTGTCTCGCCCGTAGCGCGAACCTTGCGGAAGAATTCCGAAAACTCTTCGCGCTGTGCTATAGCCGAGTTCAATGGAAGCCCGGTCTCCTTCAGGGTGTCACTGAGGAAGCTGCTGACCTCCTTCCTCGTAGCCCTCAGAGTGGACATCTTGGTGTCCTTTGACTTCTGGCCCTCGTAAGTGCTCGGAAGCATGTTAGGGAAGATCTTCAGAGCGACTGGAAGGAGTAGCTCGGCAAAAGGAACGATGAGGAAGACTGAAAATGGCACCAGACGGCCAAGATCTTGCACAGTGCGCTTCAGTTGCCTGTTCTCCCTGCGGCTGAGCTCGTAACCAGCCGCCATCTTCATCGCCAAGCGAGTACTGATCTTGACCTCCGTTGCCAGGAGCTTCGTTCCATCCCAGTAGTGTGCAAGCTCCTTCTTAATCTTTTGACCCAGGGTCAACTTCTTCTCCTGCTTCTTCACCTCTGACGTGTCGATGGACTTCTCCTTTTCGCCTGCGAGCTCGGAGAGAGTCAGCGACTCGACCGCATCGGTCTTGGGCACCGCAGTCGCTGCGTTCCTCGATACAGAGTCGATATCACCCTTGTTTTCGACGGCATCCGATGCCTTATCAAGCGTTTTTGACGTGGGCTTGGCGCTGTCAGCCGGCAGTGGCTTCTTGGCCTGCTCGGCATTGAAGCCAGGCGGTGGGCCAGCCGATGCAGCTGTAGTTGTGTGTGTATCGGTTGATGCATATCTGCTATGTGGGACGAGGATGGCCAGAGCGGTCATCTGGGTTGGGAGGTTACGGCCATTGCGACGGAGATAGGCCGTGTACGCGGACGACGGGCCAAACGAGGATCTAGGGAAAGCACGAGCTATCAACACAAGTTAGTCCCTGCGCATGTAGGAGCGGTCGTCGCCAGACTGTGTAGACATACCAGCACTCAAAACCGAAGTCCGGGCAGCCGCATTGCGAACCAAGCTTGAGGATGCGCTCATCACGGATGGCGAGTTGACGAAAGGCTTTGCTGTGCCTCTAGGGAACGGACGAAGGCGTAGAAAAGGAGTGTCAAGGCAGGCGGTAATGCGCCGCCTTTAAATAATAGATTCGTCGGGGATTCAGTTGTGGGTTGAAGTGATGGTTGAAGAAGTTGTTGTAGGATATATGGAAAGAGGGAGAAATTATCATCCACTCATGCGTTTTCCATGGGGAATCCCCGAACCCGAGTCCCCGACGCCCCCGGCCGTAGTGTGTGGATGGATGCACGTGACAAGGATGCGAACAGAGGGAGGGAGAAGGAAGTGACGTTGACTGGAGGGACTTGGAGGGTCCAGAAGGTGACACGCACGCACCTTACGTGCAGGTACCACCATACAAAAATAGAGAGAGAAAGTACATATGATTGGTGGACAACGGTGAAGGAATATGATGAATATAAAAATTATAAAATATTCCTGCATTATCGCTAAATATTCTGCATCATGTGGCATTTTTTTAATATTTTTTCTCATGTTTCTGGGAATTTATATGAGTTTTTATCAATTGTCCGACTATTTTCGGAGTATACATCCCTTAAAGTACTCCAGGGATACGGGCGCCTTTCCTCAACAAGCCCCGACATGTCCGTTTATCCCCGCCGATTTCGGGTTTAGCGTCCCTCAACCAAGATCTGTCCCAAGACTCTCTGGTGCACCGTGCTAAAGTGCTAAAATCCGTCTTATCGGGACTCCTCGGCACCTTTTTAACCAGTTGAGACGCTTATACTCGCAACTCCTCCATCCCTCATTCCACTCCCACATGCTTTTGCGCCTGCTTGTATTAAATATCACCATCTTTATATCACCGATCGCTTTCGCCACGGTCTCTTCCTTGTGACACAACGGAACCATATAGGCTATCTCAACATCTACCGTCCGAGCCCGCTCCTTCCTCCACTTTCTTTTAAAAATATCGATACCCCACCCTTTCAACCTTCACCATGCTTCTCTCTTGAATAACGCAGTTGCGGTTGAGCTTCAGGGCGGATTGTTTTCACATTACAACCGACGGACGGATATCGGCGGACCATTATTATCATCTTCGGCTACTTTACAATCATTATAATATAACATTCATCATCACCTCTTCAACTTCAACGCGCTTCCCCGTCTCGCCATCAATTACACATCCAAAATGAAGCTCGCCAAAGCAGCTCGCATCATCCTCGTCGGCGCCCCAGGTTCGTCGCCCTCCTCCCTTCCAAACCACAAAACCCCCAGCTAACCCCCCTCCTCAGGCGTTGGCAAAGGCACCCAATCCACACGCCTCCTAACCGCCTTCCCCCAACTCTCAGCCATTTCCTCCGGCGACCTCCTACGCACCCACGTCCAAAATCGCACCCCCCTCGGCATCCGCGCCGAATCCGCCATCAAAGCCGGCTCCCTGGTCCCCGATGCCATGATCCTACGCCTCATCCTCGCCGAGCTCAAAGACCGCGGCTGGCTCTTCCCCGGCGCGCCGGAACAGCCATACACGCTTAACTCGAGCTCCTCGGCGGGTGGAGAGGACGCCGCGTTCGTCGCCGGCGATATGCTGGATACGCCCTCGCTGCTCGCGAGTTTTCCATCGCCGCGCACGTGCGATGAGCCGAGTAGTTCGTTCATTCTTGATGGATTCCCACGCACATCCGAGCAGGCGGAGCAGCTCGATAATCTCGTCCCCATCAACCTAGTCGTGCACCTCGACACGCCATTCAGCGTGATCATGGACCGTATCGCGGGCCGCTGGGTTCACGCGCCGTCGGGGCGCAGCTACAATACTTCGTTTAACGCGCCGCGTGTCCCAGGTCGCGACGATGTTACCGGCGAGAAGCTGACGAAGCGCGCGGATGACGATGAAGGGGTTTGGTTGGAGAGGTTGGAGAAGTTTAAGGAGACGAGTGAGCCGCTTTTGGAGCATTATGCTCGCAAGGGCGTCCTTTGGCGCGTGGAGGGCCAGTCGAGTGATGAGATTACGCCAAAGTTACATACGGAGTTTGCGAGGAGGTTTGCGCTTAGGAACTGAGCCATCGACGTATCGAACTTCGTTATGATAGCGTTTTGCTTGGCTTGGGACGAGCGAGCGGTTGGGTGAATACTACGTGAACCAGACACGTTTAAGAGGGAGGATTTTGAGAACCGAGTAACGGCCGCACATGCGGGGCTACGGTTGGAGGAGTTCTGTAGGATATATAGTCCATGGGCAGCGGATATTATCAATGCGGATCGAATGGGAATTGGCGTTATTTTTCTATATATATACATACGGCTTTCGGGGCTGGTATATCGATAGCAATAATTCGGAATACGATACGAGGGATCTTTTCTCGGAAGTTTCAGCCATCTGTCTACTCGTCCTGAAGCCCAGAAGTCTAGAGTTCATCAGTGAGATATCCCACCGATGTGCAGTATAAATATCCCGCTACAGCCCACACAAACTGCACATTTTCATAGAATCAAAAATTCTAACGCTAACATGACAATGGACCCACCGTCTTTCCCGGACAATACGCTGCGATTTTATTCTCATAGCAATGCAGAAGTCGCTCCTATCAGTAATGTTTCGTTCTCGCTGTCACTTTCGCAATCTCACCGCAGCTAAAGCCTTACTGTCGCCGGATTTTCTCATCACAGCAGCCTCTGCTATCGAAGTAAGCAACTGTCCTCCGGGAGATGTTCGAGAGTTTTGATCTCGCTCTTTGGAATAGTAGTGTAGCGCTCGTTTATATTCGACCATAACCCTACAGACATATATAGTTCGTTTTGGGTTTGGGGGCCATCTCTCTTATCGAGGCCCTTGAGGCGTCAGGGCTAGTCACGTACTTTTGAACTGCATGGAGAGTCAGCCTTGATGAAGCCGCTAGATGGTTGTCTGCAAGCTTGTAGGGATTCACACTTAGGCTCGGACGCTATCCCCCCGTCCTTCACCCCTCAGCGCCCCTTCTCTAATCTTCGCTGCTTCGACATTCTCAATGAGCTCGCGCATATAGGTTGCTGTCGGATCATCTAGCTTGCTAAGCCTTGTTGTGAAAGAACCCGCTGTTGGTGCCCCAGCCAGGAGGTGCGGCTGTGGGTGCTGTTGCCCGGTTGTGGTATGCGTAGTGCCTGACGGGGCCGTGGGGGATGCTGGTGTCTGTGGTCTGGGGGAGGCCGTTCTGAGACTGTGGAGTTGGGAGGGCGCGATGGTGATGGTGGAGGGAGGAGGGTAGGGATGATTGCTAAGGGGGCTGACGCCGTTGGAGAGGTCCTCGTGGATAAGGGGAGGAGGAGGGTAACTGATGCGCTGGGTGGTAGGGTGGGGGTTTGACATTATGTTATTTAATCTTGTATCTGCTTTTGTGTTCAGAGGGGTTGGGTGCTTTAAATCGGATATGAGGGGAGGGAGTCTATAAGGAATTTCTGGGGGGTTAGGATCTTAAGTAGCATAGATGGGAAAGAGTCACTATGAATTTAATATTACGCAACAAAGTGTATAGTTTTGTACTTGAATTGCTATTACTTGCAGGTGATATAACTGATGCTGAAACTGTTTGGGCATGAGAGATGATGATAATTGTGGATTTGATGCCATGTAAGAAATAGTAAGGGAATAAAAATGTTATTTGATAATTAAATGCAATTAAAAATTTAAAAGCTATCGTAAAATCTATAATATATCTACAAATAAATACAGTTGAAATGTTTTATCGTCCCACGACATAGCGATATCAACAACACACACATCAAAACTCCCAGATATATCCTAATTCATCCTACTAAAAGCTTCACGAGCGTGATGGACAGCTCGACGGGGTGGGGCGGTGGACAACGATAAGCCGATCTTCGTGGTGTTGTTAGCTTCGCTTAGTACTCCCCATTC
Source organism: Pseudogymnoascus pannorum (assembly GCA_001630605.1). Classification (NCBI taxonomy): domain Eukaryota; kingdom Fungi; phylum Ascomycota; class Leotiomycetes; order Thelebolales; family Thelebolaceae; genus Pseudogymnoascus; species Pseudogymnoascus pannorum. The sequence continues at coordinate 394,588 of LNAS01000021.1, forward strand.
CAATCAAACAGGCAACTTGGCCGAGCGGTTATGGCGCCAGTTTCAGGTTCACCTGATTCAGTAATTACTGGTTCGAAAGAGCGTGGGTTCGAATCCCACAGTTGTCATTATTTTTTGCCTTTTTCAGCATCTACAAAATCATTTTATTATTATAAATGATCCAGTTTTTTTTTTTCCGTTTTTATAAGGGGTAGAAGTGCAATAGGCTGTTTTTTTTCCCTTCTCTTTTTTGCATTTCCTACCTACTTTCGCTTCGATTTCTCGCTTAGTTCTTTAGCGAAACAACTAAGTGAGAATTAAGCGAATCTACCCCTCCACCCCACCAAGCATCACACCCATCCCACCATCCCGTCCCAGCAAACCTGCCAATCCCTCCAAACACAGATTAAATTGAGATCGGAACATCTCAATACCAAACCCTCTTTGTATCCAACTGCATATCCCCAACGGTCCCATCCCTCCCTTCCAAAACCCCCCCTTCCCGGACACTGGAATTCCAACACCCCACCCAGCTCCCACCACCATCCCAGCGGTGACGAAAGAGGCGTGCGTGTGATACGCGTTCTGACTTACTGCCCGGCCGTTGATGACGTGAACCATGGGCGTGATACTTTATTCGTCCAAAATGCAGGGCCCGAGATAGGGGACTCGTGAATGTGGTGGAGCTAGCGCGATGGCTGATGGTGACGCGCCGTAGCGGCAGATACCGGCGTTACAGCGTTGTGGATGACGGACAGGAGGGACCCGCTTGGGGCAGGGGACGGAAGTGACGGGCATGAATGTGGGGGGTGGGGGGTTTGAGCGGTCTGGGAAGAGTTGCTGGGTTGTTCGGGTCAATCAATGTGTTGTCGGGTTATGTTGGCGGGGTGTGTATGGTGGGGGTCAATGTTGATGGGATGTGTTGATTTTGTTGTGTGAATGGGAAAGAGGGGTAAGAACGGTGAATAAGATAAGGTGGATCTGTTTGTATCTGTATTGCATCTATCTAACTGGACTATTAAGAAAACTAACACAATAGTAGGTTGGTACAATGCTATGAACGAGTGAGTAAGCACGTCTTCAAGGAAATCGAAAAAATTCGAGCATCATCTGAGAAGCAATGGGACCTGAATAATAACCCCTCACCCAGTCTTTCGCTGCCAACCCCTTTCCTCGCCCCCACACACACGCTCCCAATACGAGCCCGACCCATCACCGGACCAAACTCCAAACCCAATTCCACGTCTCCACCAACCCCCTCAAAGATTATGACGGGATACGAGAGCAATCCCAAGACTCCATCACGAACCATGCAGTGCCCGAAAGCCGGACTCAACTAAGCTACGTGGGCCATTCGTGACATCCGCTGTCCCAGTCCAGTAAAAGAGGCCCTGCTAACACGTCAGTAACCGTGCGATGCAACTGGCACACCACCATAAGAGGATAAAAATAAGGCTAACTAACACCAAGGCCCTGCTCCTTGCAATAGCGCCCCTTCATAGCCACTGTCTCGGGGTTATCGTACGTCACGAACCCCCCGTCTCCACCGACACACACCGCTGCGCAGCGCTCTGTGTCAACGACCTCCTGCGTGCCAGGGCGCGGGAGCGCTTTGTACTCGAAAATGCCGTCCTCGCCACCGTTGCTGTGGTACTGGTCTCCTGGTGCCGCCGCGCCGATGAATGAGCGTCCGTACACTGGGATACCTAAGAGGATCTTTTTCGCTGGGAAGCCTGTGGAAAGGATGTGCTCAACCGCCGCGGAACCAGAATTCTCACCCTCTTGCGCGCGGTAGAGCTGTGCGTGGTGACCGGCCGTAGGGCGCCAAGGGCCTGAGAAGTCATAGGCTGTGAGGTTGACTAGGTCGACATACTCTTCAATCTTGGGTAGGTCGATGTGTTGTAGGGCCCAGCTGTTGGTGGGGAGCGGTACGACTACCATATAATCTTCTGACGGAAGGTAGAGCCGAACGGTTGCCAGGAGAGACAGGAAATTGCTTCCCTGCTGTGCATCGTCTGGATGCTGCCAGTCAACTGAAGTTCACGTTAGTACGTAGTTCATAGAAGCTACTTGAGAACATACTGTCGATGCCATCAAGCCGCGCCTCCCGAACAAGCAGATTCGCTGACTTGGCGAAGTTGTCTCGTCGTGCTGCCGTTTCTGACAGGATCCTGAAGCTTTGACTCGAATCGACACCACCAATTGACAGGAGCACCTTCAGGTGAGGAAACTTGTCCTTCAGAACCATGAACGATCCCAGACAGCCGTTCACGCCATCAACTTCCATCGTTCCATCCGCCAACTCGTCGCTCAACTGAGGCAGGAATTAGCATGAAAGCTAGGGCTGTAAATCCGGAGTTACTTGCAAAGACGAAACCGTCCGCGTTGACGTGCGCATAGGCGTAGTAGACATGACTGATGCACTTGTAGTTCAGAGTCGCCGGCGTCTCTCCACGGTATGCACGGTAATTCGGATAGTAGACGGCGTTGACAGACATTATTTCGGCGGTGTCAGCCAGAGACGGCCTTCGCGGTGGCTCCGGTGGTTTCCAACCATACGGAATAGGGGGTGGGACTGGGCCGAACGGGGTCTTTGACATCTGCGGGAGGTGGTATATTGTTTTGCCTTGAGAAAATGTTCGGGTACGTATCGAAGGTGTATATAAGCCTTCTTGGTCTGCTGGTAATCTCCAAGGACCCCTTAACTGGATAGAAAGCCAGCGTGGTGGGTACTGGTACAGCCGGGTATTCTCTCCTTCAAACCACGAATTCCAGTCTCCCAGGCGAATAACTTGGGCGAGAGTGATCGGCTAATTGCCCTAAACATGTGAACTTGTTGATGGAATGTTCTGTTATGCTGTGACTGTTCAGTAATGGACAGTGTTATTATGGTGGTAGATTCTCAGTGGAAAAGTCACCGCTTATCCTCCACTTGAAGATGCAGGGGAGTAGAAATTATGGGCAACAATGATCTGGGAAGGCGTAGGATAGATGGCCTGGATACAGGCCGTCTGAGCTCGATCGGGACACAACCTTGGGGCATTATACTCAATCGGCACTCCCATGGGGGTATGGACAGCCAGCCGCATTCTCCCATGGACAAATCTGAGGAGAAGCCTTGCCTATTCGGATGAGGTGTGCATGCTGACCCCCCGGGCCGAGAATATTGGAAGGCGGTATGAGATGAGGCTGCCCAGTAAATAAAAAATGAAAGCTGGGTGAGCAGGCCTAGACGGGTCGACAATGCCTGCATCTTGCATGGAGGGACTTGGAGGGAAAGCCCCCTAAAAATATTGATAACGCAATGCCGATAGACGTCAGGAAGTACTCACTTTTACAGCGAAAATTGTGTTATGCACCCAGGCGCAAAAGATGTTGGTGGCGACCGGATTGGGGTGCCTGTGGTCTGTGGTCTATGTCTGGTGGCTGGCTGGGTGCCACAAGACCTTTGTATGCTCGCGTGAGAATCAGGAGCAAGGCAGCGAGGAGGGTAGTCCAAGAGGCGAGCAACTAGAACAGCGTAAGCTTGCAAGGCTCTGCTAAATACCTGTAGGCCTGCATATGTGCCAAGTAGGTCGATTGAAACAGTCCGGGACAAAATATGAAGGTACGTACTGTCTTTATATGCAAATCTGTAAATATGTAGGGTCCGTCAGTGTCTGTGGGCCTGCGGGATCGGACAAGCCTATTGCTGTAGCAAGGGTTAGTGAGTGGTAGACAGGCCTGAGAGACGGATGCAGGGTGGATCATCGTGAGAAAAATCAGCTAAAGCAGGTGAGGTGTACTGGATGTATGTATGTAGAGTATCCCATGGATTCCATGCATGTATGTCATGTATCTGCATCGACCCTTAGGGTTGTGAAAAGGTAGTGGTGGGAGTGGTGGGTTTTCCACCAGTAGTGAAGCCTTTACCAGCATGTTTCAGCCAGTGAGAATCATGCTTTGCGAGCTCTTATAGTGATCACCACGATCTGAAAAACAAGGAGGAAGACGGGGGAAGACGGAATAAGAGAAGAGGGCGAAGGCGTCTTCGCTCTCGGACTTACTAGAGCACAGGTTATTGCTTGAGGAAGAGAGAGGAGACGGATAGACTGCTCACTACTCACCATAGGCCATGAGGCATCTTGGACCAGGCAAAGCCATATATTGTGCACCATTGGGCTGTACTGCACTGCACTGTCTAGGGTTGAGTGTGCCAATGGTGCCACACCTCTCCTTAAACCCTTAACACACACAAGGCGGAATGCGGAGGAAGGAATCCTATCTGCCTCATGGAACTCCGAGGACAGTATTGTATTGCTACTATACAGTTCAGTACAGTTGGCAGCCATAGGCTGCAGACAGGCCGCAGACCCCAGAGAAATGCACAGGACGAGCAAGCGCAGCCGACGTCCCGCAACGCATGTGTGTTGGTTGTACAGTACGTTGTTGGTTATACTTGAAATTATGACCCCCCCCCCGGATATCTCGTACATAAAAACGGATGCAGGGTGCCGATTAGGCCACAACCTGGAGACTAGAGATCAAAATGCGGTCATAGTGGAGCAGAAGTAAACGACGCAGTGGAGGCGATGATACTGGGGATTAATATTTCAGGTATTGGAGTGGAATCAAGTAGACCGCCTCGCACAACTTACTTACCCCCATGCGGCAACTGCTATCTAGCCGCCGTGGTCGTGCTGATAGCGTCTCTTTCCTACAACATGGTGGAGAAACGTACGCATAATAGGCTCACTCTCACTGTATTACTGTCTTTGTTTCCCTGAAATATGCTTTACTTACCTAACTGAGCTTGCTGCCGTTAGGGGATTTACTGCTCTCGCTGCGTGCGTAATTACACCAAGTACCGTGCATACATGCCCACCTGCACAGTGAATACATCCAGAAGATGTGATTCCGTCGTGGGTCTTGGCAACACACTTCAACATACATGGCAGTGATGGGCCAATCTCCATGGAGAGTGATCCCAGGGCAGGGACCAGGGAAGCGCCGTGTGCAGACTGAAACAGCCTCTTTTTCAGATGATCCGAGCTTGGATTGGGAAGGATGAGAGGATGGGATGGGGGATGGGATGGATGGGACGACGGATTACTGTACTTCCTAAGCTACGCTGGCTTCAGGGAAGCCAAGCCGGTTGAATGCCCTAAACGCCGTGGACGATTGACGGCCCAAATCCCTGCTTATACCATGCAGTGACAACGAGACATGTACTACTCCCAGTCAGTCATGACCAAGCCCAAGAGTAGGAACACAGCGGCCGGCGGCTGTGGAGAATCATGGGCATGATCAGTGAAGGAGGGCAGATCGCCGAGGTCTCAACCGATGAAATGCCGGGCCTATTCGAAAGGAAGCCTACGGCGCAAAAGATGCGCTACAGTCTGGACGGATAGCGGCGTACAGCAACCAGTAAGGCGAGTATGGAAATGAAGAGACAGGGCGACATGGCAGGACAGTTACCACTAATTACTACCTCGCAGTAGCACAGAGACAAAGCAGAGAAGTGGTACAATAGCACAAAGTAAAACACCGCTACATGACATTACTCTACAATTCCACATACTCCACCAGACACCAAGCAGGGACGGACCACGGCATGATATGCAGCTCCATCAACGGGGACTGGTGTTATGGAGTTTGATGGGGGTAGAGAAGAGAATGGGGAATGAGTGGGGGACGGGGATTAAAGAGTGCTGTTTCGAGCACTCTGCACTAGCTACGGCTGAGCATCCTTACGAAACTTCAGATGCGACCTTACCAGAGTACAACATACAATCCTGTATGTCACAGATTATACTGATGACTATACAGCAAGGTGGCACTATGGCAAGGGCTCATGCCGGATATTGGCCAGGTTCGATATTGCTTTGCGGAGTCATGGACGGCAATGAACGACGATAAATAACAGATGCGACGTTGGTTCGGAGAATTCTACCTCGTCCCTCATTCATGCTCGCCATCCTCGTCAACCTCCTCGTCATCGTCCTTGTCATCGTCCTCCTCGCATACTCATGGCCCTAACCAGGGTCATCATCCATAGCGCCTTGCGGGTCATCACCTGTCAAAGCTACCCTGGGTCAAAACCATGCTTTGTCTGATAACATACGTACTGTTCTGCACAATAAAGTATACGGGCTGTGGCTATGGACCGGCAATAATTACTCTCCTCAGCAACCCCAAGCCATCAAGCGGCGCCTGTCTGTACGTTTCTGAGACATGGCTTCAAGACGGGCTGAAGCTGGGCCGTATGGGAGCTCCTCGTCTGGAATCCTTCGCGCCTCACAATTCTCACAACCTTAGCATAACCAATCCTGATCCCTATCCATGTCTTACTGCACTATACGAAATGCGATGTCCAAGTTGGAGCGTCGTATAGACTGTCTACGACTCACGCGAAGAAAAATATTGATACCGAGAGAATGGGTCGCAATGCCCGGGGGTGATGTGATATCAAGGAAGACGGACATTATCACCTCACGTCCCTTTGCATACCTCCCCCGACGTCCCAATCCGTTTAGGAGTCACACCGGACTGGCCATGGTGACAGTAGTATCCAACCCTACTGGCACTATACCATTTCCGAATTGGGACAGTCCTGATTCGGACAGCAGGGCTTTGCGCCAAAGATGGACTAATGTCCATATGGGAATCTGCTTTGAGTCGTAAATGTTTCAAGCAATGTGTGACCCCGGTGTGCATAAAAGGTAATATTTCAACATATAGTGCTTTCAATATCAGAATTCGGCAGTTAATTGTCAGAACCTCAACCTCCCTTGACCTTGTAAATAGCCCACTCATAAAGAAAAAAGCCAACGCGGTGAACCCAAGGGTACAATAATGGTGAGCAACAGCTACCTTTGTTACCGTATGGTACCGCAGCACCATTATGCACCGGGGCGCAATCACAATCGTCCCCGACGCACAGACAAGGCTCCCTCATCACGCACTCTAGCTTCTGGGAACGGTCTTCAGACTCCTAAAGCTGCCAAATCTTCTTCAGCGTCATTTGACTTTTGATGCAAGGTTCATACTCATACGTGAGCACCGGCGTGTCCGAACTCAATTCCAACTACAGTCCAAGAAGCTGCTACTGCACATGCATCACAACGCCCGCATATCAATCTGTATCACGTGTTAGCACTTATCCAACGCCATACCTGATTTGTAAGCACAATACACCTAAGCTCCAGCCTTGCGAGCTCCAACTGACCGACGCCTTTGAAAAAGCAAACACCATTTCACTCTCCACGCAGCTTTCCCCATATCCCAGCCGACTTATCGTAGCCCCTGCGAGCATAGAGCTGCAGGAGAGCAAAAGCATCCATCTTAGCACCTGGGATTTACACCGCCTGCGTACCCCGCACTCCCACGGACGCCACAAGTCCCCAGATCCTTGATTCGCATCGACTGCACCTATCAAGCAATCGGTCACACACACATCCATACCTTGACCTGAATCTTGCGCTACGCCATCACAAACTCGACCGCGCCAGGCCTAATAGAGCGCAACGAAGCGACGCGTTCTCCCCAACGCGATCTACGCCGGCCGCCTCTCCAACTCCCATCCATATCCACAATGGCCGGAACTAACACCGGCGGCGGTGTAACATCGCCCTCCTCCGACGTCGCCGCCCCTCTCCCTACAGCACCCTACACATTCGCCTTCGACCCTTTCCTCCTCCGCACTTACAGGTTCGGAATCGACCCCTCGCGCCCTCTCTGCAAATCATACGTCGCCGGCCACTGCCCGCTCGGCGCGTCATGTCCCGATCGCCACGTCGCCGCGTCGACGGGCTCAAACTATAATAACCTAGTGTGCAAGCATTGGCTGCGCGGTCTGTGCAAGAAGGGGGAACACTGCGAGTTTCTACACGAGTACAACCTGCGGCGCATGCCGGAGTGCAGTTTCTTCGCTAGGAATGGGTATTGCAGTAATGGCGAGGAGTGCCTGTATCTCCATGTTGATCCGGAGAGCAGGTTGCCGGCATGTGGGTGGTATGAGAGGGGATTTTGCCCGCTGGGACCGAGGTGTGCGAGGAGGCATGTGAGGAGAGAGTTGTGTCGGTTTTATTTGGCGGGGTTTTGTCCGGAAGGGAAGAAGTGTACGGAGGGTGCGCATGCGAGGTGGAAGGCGGATGGGGATTTGGAGGAGTTGAAGGTTAGGGTCGTGAGGGACCCGGAGGAGGTGGAGGAGGAGATACGGAAGAAGAGGGAGGAGGCGGAGAGGGAGGAGGAGAAGGAACGGGAGAGATTTGGTGGGGGACGAGGAGGGAGGGGAGGCAGATGGATGGGAAGGGGTGGTGGTGGGTTTGGAGGAGACGCGAGGAGACAGAGGGGGAGGGGACATATGCATTGAGGGGCCTGACAAGCTTGGTTGCTGTCTGCAGCAGGTTCCCGATACGGACACGTGTGTGTCGCTGAAGTTGTGGAAGCTGCAGTGTCACCAACTCCGAACGAGAATCCAAAGCCAGGCCTAGACTATCGGAATCGAAAAACGCATCCAGTGACAGTGCGTCACTTTACGGCCTCTCTTTCACAGAGGAAATCAATATATGCGTCGCGGATACCGCCACCCTTTCCCTTTACTTCCAGGAAGGAAGATACATATTGGCCGGAGCGACTTGTACTATATGAGCGTCATACAGATACCATAAAAGGGGCGTTGGGGTCACATACACGGAAATAAAAAACATGCCGAGTTCAGATAGGGGTTATTTATAATAATGTAAAACTTACTTTTCACGGAGAGTTTGACATGGCAATAACTAGCAGGGCTTATATTGTAAGCATTTTATTTGCGTAAACCGTATACTATTCTCTTAAAAAGAGATATGCTTCGCACTGACACTTAAACCCTCCTCCACACCCCATCCCCTATCCACCCAGCTGGCCGGTGTTCCTGCCCTTCTAGGCAAGCCATGACTTATTATATATGTGGATAATTTTAAACTTGAATTTTTCGACTTTGGGAAATATGAGTAGTGGGGCAGGTTGACTTATGAGAGAAGGAATTTCTCATGTGTTTCAACTCATTGTTAATAATATAATCCCCAAATCCCTACTGTAAAATCAAAGAGATCATCAGGCCATGAAAAAACTGAATAGCTTTCTTATTGAAAATGTTGACATTGTAAACCTCCCTTACCCGGTCACCAACTGAAATACCACAATTAATCGTCCATATAATGCACTAGCCCCGATCCTTCATTGTCAGATAAACACATTACCTGGCGTGGTGTATTGCCTGGGTCTGCCCAGTTCGCCCAGATCGTAGGGTGTAGGGTGTAGGGTGTGTTAGAATCGCAGGAACGCGCGGAACCTCACCCTCTTATCGACCACATTATCCTACTAGTGGGTTGGGGACTATATCACTGCAGATCAGGTTAGGAGTTGGAAGGCAAAAACAAAGTGTCTATGGCTGTGGGTCGAGCTGATTCACGATAGGCAGCTAAAGGCTATAGGGAGTTCCGACTTCATCCTCCTAGAAAAACACAAAATTGCGAAGTAGCTAGCGTTGATTTGCCTTGGTTCTCTAAAATTAAGGTAGCTACTCCAAATAATTGCTTCCCTTGTCCTCCTTGCAAATCGCAAGATTGGCATCTGGTGTTCTCTCCTGGCCAACCAGATCCTTCTCCACGCATGTTTCTATGGTGGGGGGCTGCTGTTGTTGTTACTCATTCTTGTTGTTGGTATATTACTGTCACCACCATCCCCCCTCGGGCTATGTCCCTAATTAGCCGGGCCTGCCACACCTCCTTGCTGGGATACCATCAGTGGCCTCTTTCGCGACATGTATTGGCGAGGTGGATCACCCGACAGGAACCTACATGCACGAGCTCATTGAGAGTGTCGAGGCGACGAGGATTGGGGAAAGGGAACTGAGGCGCGAAGGAAGGGGGGACAGTATCTGAGAGCCAGGAAGGCGGAGGAGAATGACGGTGGATGGTGGTTATGGTAATGGGAGCTCTCCCCTGAACGGAATGGAGACAGTGCCTGGAAGTATGGGAAGATGTTGCGGATGTCTTGAACATAGACGTTGCGCCACCCTGCACGATCAGTTGGGATCACACTTGGGAGGGGAGGATAAACTGGGTCTAGATTGCCTAATAAAACACAATCCGCAAAAATGGCCGAATCTCTGGGAAAGACCATCCAGAGGACATTCGCCTCTGCACGCACAGCCCTTGAAAGAGGGGGGCCGGAAAGGGAAATCTATGATATTAGCACGCTGACGCGCGATGAAGAATATGGAGATAATAAGTGTACATGAAGAGAAGGATAATAAACATAGGCGCCACTTCAACACCTCCCATTCCTCGCCTACCGATTTGCCGCATCGCAGCATGCAGCCAGCCGTCATCAACCATATCATCAATCTTTCTTTCATCACGGAACATCTCATCCATTTCCAGGCTTAAGCCTTCCTCCTTGGCGACTTCCTCACAGAAGCTACACCGCTCTTCGTCGACGCACCACTCGTCTCAACCTCCTCCTTGCTGCCATTCACCTGAATACTCGGCACGCTAACCTCGCTGATACTGGTCAACTCCTTCTTCTCCCTCTCCGCGCGCTCCTTCTCATCGCGCATCTCGCGGTCGTACTCCTCGTCATCTTCAGCATCGCTGCGTTCATCCGACAGGGCATTGAAGAAAAGGAAGCGGTATGCGATGCGCAGGATCGAGAAGAGCCAGAAGAGGTTGAGGCATTGGAGACAGCTGAGCAGAGCAGCAGTGATGTAGTGAGAGAGGTCGCACTTGTACTGTTCTGTTTCCCAGTTGAGCTCGTAGGGGCCGACGGTCTTGAACTCGAAGAATAGGGAGAGAAGGATGCGGAGGTTGAGGTAGTGGCGCATGTAGATCCAAACGACAGTGAAGAGGCCGAAGTAGGGGCCGACGAGGGGGTGGTCAATGTAGTTTAGCGTCTTGGATGTCTGTTGGTTGTTAGTGGTGGCCTTGAGCACGTACACGGATAACTTACAGCAAGGAAGAAATCACTAATGTCGTGCGTGGTATACACAGCCAGCCCGATATACGTGAAATGAAAGCGGTAGCTGAGCCCAATAAGCAACAAGCTGACGATATGGTGTCCCACGAGCTCCTTAAAGTCCTTACGCGGCTTCTCCATCCCAAGTAGCAGCACGATAGCCTGCTGCGCCCAGTATGCCGCCTGGAAGAGGTAGTAGAACTTGAAGTCGGCGGCCAGCGTGCGGTGGGGGAAATCCTCGTACATGCCGGGGATGTTGAAATACCACACTGGCGTACGGCTCATAACGTACATGCCTGCCGGTCCTGAGCACGCGAAGTAGATGGCCGTGTACACCTGCTCCATGAAGCGGGATTGCTTGGCGCGCGAGCGCAGTCCGCAGCGTATCGAGAGGGGGCGGAGGAGCATCTGCATGATGAACTCGCGCGTGAAGGAGAGAACTACGATATAAAAGGACAGGAATGCGTAGTCCCAGTATCCTTTGCCGTATTTGTGCTCGGTGCCGGGGGGGCTGCCAGCGGGGATGGGCTGCTTGTAGGAGAGGAAGATGAAGCGGTTGATGACGTTGGACTCGGTTGGGTTAATGGCGTAGAGGGCCGCGAATATGGTGAGGATGGCGAGAGGTGTCACCCATGTGTATTTCAGGGCGATGTGTTTGCATCTCCTTAGTAGCGACTTTGCCTTCCTCCGCTTCGAGTACGGCCGCGCTTTGCGGTCGCGTTCGCTCTTTGCCTATATGACGACGTCAGTATGCCTTGACAACAACACACCCCACCACAAGTAGCACAAAAACTCACCCTCAACAACCCCGCACTTGGCCCCTTGAGATCCATTGTCGCAATGGCCGGAACACCAGTATCCCCTGCCCTGATCTCTCCCCCCAATCCACTGCTCTTCCTCCTCCTCTGCACCTTCTTCTCGACGCTCGCGCCCGTTGCCTCTTCTGGCAACAGTCTGTTCACCCGCTCATCCAGAGCCGGGAAAGGCTCCGTTTTCTCCATCGTCGCGTAGCTCTATGTTCCTCCGGGGCTTTACAGTCTGTCCTCGGCACGACCGAGGTGCTCCAAGAAAAAAAAAGGGGGTGGTGGTGTAATCGTGCAGCGGAAGTCGCACGGGCAGCGCTACAGGGTGTAGCGCGTGTCAAAGGCTTAGACGCAAGGGGCGTGTACGCATATAGGCGTAGATCTGCGTAGATGAGGGGTTATAGGTGCAATTGCAGGTGAGGTTGTACAGGAGGAGTGAAGGTGTTCGGCTGGTGGATTTCACAAGCAACGGGGGAAAAGTTGTCGGGTTGCGGGGAAACTATTACTCCGATGGTGGGGTGGACGCCATCACTGCGTCAGACATGACAGTTTGGACTTTGAAGGTTCAGAGCTGCCCCAGGGAAATCACGTCACCCTGTGAAAGTGTGGAAAGGAGATAGGGGCCCTGAGCTAGAGCACCAGGATGCGGTAGTCAAGATTCTGGAAGGTCAAAGGGTTGGAGGTCAATGATCTAGCGTACATGCATATGTTCCCGCGCGCTACGGCACTGAACAAAAAAAGTCCATGCAAAAATCAACCAGAAACCTTCCTAACTTGAGAATGGGTAAAAGAAATACGATATAGAAGGTATATGCCCCGCAAAAGACCCTAAAACCCAAATAGAAGTCGCTAAATCCGACATCCAATCCTTTCCTGGAGTCTCACTTTTAACAACCGGAAGCCTGTAGAAGAAACGCCTTCGTACAAGTCTGGTCACTGCTCCAGTCCACTGTCCCTGTCCCATTCTCCGATCCTCGGCTGGACACACCATCATCCCAACTCCCACAAACGACTCTGCAATGCTGCTCAAAAACAATTTCTTCACCAAATTCGTCATGTCCATCACCTTGTTTATTCCTTCTAGATAATCCCCCCCGGCGGCTCATACGCCTGCTGGACCCTCTGTCCGTTCCCCCTCAGTGGCAGCCTTCCGTCCAAACCCCCACTACCTGGTGGCTCGGACCCCGGCGCCTCCGGATGTGTCTTTCTCAGCATGAACATGGGTTTCTTCCCCTCTTTGTCCAGCTGCTTGAATAGAATCAACGGCTTCTCGTCCCTCTCTAGACAACGTTCTTGGTCCCCGAATACGATATATAGCGCGTACTGCTCGGCCGGCGCATTGATGTTGTACTTCTTTAGTGCGGCTGGGAGCACCTTCCAGCACGGATCCTCCATGCTAACGCGGAATGACTTGAATATCTCAACAGATGAAGATTGTGCATCCAGTGCCGGAGTTGGGGCGCGCCGCGGCTGTCCCCCCGGTTTCATGCTGTCGCGAGGGTAAGATTGGTAGGAGTTGAGCGTATCGCTCTCATTGGTAGTGAATGTGCTGCGGCCAGATGGGGTATTGATCTCGTTGCGATAGGAGCGGGAGGCGAGGGTGGACCCAGAGAGGGTCTTGATTTGGTGGGGTGGCGAAGTGGGGGAGGGGATGTTGGGAGATAGTGCTGGGGAGGTCTGTGGTTGTCCGCCGTTCATTGCAGCGAGGTGTGATGAAGATACGACTGCTCGTTCGGCTGCGGCGGAAGGGTCGAGTGCCTGCTCCATCATTGTGCGCTCCTGCGATGGATGGGTAGGTGATGCATTCTTGGGTGTGGAGCCGAGGAAAAATTGTTTCGTTGAGAATTTACGCTGAAGCCCGCCTCCTGACTGGCCTGATGGCGGTCCAGGCGCCGGGGGAGACATAGCTGCAGAATTGTCATATGCGGCGTATTGCTGGTTGTAGTTCTGGTTGCTCGGGGCGTTGGGGTGGTAAGGGAGCGGTTGGCCCTCCTTTGCCATGCGGAACACTGGCAGCAGGTCTTCTCGTAGTCGACGATACTCCTCAGTGATCTTACGCATCTCAGCTTCTGCGATGCTCATCCGCTCGTCCCGCAGCCGTAACTGCTCCACCAGTTGTCTGATATCATTCAGCGTCGCCGTGGCATACTGTGCTTCTGCATCGGCGGCTTCGAAAAGTCAGTATCAACAACCTCCAACATCATATCGGGCAACATTATATGGAGTTCAGACTTACATAACGGCACATAGTGATCGCTGTCGATCATCACATCCTGTTTGACCTTGATCTCGTATACGCTCTTCAGAATCGTCAACCGATGTCCCACACTCCCAATCCCCATCTCCTTCAAATCTTCGTGCAGCAGCGCTACCAAACTCTGTCCCGTAATCTCGTTCTCTGTAGCACACCGTTAGCCTTCATCCATTAATTCCCTCTCACCACGGCCCCCACGCCTCTTCCCCCCTTCAGGAAAAACTCACCCAAAAAGATTCCCGTATAAACACTCAAACCCAACCCCCCCACGAAATCCGCACATTCCTCCGCCGTCCAGTCAAGGATTCCCCCTCCCCTCTCCCCGCCGCTCATCCTTCCGTATGTTGTCGGCGTGTGTTCGCTCCCAGTCCCCGAATCATCATCCTCGCTGCCACTATCCACGCTATCGTCGTCGGTCACCTGCACAGGGCTACTAGCATGCACACTGCGCTCATACTCGTCGTCGGCGTCGGACTCGGGGTATGCGGTTCCAGACTCAAAGGCCATGGTGGTGGTCCCCTCCCTCGGTGCTGATCTGTTCTCGCTGCGGTTGGGCTCCGCTGTACGCCGTCTACTCTGCACCTCTCGGTGTGCTCGTCTCGGATCGCTAGGGCGCGGTGAATTTGTACGTTTCTCTGCCGTCCTTTCCCTTCGTTTTTGCCGTCCTGTAGTCGTGAGGTCGAGACAGATCAAGAACAGACTGGTAGAGCGGCTCCAGATGCAGCGTCTGGGTTTGGCTAGGACGGGTCGGCGCTAAGCCGGCTAGGGGTGCGAACAAGGGTTGTTGGACGAGAGAAGGGGCTAGCGGGCGGCTTGTTCCGTCAGGTACGATGGGCGACGCCAAGAACTGCCGCTTTTGGGTTGGGGGGGTACGGGGAGAAGGGGGACAATGGGACGGATGGTACGGATGGTACGTACGTTTTTTTTGTTGTGGAGGCTGACAGTGGCTGTGTATGGGGGAGGGGGGTACGATATACGACGTACGAGGAAATTCAACTGAGACTGGTTACGTTGCATGTTATGCTAGGGGGGAAAAACCCCTATCTTCTATCTTCGATTTCTTTTCTTTTCTTTTCTACTGCCTCTTCATCCCTGGCGGGTGTCTTTTATTTACTCCTTACTGTTTTTGTACTCTATTTAATGATGTGACAATAGGGAAGTTGCTGAAAATCTCCCTCGCCCACTTATTAACACTCTCCCATGCTAAGTTAATCACCGCCTGACCGGTTTTGGGTGGCGTGGATACTAAGATTTCTTTAAATAAAGCTGGAAGTGGGGAACTATGATTGTGCATAGAATTGTGATATAGGGAGTATGGCCGACATATATGAGGCATATCCGGTAGCGAATATTAGTTTTACTACATCAATCTGGATGTTTCCCTTCTTCATTTTCTTTTTAATATAGGATGTGGAGTATTGATCATTGTCTTCAATATTCTCATCCGTGCTATCTCCTTCTAAAAAGAGGCACAGGGCCGTGCGTGCCCGTTGTAGAGTAGGCAGCCGAGTATGACAATATCGGCAGTTTAGGTGCCGCTGCTGTATCGCTGTTCACCCATCATCGCCCTTCACCGAGACACTGCTACTATTTTATGGGGCAGGTTGAAAGGCCATGAAGTAAAAAAAAGGCGCTCATTTCTGCGGGTCACTACAAATAAATCCGTCCTATCCCTACGTCCTTTCCTACTGCATTACAAGTACATTCCTAAACCTCGGCTTTCCTGCAATCAAGCTATCAACAGCCTCCTGAACGTCATCAAAAGGATACTTCTCAATCATACACTTGACCCCATGAACCATAGCAAACTTAATAGCCTCCTCGCTATCCATAGCATGCCCGCTTGGCCACCCCGTAACACTTGCCGCCTTCATAACCAACGTCACAGTATCAATCTCGGCCATTCCAGCAGGAGCCAGACTAAGTAGCTTCCCAAACGGCGCCAGACCACTGACCAGACTGCTAATCACCTTGGGATTCGGCGCGGTCTGCACAATGATAGACGCGCCACCGAGCTTCATCAGCTCCGCCCCAACGTCACTCGTCTTAGTATTGATGAAATGATCCGCGCCTAGTTTCTTAGCAAACTCAGCCTTATCATCGCTAGTAGATAGAGCGACGACCTCATATCCCATCTTCTTCGCATATTGCACTGCCAGATGACCCAAACCACCTAGACCTTGAACAGCGACGATTGCGCCCTGCTCAACATGCATCTTTCGAATCCCATTAAACACCGTAACGCCCGCACACAACAACGGCGCCACCTCCGCAGGATCAATCTCCTTCGGGACCCTCACCACAGCCTCCGCGCGCAGGAGTACGTACTCAGCCCACCCACCATCGCGGCTGAGGCCATTAACATCCTTGTGCTCGCACAGCTGGAACTGCCCCCTCTGGCACGAGCGACATGTCCCATCATGCCCGCCGTGCCAGGGACCGCCGACACGGTCCCCGGCCTTAAGATTTGTGACGCCTGAGCCGACGGAGACGATGTCGCCGACGACTTCGTGGCCGGGGGTGCGCGGGAAGCAGTCGCCGAAGGAGCCGCTGGCAATGGCGTAGTCGGAGAAACAGACGCCGCAGGCGAGGGTCTTGATGAGGACTTCGTTGGTGGCGGGGGCCTTGAGGTCGACATTCTTGATAGTGAGTGGGCTGTTTGCTTTGTCGACGACAACGGCCTTGTAGGTTTTGGGAAGGGAAGACATTGCTGCTATATTTGGGCAAGATGCTTAGTAGAATATGTAATTTTCTTTATGATGATAGGGATGAGGAGAAAGAACGAAATATATATCAAGAGATACCTACTCTATAATAAGTTCAGCCAGCTTCACATACCTTTCGGCCGACGAAGCCGACTGTGTAATATTGGTTACGCGTCACTCTGCTTGTTAATTGGTCGATAACCAAGAAAATGGCCGATAAACTCCCAAATACGAATCGAGATTTCTATGATATCACACTCGAATAGTGACGCTCACGATGTTGTTAGTACCACCACCATCGGCATTTATCATTTGTCGTTGTATGACATTTATTACAAGGTGGCGCTAGCGGCCGAAGCGGGGTCAGGCGCGGCCGCGGATTTATAACAGCGTATTGGATCATGCACTGATAAGAATCATATCTAGTACCAAGATGGAGGGCATTAATACAAACACCGTCGGAATAGTATATATCCTATAGGAACATGGACCTCCGGGGAGGGCTACCGCCAGGATTTGTAATACAATAATTCAAGGACTCTACGTAATAAGTCAGTAACGTGACTTCCAAGATCCTTTGCACATACCAAGAGCTCAATGCTCGAAAGATACACAAGGTATTCCGAATAACATTATTTGAAAAGATGAATGCCAATATAGATAAGGTTCAAGGAGCCTGCAACTGCGGCGCCATCGGCATACAAATCGATGCTCCCTCCTTCCCAACCATGGCAGGAATCTGCCACTGCCTGAACTGCCGAGCTTCATCCGGATCTCTGTCAGTATCATTATCACACCACAATTTTATCCAGCTTCAGTATTCTCATTACCAGCAGATTCTCATATAATCTTCCCACCCCAACCAAGGCAATCACAATCACAGGGAATCCGAAAATCTTTAGTGAAAAAGCGGATAATGGCAAAACAACGAACAGACACTTTTGCGGGGAATGCGGGTCGTATGATAACCCCATATTACGAAGCGATGAGAGAACGTCGGCTAATGAAAGCTCTGCAGACCCATCATGTCGATTGTCAGCGAGATCCCCGAAATTGCATATGTAAAAGGGGGATTATTCTGCAAGTTCGGCGTCGATTTACCGAAACCTGCGTTACAACTTTTTATGCAAAGGAGGGAAAAGTGGGAGGAACCTCTTGAAGGCGTGAAGTCGCTCGATCTTTCTTAGACGAATATACGAAGGATGGGAATGTACGAAATGAACATATCTTTTCTTCGACTGTTTGTGCACAGACATATGGCTTTATGTAACAATGAACCTGTGTTGTTACGTAGTATCGTGGCTGAGACTGTCTTGCTTATACTGAGATTTTCAATTGTTGTTGTCTCCCCCTCTACTCCTCTAAGGTAGGGGACTGTTTACACCCCTCTATACAGCACCCTCTACAGGACCCTCCACAGGACCCTCCACATCTTCCCAACACCACTCACACCACTCACACCACTCACACCAAAACATAACGCAGACAATCAATTCACACTTTCATTCCTCAACACATCCCCCAATCCCCTAACCGCACACACAATCCACCCCTCCCTAATCAGGAGTTACCGAAACGTAAACCCTCAAGGCTCACATACCTACAAAGAAGTAAAGCCCCTAAATACAACCCTACCCCTCACCAAACACCCTTCACCAATCAATCCCCTCCCTTTTCCACCCCATCAGAAACAGAAAACAAATATGCCCCCCCTTAAACCATAAAAACATTCCACATAAAAACGCCATATCCGCATCCCCCACCAAACATCGCACGCACCGCGTCCGCAAACCCAAAAAATTGCCATATACACATCAGCGCGCGCGCGTGCGTTGCTCAAAAACATATAGAAAGTAAAAAGAAAGTCCCTCAAGCGCGCTCGTGAGCTGGGCTTATGCGGGGGGTATGGTCATGACTATCGTACTCATCCCGTTTGTCGGTCTGGTTGTTGCGTTGTTTGGCGTTCAGTTTGCCGACGGCCCCTTGCTTGCTCCGCGGAGAAGGTGGAGGGGAGACGAGGGTTGTGGGAATTCCTCTACCGCGTCGTTACGGTTCTCTTCCTTGCCAGCCAGTCCCCGAGCATATTATCCAGCCGCTGTATATAGTTAGCTTCTCATCCACTCTAAAAATAGACCTATCAAAACTTACCAGACCCAAATCCCTAACCCTTGCCTCCTCCGCCCTAAACAGCCCACCTACAAGCGGGTGCTCCGGCCCCGCCGGCTCCACCCCAGTCTTATCATACACCACGACCAGCAAGTCTCTCACGTCTGCGCCATCATCAAAGAACGACCTTAACTGCGCATCGCTCCACGTGCTGGCGCTCGTACGCGTGCTCGCGGCCGCAGTATCAGAACTCTTCATCATCGCATCGCTTGTCCCCAGTTCCGGCGATGGAGATGACTCGGGGCTACTCGAGTCGCCTCCCACTAACGCTGGCGGGTCCGCACGCGATGTAGGCTCTTCTTCGGCGGCAGGAGCGGTGAGCGTATCATCCGACCGCGTCGAGGTGTAGCTGTCGGGGAATGAACCGGGGATAGGGCGCACGGGTTTGGTGGTGGTGACTTCGACGGGGCTATCTGAGTCGTCGAGTTCGAGGCGGGCCTTGGCCTTCTTCAGGCGCTCGGGCTTGGGTTCTGAGTCGCTGCGAGAGCGGAGGATCTTGGTGATTGCGCCGACGGCGGTGGTCTTGGGAGTGTCGTTGGCGGGTTTGGGTGCATCACTGGTGATGGTAGTTGTGGTTGTGCCGGTGGGTGCGAGAACCGTTGCGCCCTCTGGTTCGACGAGGCGCATCGTATCTTTACCGGCGGCGCTGGCGGAGCGCTCGAGGGTCGCTTGGGGCTCGGTCTGCGAGATGTCATCGTTGTCATGCTTGCCAAGCTTAGACGGCGCTTCGGCGCGCATCTTCTGCAGCTTGCTTGGGTTGCGCTGCGGGGAACCGTTACGGCCGCGGGTTGCCGTGGTGTCATCTGCAGGTGCGGCAGCAACCTCTTCCGAGTCTCTGCTCGGGGCGGGAGAGGTGGTGCGTTCGCTTGAGGCTTTGCCTGGGCCGATGATAAGGTCATCGGGATCTTCATCTGCAGACTTGGATTTCTTGTCCTTGCGTTTGAAGAGGCCACTGAGCATGCCTGGCTTCTTGTCCTCCTTTTTCTTTTCCTTCGCGGCTTTCTTGTCCTTGGCCTTGTCCGATGCCGAGTCCTTCTCCAGCTTGTCCAGGCTGCGGCGCTCACGGATTTCCTTGGACTCGTTCGACGTTCTCGCCGTCGACGCACTCGAGTCGTCTCGGAGCAGGTTGGGGGTTATGGTGATCTTGCGCGTCTCTACTGTATCATCCTTGAAGAACGAATCGGTATTTCGGACTGTGCCGTTGCGCGACTTCGATGTTCCCTCGGGCCGTCCCTCGAATATCTCATCGCTTGTCCGCGTGATCTCTCCACTAGTATCTGCATCATCATCGGAGTCGCTGCCGTCGTCTGTGGTTCCGGCCTTAACCTCACGTACTGCCGCCTTTTCGGAGTCTGGCTCCGTAGATGTAGCATCTTCTTCCTTCGCTGCTGCGTTCTCTTCTTCTGTCTTCTCATCGTGGTAGGCAAAGTAGGCATTCTCGCCATCCTCTTCGTCACTAGAGTATTCGACGTCCGAAGCCTCCACGTATGTATGAGTCTGGTTGAAAGTGACGTTCTTTGCGTTCCGTCTGCGGATAGCCTTCTTCAATGGATTCTTGGGCTTATCGGCTTGATCGCCTAGCATTGTTGCAGAGAGCTGCGGATGTTAGGAAGAGGTCATGTGAGAGGTGGGTTGTCATACATCAATGTTCCTGTGCTTGTTCAATCGTGCCAGACGTTCTGTCGGGGTTTCGATATGCTCTGCCGGTAAGTAGCCTAGAGAAGCGTGAGAAATTGTGATTTCAAAATATGCCAATAAACTCACCAATGCTGCTATCCTTGACAACCCTGACCAGCCACCAGTAGCTGTTGCTGTCATCGAGAAGCACCATAGTATCGCCCTTTGTCGCATTTGCTTGCCCCTCAACTGTCGCCACGAATGTGTGTAGGGCGTAAACGAATTCGAAATCAATGTCCTCTGTATCTTGTAAGCATTCTCCGCCCCATCCAGAATCAATGAACCTCGGATCTTCAGGATAGGGGAACTCATCATCTCCCTCGTCCGAACTTTCGCAGGGGAAGCACAAATCATCATCATACGAGTCTTCTGTGCCATCGGAACTGTCCGAGGCAGACTCGGAATGCACTGCAAACACGTCGTCGGAATTGTAGGGATCGTAGTCATCATTGTAGTCTTCAACTTGGCCGGGGTCAGAGGCCTCATAGCTGCTCTCTTCCTCCCAGATACTAGCGATCGCCGTCAAACTGTTGACTGACACTTGTAGATGGCTATGGCCAAGACGATGCGCAAACGATGGCTCGATCACAAATGGAACGGAAGGGAGAAACGCAGTGTGGCCCTGGTCCTGGTATGGCGAAGAGGAAGCCACGCTGGCCTCGTCGGCAAGGGAAGAGTAGCTCATAGAGGTGGTGGTAGAATTGTCATATCCGAGGGGCCAGGAGCCTAGAGGAGAAGAATACCCACCATCGTCAATGGAAGGGGAGCTCGAGATCTTGTCCATCATATCGTCCTCGTCGAGGCTGTCGTCGCCCTCTGCATCTGCCATATCTGCATCTTCAGCACTGGACCCGCCATTCTGTGACCCATGCACGCCGTGCTGGTTGTGGTATACCCCATTCGCAACGGGCTCGATCGCGTCCGAATCGTCGTACTCTGAGTCGTCGGCATTGGCCCAATTGGGCGTCGTATCGGGGTGTTGTCGTCTCTCGTTCTCCTCAACCACGCTCCGAATGGCACCTGCCTGGTGAGGCGCGGGTGGTCCAGCTCCAATCGCGGATGGGTGTGCGGGTTGTCGGCTGTGGTCTTTCGCAGAGGGCGCGTCCTGATCCTGGAGGTCGATTGTATCTGTAGAGGTCTGGTTAGTCATTGAAGGTATAATCCCAGATCGCGCAAATACGAACCCGCACGAATGACTTGTGGTCGCGTCATTGTCGGTTGTGGGAAGGTCGTGAATTGCTCAGGGAGTCGTCAGGAGTCTTTGTGGGTTCGGTCGTAGGAATCTTGGTGCGGGACCCCGTCGCAACGTTTGCGCCGATGTCATGTGCATAGAAGAATTCACAGACAGACGAAGAGGTGATCGGCTTGCACAGCGTTGTAAGGACCAGCGATATTTTTCCTCGGTAAGGTTCGTCTTTGTCGTTTGGGGTGATGGGCGGTGGTTGGGAAAGAGGGTCGCGATAGAGTCGGGTAATTCGAAAACCGGGGGGGGGGGGGGGGGNCGGCACGCACAGCGGACCGCAGGAATCACGATGAAATTGTTTGGTATGTGAAGCAGCGAATATCGCCAGCGTCTGTCACTATCTTTTGGTGAAATCAAGGGAGCGTGGTGTTGTTGAAAGGTTGATGGAGTGTTGGAAGTCTGTTGGAGGTGGTGGAAATGTATGTGGAGTGTGGAGGGAGAGTGAATGAAACGAGAGATTGACAGGGGACAAAAAAGTCCAAAGACGGGAATGGCTGACTCCTGAGATTCAGTCTTGGAGAGTAAGTACACATCATGTATGTTTAGTATACAAAAGGTACTTCTATGTGAGACAACACAACACGACGACGCAGCACACAATATCTGGCTGTGTTATTGAGGCAGTGAGGTCCTATGGTACTGCAATTAATAATGGATAATTTATAGCATTTTATTGAACTCTATTGCATTTTACTGCGTGCATTTATTGAAGAGTACAGAGTCACGTAATTTTAGTGATGTGTATGAAACGACTCTACTCTGTAGTGACTTGTATGCTGCATACATGTTGTGCGTGGATGGTAAGTACTGTCTGAGTAGTGAGAACCATCGATTCACTACACAACCTCTAACCCCTAAGCCACGAAGATATACAGTACAGTACAGTATAGTACAGTACAACCTGTTGTCTGCTATGGTGCAATATAACAACTATATAGCAAATATAACCTGTGAAAAATAAAATAAAAATAGTATCAAGTACTGAATAGCTGTCATTAGCCCTAACTGAATAATCACGATTTTTTAATTCACAGGAAACCGTAGCAGAATTAATTGAGACAATTAATACTTGTAGAAAGTCGCCCTTCCCATATAAAATATTGCCAGAATTCGTGCCTGAACCCTACCAAAACCCCTTCCCCTACATTTTATATGGTAACAAGTGTCTGCTAGTAAATATAGTAAATATCACTCCTCAACATGCATACTACGCTGCTAAACAGACTCTAATTATCCTTTAAACTCAACTCTCCTCTAAACATCTCCCAAGTGCTTTCCAAGTGTCTTGTGTTTGGAGACAGGTCCTTGGCTACATCGTCTCTTGGCTACCTCCTACCCAAAAAAAAGCTTGGTACTAGACATAAGAGGAGGGTAAGCTTTCTCCCCCATCTAATCCCACCATCTAGAACACTTTTACGTATGACCTAGAACCCCCCCGCCGAAACCCTATATCTACTATAATCTATCTAATTGCATTGTTTATCGTCGGATTAATATATAGAATCAGCACTTGACTTGATCTGCGCTACATTATCCTACTAAAAAGATCCCCCAAATCCTTCCAGAGAGCGGGTCATTGATGGCCGTTCTTTGGGGGCGTGCACACAGACGGCCAAAGTTCGACACTAGGGTAAACTTCACTGGTGGTAAGATTGCCCCGCGGGTCGGAAGCCACCACTCAGGGCCAGAAGTGGCTAATGCTCGAGTGTTGAAGGCCATCTCTGTTCCTCATCCCGCCTCCACCATACACCACAACCCATCGACGACCGCGATACCCTCACTCCACAGGCGCTCTCTCCAACGATTACGACGTCGCCGACTATCCCGTTCGCTGCGGTCAGCCTACCACGTCCTTCCGACTCGACAGCGATCCGCGACCACACAGACCGAACACTCCCAAAACACGCTCGAGACCCTGATTGATGCCCGCAACCAACCTCCACCACCCCAAGCGACGATATCGCGGGAGATAGGCTGCGCCAAACATTGCCGTCAGCAATCATCCGCGCCTTGAGATGGCCGACCGCGAGCACATAACAGCGGCCCACTCATAATCTTCGTCACGGTTGCGCCTCGGCCGTTGCGCCCTGACTTGCTCTCCCACCGTCTAGACATGGAGGCCCGCGCCTTCTGGGACCAGACCCATCAACCCACGCCTACCTCGTCCTCGTCCCCAGCATCGACCTGCACACCGTTCATTCTCCCCTCGGATGGCATCATCGAGTTCAATAGCACCGTAGATGCGCTGACGCGCGTAACCCTCGGTGCTGACGCCCACTTCTATCCCAACTGCACTGGCGCCATAGCTCCAGACGTCACTGTGATCGATGAAACTGTGACTCCGCTAGACAGTGCAGATCGAGATCCATTCTACGCCTCGTCGCTACCCGTCATATATGCCCTGGCCTCGACGACCGTGACGGCATATATGCTTGTCATCCTGTTGTGCATAACACCGCGCTCGTTCGTATCGGGCGGCACGGTAGTCTTGGGCAGCCGCGGCGGATTCGCCGGTAGCACTTCCGTGCGAGAGACAGGCGTTGGCATTGGAGGTCGGCCCTTGCTGCAAAAAGTTGCCGCCATAAGCGTGGCCATTTCGCTCAGCATTGCGACTGCGAATACCTTCAATATCGCCGAGCAACAATATGATGCTGGATATATGGATGCTGTGATGCTACAGAAGGAAGTGCTTGGCAGCCGTGAACTCAAGGTCATTATGGTCATCTCGGACACCTTCCTCTGGCTCGCGCAGGCGCAGACGCTCATCCGTCTCTTTCCCAGGCATAGGGAGAAAGTCATCATCAAATGGACAGCCCTAGCTCTCATCACCCTCTCCGTCATCTTCAGCATTCTAGACGACTTTGTCTACGCTGGCTACACCCGCCCCGCCGCCTTCGTCGACGCTATCCCCGCGCTGAGCTACCTCTTCCAAATCGCCCTCAGTCTCCTCTACTCAGCCTGGGTCATTTACTACGCTCTAACTAAAAAGCAATACGCTTTCTACCACCCGCGCATGCGCAATATGTGTCTTGTAGCACTAATATCCATCATCTCCATCCTCGTCCCCGTCGTCTTCTTCGTGGTCGACATCTCAATGCCCGATGTGGCCAGCTGGGGTGACTATGTCCGCTGGGTCGGTGCCGCAGCCGCCAGCGCTGTCGTCTGGGAATGGGTCGAGCGCATCGAAGCTCTCGAGCGCAACGAGAAGAAAGACGGTGTCCTCGGCCGTGAAGTCTTTGACGGCGATG
Organism: Pseudogymnoascus pannorum; assembly: GCA_001630605.1. Classification (NCBI taxonomy): domain Eukaryota; kingdom Fungi; phylum Ascomycota; class Leotiomycetes; order Thelebolales; family Thelebolaceae; genus Pseudogymnoascus; species Pseudogymnoascus pannorum. The sequence goes on from LNAS01000021.1 coordinate 419,643, forward strand.
AAATGCTCGAAGTGACCCCATCCACCGTCCTCTCCACCGACAACCGGGGCGGCGGAGGTGGAACTGGAGGCGGATCTGGAGGTCGTGCCCGTGACCGCGACGGCTCGGGCGCCGCTGCCAGGTCTTCCGCAACAGGCGACCGCTGGCCGGACTTGGGCGCCACAGCCCGCCATCGCCTTCCCCACCCCCCTCGCCGCCGTGCGACCTCTACTCCACTACCTCCCCAAACACCATCCACTACATCAAACCCACAAAACCACCCTATCTGGCCCGCACGCCCCCAGCCAGCCGCTACACCCGGACCACGCACCGACACTGCCAGTGCCGAATCAACCGTCTATGCCATTCGATACCATCCCATCGGCGACGCACGCTCAGTACACAGGGCGAGCTTTGACGTTGAGGCGCAGCATGAAGCTGTCCCTGGTACCGGAAACGGAGATTCAACCTCCGTGTCCACGAGTTCGAAAACTGAAGGCGCTGCTGGCGCACCGCCGCCGCAACAGCAGCAGCCCCAGGCGGGATGGCGGATATGGTCTGCCATTGAAGCACTAAACCCCTTTTCGCGATCACGGCAGCGTCCACCACCTGAAGTTTCAGCGATGACAGTCCGTCGACTTCCACCTCCATCACGTCGCCCTGAACCTGCAGGGCAGGCTGGAAAGTGGGACTGGGATGTCCTCGGCAAGCTGGAAGATTTCGCGAGTAAGAGAGCAGAGAGGGCTCGGGAAATGCGCAGCGGTGGTAGCGGGGAGAAGTTACCTGTTATGCGCATCCCCGCGCCGCCTACGAGGAGAGTTCCGAGGGGAGAGGTAGAGGTGCCAGATGGTGAACCGGATACCCCCTCAACCTGGCCCATTCCCACACCTGCGCCCTTACCCCCCGATCCGAACCCCGCCGCGCCGCATGTAGATGCGGATAACCCGTCCCCGACAGCACCGCCGTCGCCTGTTCAGCGCGTGAGAGAAGCGCGCGAGCAGGCGGCGGCGAGGAATGTGACGGCTGGCGAGGGGCAGGCGTGGTCTGCATCGTCGGGGACGGGGACGGTGGATAGGTCGTCTACTACTAGGTCGGGGAGTAGTGGGACGGGGGGGTTGCCGGTTTTGAGGATCCCGGCGCCGCCTTTGAGGGGGAGGGAGTAAGGATCCGTCTGTCATGCTTTGAGTTTTTTTTACTTTTTTTTGGTTTAAGCGGGTTTGGATTGGGGGGAGTGTATAACCTACTACTATTACTGTGACGAATCTTCCCTTTACTGTCTGTCTGTCTGTCTGTTTTGGATTTTTGGGTAGCATAGCGCGGCGTTGGGGATTTTGGAAAGGGAAAAATCTTGAGGAGGGGGATATGGCGTGGGGAAGGGTCACTACGATGGGTGGTTATATGGGGAGGTGGAGTTTTTTTTGGGCCCAAGGGCGCATGTATATACCACAGATTATGATCGTATATTATCGAGGGATATGTGTCCACGCTATTATTGGCTTTTGCAGATTTGTTTTCTCAGATGCAGTTTATCTGAGTTGATGAGATACGAATTACTCACATTAGAAACTGTGATGTCAAAAGCCAACCATTAGCTACTGAGCCACAGAGAAGCTAGGTTAGTGCCTTGCCTTTAACTTAGATAGAAGCGCGGATGAAGGATTGGTGCGCTGGGATCGCAGTTGACGACCTCATAAATAGAGACTTTCATACTTATTGATACAGCTAATAGGCAAAAGCTAGAAATAACAGGGTATATGTAAAACAACAACTCCACGCACGCAACCGTTCAATTCCACTTTTTATAATCCGAAAAGTACTCCTCATGCACTCTCTCCGCATACTCCATCAGTTTCGGGAGCCCCTGAATTATCGCCTTCGTCTCAGGATTCCTACATCAAAGTTAGAGTCTAAGACAAGCTTCCTCGGACAGAGAGCAACACTTACGCAAGAGCAGTCAACAATGCCGCCAAAAACCCAAATAAACACGCATCTGCCTCCGTGGGTCCCTCCCCGCCCAACAACCACCCCTCTCCTACCAGCGCATCGACCGCAGTCCATGTCTCCAGCCTCAGTGCCGCGATCTCAGCGGGTGAGTACCGTCTCGTGCCCTGGCCGTGGAGGGTACGTGTTATTTTGCCGTAGACGATCTGGCCGACGAGAAGGCGGGGGAGGTATGGAATTGTAGAGAGTGGGCCGAAGTCGCGCATGGTGTAGAAGTTGGTGATCCAGCGTTCGTGGCCCTGGTGGGGTTAGTGGGGGGAAGATATTGGGAGACCAGGGTACACACATTTAGGAAGTAGAGTTTATCTTCCAGCAGGGCGCGGATGGCGAGATCCGTCGCTGCTTGTGCGGGCGTTAGGTTCGCGTTCAGATCCTTGATGGATCCCGACTTTATCAACGATTTTGTGATCAGTTCGGTGTCGCTGAGGACTGTGGACTGCCCATTGTCCTCTTCTATTCGCACATATGGCAGCTTCCCCTTCGGCGACGCTGCGAGCGTTCCTGCCTGTGTGGTATATGATAGGTGGGAAAATCGCAGGCGCGCCTCGAGCTTCACCACGAAGGGGGACCAGGTGTATTCCCCAGGATCGTCGCGGTCGCGGAAGAGGGTCAGGTTTGGGGCTTTGGAGACCATGGTTTTTGTTTGGGGATTGAATTTTTTTTGAGATGGGGTGAGTACTGCAGTGACTGTTAGAGGCGGTCAACTACATTGGATATGTTGACGTGGGAGATCGTTGTTTTATAGACGGACGACGTCAGTTGCTGGGAACGGCATTCGGCCTCAAGTATAAACCCGGCTGGCCGATCTGGAATCCTTCGTGCTTGATTTGGAAGGCGGTGAAGGCGATCTGTGCTATCCGTGGTAACCCACCAACAATTGGCACGCTGATTGGCCGATCTCAATGTGAGACTCGTAAATAATAAGAAATGATAAATATATGCTCTTTGAGTCAGCAAATAAAAATGAACCTTTTTTAGAAGAACACCTTTTTACTAATTATAACCCTAGGCTAGCAAAAATTCTTGGTTTGTTTCCTTTTCGGTTCTTATAATTCGACGACTGATGGATGCATCATAAGAAAGATTGTATATCAAAAAGGCTTTGAATAGGTGGTAAAAAGTAAACAGCTAGCAAACATACTAACAAAGAATCGGCCTTTGATGCCGTTCCATTTTTCATATATCTGAAATAGGTAGTTTAATATTCTTTGTTGTGGCTCAGACAAAAACGCTGTAGTGAATTCATGTAGTTACCAACAGTCACCAAACAGTCGAAGTATGTTTATCTCTAATGTTCCATCCCAACTATACTTGACTATTCTTCACACTTTATCTTTCATCCACTTGACCATTCCTCCACTTGATCATTTCTCCACTTGATCATTCCTCACGCTCAATCATTGCTCATACTTGATCATTCCTTACTTGATCCTCACACTCGCTCATGCCTCACACTAAAACCTTCCCCGCATTCGATTCTACATCAATCAAAGAATGTATCCTAACAATTGGGAAGTCATACACTCTAAAGATAACGTGAAGCATATCTATCACTATAGCTCAGGTTCGGAGTATGCAAATATCCCAGGGAGAGTGACCATCAACGACCTTCCTTCAGAGCTTATACTCAATATTGTCAAACACATCCCAGACAGCATCAGAAGTGACGATTCCCACTATAGCTGGCCAATGAAAAAAGACTTCCCCCGGTACAACTCACGCTCCATCCTCCAACTCGCTCTCTGCTCCCATCGCCTTCATAGACTTGTAGAGCCTGTTATTTACGAGCGTTTCCACCATGGCGCCGAGACGTCTACAAAGGGCCTCGTCCTGTTCCTCGTACGAACCCTTGTGAGACCCGATCTAGGAAGATGTGTTAGGGGTCTCCATGTGGATACCACTAAGGGCCCTGGCCTCGGCATGACTTTGGTTGAGGACGTTGATGACGAGTGCAGTATCTACAAGGAGGAGACCCATGAGTTTTATCACTCTGATTTCGACGTGGGCTGTTTTACGGCCAAAGTCTTCAAGGCCATTCGGAAGAGAATTGCCGAGGCAAGCACGACAACGCAAGACCGTTATGAGTGGGAAGTTGGTGTCAAGGAGGGAGACCTGAATGCTATGATTGCGCTGATTCTTGCTCTTACGCCAAACCTTCAAGCTCTTGACATTGATATGTGGACACGTCCAGACACCGAACCTCCAATCCTGACACGGATGTTGGCTCAAGCAGGGCAACTGCAAAGAGAGAGACAGTTTGGACACCCATTCGCGCTATGGGGACTGAAAAGGTAGTGGTGAGATACTACCATGCACCCGATGTGGATAACGTTACCTACCATCTTCTATCGCTTCTAACTATGCCCTCGGTGAAATATTTGTCTGCGATTCATGGAGAGGCAGAAGATGATTACTATTACCATTCCGCATGGACCGATGCGAACGAGGAGAATGTTGAAGCTACGCTGCAAAGCAACAATTTAGGAATGGCCAATATGAAGGAGCCTTCATTATCCTACATTTTCATGAGCCCTAATATCATCGGCCAGCTTTTGTGTTATTACCCTAATTTAAGGAAAATTTCCTTTCGAGACTGTTTGGGTGATGACGAAGACGATGCCGATAACTCTTTGAAACTGGAGCAAGTTAAGGATATCAACTTAATGGCCAAAATATCTCAGATGAGCCCGCAACTACAGGAGTTGGCTATCTTTCACGGGGTATATGTGTGGAGCTCCATAATGACCTCATCGATGAGTTCTCTCGCCCTCTTTAATGCCTTCGTCGCCTTGAGACCAACTGGCCAATTCTCACTCGTTGTGACCATATGGATGTGCATATGGGTATGCAATCAAGCCGTATTGTGGACGCCTTTCCATCAAGCCTTGAGCAATTGAGTATTTTGGGTAGGCCCAATCGAGGGCAAGCCTCTCATGATATTGCATTGGATGTGATCTTCAAGCTCCTCCAGCAGAAACACCGCCTTCTAACACTCAACACGTTAGATTTAGGATGGAAGCAGGGCCGACACTCAGATATGACTATTCAGGAGCAGGTTCTTCGTCACAAAGGTTTCACGGGAAAAGATTATCTACAGGTTATTGATCGATGCCAAGGAGCAGGTGTAGAGTTGATTCTAAAACCTGTGAACCAACCACATCCGAAGTATATAAGCTACCGCGTGAATGACGATGGGAAAGTGGCGGCATTGGGTACGAACGAAGTCAAACATATCGTGCATTATCTGTACGATGATTACGAGAGGATTTGCAATGAGAATGGATGCCATTTGACGACGGGGAGACCATACACAGGTGAAGAATGCGATTCAGAGATAGGTTGGTCCTGATGGCATTGGCCCGTCACTTGCCAAATGGAGTAGGGTTATCAAACTCACAGAATTATATGCCGCGTTAGGACCAAACAGTATTAAATATGCAAATAGGATCCAGCGCCTCCATGGGAGATATAGTTGGTAATTATAACAGCCGCATGGTTTAAAGTTACGGCACCAAGCTGGGAATACCATGACTGGAAATCATACATCAAGGAGGCCGATCTCAGAGGTTGGATATTCGCGGAGGCCGACACAGCACATACAAGAGAACATAGGCCACAAATCCTCGACCTACCTGATGTCTCTTCTAGCTCCTATTCCGTGACGAATTTCCGATGAAAGAGTATGACATTGAGGCCCATATAATATTCAGGTGTATCACATACGAAGATGCTGCTATCGGAGAGACCTTATTGACAACAATCTCCCAGGCGTATACTATCGAGAAGGGGGGGGGGGGGGGGGGNTGAGATGGAAATTCTTAAAGGCTATGATGATGAAAAACGAATTATTTACCAGGCGCATGGAGGAACAGGTTGCACGTTATGTGAATCTAGTGACTCATTGACAGCTGGACTAGACTCATATGTGATCACTTCATCGGCTTGTTGACTTTCCAATAATTTATGCGGTATGTCTGGTAAATCTGAGTAATTGCCAAACCGAATTGTAGAGAACTAATTTTTATCATGCTGTTTTACAGACAAGGTAGTGAAGGAACATTTTTCATATACTACATATATCACTCTCTTGCAACTACGATTCATAACCCTTTTATGACTATCTTGAACAATCAATTTACGTGATTTTTAGTTGGGTTGCCTGGGATTTTAGCTTATAGAACGGAGCCAAAAAGGAAGGTGGGGGAGGCCTTGGCGTCAGCCAAGAGTCACACTTCCAATGCGGGGTGGCCGATAACCCCAGGGGCGGCTCGGCTGGATCGGATCGCCGAGGGAAGGATATATATATATATATTTCTCTTTCTGACTTGAATTATTTGTCCTCTGATTTCCAGCTGTTTGATATTTACGCCCGCCAAGCGGTTTCCTTTGAGCGCCACGGAATTTTGCGAAGTTGTAACTTTCTGCCTTGACCCCTGGCTCCCCCCACCACATCCAGAATGGCGACACCAGAACTCCCCCCGCAGACATTCAAAGTTAAGGATTACATATTTACCATTTCTGAAGGTACGCATGAGGATATCCCGGACTTTATTGATGCTTTCGATGCCGCCTTTGTGGATAATCAGCTTTTCAATACTATGAGCGGGACTGGGGACCCCGCGTTACTGAGGAAGAGAGATATAAAGTTCTGGGAAGGACAGTGGACATTGAGCGGGCGGAGGCACTTCAAAGTTGTTGATGAGGCGACAGGGTAGGTTATTTTTCGTTCGCGCCCCGAGCTTCCTAATTAATTTTAGTTTATCTCCTTATCTGAGCTTCTAGTTTAGTTTCAGGTGCCAACTCTCAGAGACTAGAGGGCATGGGACTGACACCCAAGTAGCAAAATTGCAGCTATTTCCCGCTGGTGGTTCCCGCACACCCCGACGGCTGAGGAGGTAGCCAAAGCCGAGGAGGCTAAGAATGGTCCTCCGCCAGAGCCTATCCCAGGGACGAACGCCAGGCTGTCCAAGGAGTTCGTGAAGCAGTTGTTCGACTACCGGCTCAAGTGGGTGAAGACTGATGATATGTATAGTGCGTTCCCCTCTCCAGTCCTTAGCTTTCCGGCCCCCATTGCTGGCTAATAGGTATAACAGCTAATCGCCTGTGCAGTGATGAATATTCTCGCCGTCGTGCCAGAATACCAGCGTCTCGGTCTAGGACTCGCACTGCTGAAGCCCGTGCTGAAGATGGCCGATAAGGAGGGCAAGAAAACGTATATAGAAGCGTCTGAAGCTGGGGAGAAGCTGTATCGCAGGCTTGGCTGGGAGGAGACTGGGGATACGATTAGCCTTGATTTTACAAAGTATGGGGCGGAAGGGGGTGTCGATGTCCAGCTTATGATGAGGGAACCGGGGGCAGGGATTGAGCTATGAGCTATGAAGACAAAGGGTGACGAGAGCATGGGAAAGAGCGTATATATATGTGAATATAGAGAGAAGATATGTTACAGATTAGTTTGCTGTTGATATAGCATAATTATATCGCACCGATTTCATGTCCCCCCCCTTGCTTGCCTCAGTTGCATCCTGCTGAATATTTAATGAAATTATTTTCGGTGGGAGAAAGTAATAAAATCGATAAATAATATACTGTCGATACAGACCGCATTCTAACGTACTCTGCTATGGATCTCTCTATATTTATATTCGTATACTGTCTACCCAATTCATCTAGACGAATGCTATATTTCATAAGCACACCACATAACTGGCAACACGCCACTCCTCATTCCGCCTTCTTCCCCTTGCCTTCACCCTGAGACCTGACATGTTTCCGCACTGTTGCTACCATCTTGCTGAACCAGAAGGCACTCAGAGACATGACAACAGTGTGGGTGAACATGAAGGAGATAGCAACCCATCCTGGCGCGCGGTGCTCTAGCGCAAGAGGCGGCTCTGAGGGCGAATAGTCGTACAGCGTGAACGACGGCTTCTCTGCATGAATCGCAGTCCACACGTCACCGAAGAAGGTGAAGGTCATGTAGGTACCCCAGAGCAGGCGACAACTGGCAAAAGTGATCATGAGCACAATACCATTGACCATCTGGAGCTTAGTCCCAGCCATGCCCATCTTGCCGAGGAACCAGTGGATGTTGACGAATGGCGTTGATAGCTCCACCAGACCATACTGGATGCCATAGTACGGGCCAAAAGGGCGCTGTGAAAAGGGGAATATGTTAGCACGTGATAGCTGTGGAAAGTCGAGGAAAAGAAAGAGCGAAGAATACGTACAAATCCCAAAATAGAGATGCAGAACCCGACGATGGCGTGAAGCATGTCCAAAGCGCCCAGGGTGCTCAGATTGGAAGCGCAAGCTCCCACATCCCACATGAAGTAACCAGCACTAAGGGCATGCACGAGCCCGCCGGCACCCGTGTATCCCCATATGCGGTCCTCCCAGGTGGCATTGGCACGTTCGTGGTCAGCCACTATCACGTAGATCAAGGCGATGGACAGGAAAGTCGAATTAACGAAAGACGTTACATGCATGTCCCACTGCAACTGTGTCCGCCGAGGCAGGCCGCGGTATGTGAGTGGAAACAAACGCGCGGACAGGAAGGGCCCCAGCACAGAGTTGATGCACGTGTAGAACACGAAACCGAAGAGCATCTCGTGTGCGTGGAGCGGGAGAGTATTGAGGTGCAGCAGTCCGCATATGGGCTCGAGGGCTGTACGGAGCCATGGTGGCGGGGCGAAAGGGTCCAGCATGGCAATCTGTATCTCCTGTTGTAGAAATAAAGATGAGAAGCTGGGGAGATTAGCTATCTTGGCCAGCCATGATCGCTGATGGAGGGATTTGCGACAGGGGGTAAAACTGTGGCTATTTAAAGTGAAAGCCTAGTTGGACTCTATTTTCGCGCTAAATTTGTTACAGAAGAACGAACCCCTTGTTCGGTTTGGACCCGTAATCTGTTATTTATTGGAGATAATATTGGAATTGAATTGACTCGACTGCCCTACTTACTCTACGACGGGATAACCCCCCATTTTGTATGTACTCTACATATATTCCACCCGGCTTTCCCCGCTGATTCCTTAGCTCTGTGCCAGGTGTACTGTATATTCCCAACACTATCAGCTTTTGTTTGAATATGGGGTTTCACGAAAGGAAAGCACGTGATTATATAGTGTCAATACAATTCAGCTGTGTGTACCCTCACAAAGTACGTACAGCCTCGTTCGCAACTTCACAGGGCTACAAATGTTTCTCTCAGCCCGCCCAGGGTTGCACATCATGGCATGTACCAACAAACTTTAGGTCCTATTGGCGATGCTGTTGATCATACGTTTCAATAGGAGATACCAAACCATGGGAGTTACTTGGTGGTAGCATTATCACGACACTAAATGCGTTGTTAAACCGATGTATTGAGCCCGGCCATTTTTTCTGACTTCTAAGCTCAAGGCTCTGTGTCAGACGGGGATTTTTTGTGCCTAGCGCCAAGAGTGTCGATCAGGATCCTGACCCAACCCCGCTTCTCCTGTCACGAAAGAAAGACAGCTGTACAAACAGCTTGAATGCCGTCTTGAGCTATAAATCGCCTTTACTCTTCGGGACGCAAAGGTGTGCTGTCGCGGTTATCACCGACTATCCTGACTCTCCGCCATACCCTCATAAACTTCCCAGGTGCCCCACCACATTGGGTTCCAAGGACTCCGTCTCCGTTGGCTGGAAAATACGCGACTATTCGTACAGAGACAATTTCCTTACAACAATGGCCTCCCTTCAACCTGGTCAAAATGTTAAACCTCCAGCTAATGCATGTAAGGCCCACTTCCCTGCATATCTTTGATGGTAAATGGTGATCGATATGCACTGTATAACATGGATGCCTTTCCCAACCCCGACGCCTTGGTTATGAGAATCAAAATGGGGGAACTAGATGAACTAAGCACATCAAAGCGCATCATAGTTTTTCACTCACGATCGAATACTAATGCCAATCAATTTTAGACGAGGATATGATAACTTCATTGTTCCCCGTGGACCCAGATCTAGAGATTGAACAGCAGACTAGTCAGACCTGGCACGTAAAGGACTGGATGAAGTTGGAAAAGAAGTTATATTGGCCAACTTTTGAATGTGGTGGAGCAACATGGTGCGTCTTAAATTATGGCACACTAACAAAAGCTATTGGCAGTTTTCTGACTATGCACAGGCGAGTCCTCATGTATCCGTCCGGACATGGCGTGGATTTCGTGTCGATGTATCTTGAAGCTGGCCCCAAAACAGAGAAGGAACAAGATGACTGGTATGCCTGTGCCGAATTTGCAATAGTCTTGTGGAACCCGAGTCAGCCATCGAAATATGTTTCACATGGTAAGGTTGTCCCACAACTCTCTGTGATAAATTTCATCTACCTAACACATATTCAGTTGCCAAGCACCGTTTCAACGCTGCGGAAAAAGACTGGGGCTTTACAAGATTTACTCAACTTAAAAATCTGTTTGAGGTGTCTGGAGCGGACCCCGAGTCGTTCATCTTGCAGAATGGAGAGGCAAATGTCACAGCCTATGTCCGCATTGTCAAGGATTCTACAGGGGTATTATGGCACAATTTCTTGGGGTACGTGCACTATAATGTTTCTCAGAATGGTTTTGACATAATATCTAGCTACGATTCGAAGAAAGCGACTGGAATGGTTGGCATAAGGAACCAGGGCTCGACCGGCTATCTCAATGTTGTTTTGCAAGCGTTATATTGGATAGCTGCGATCCGCAAGGTATACTGCATTATACTACATGAGACTCCCTGGGAACTAAGTGATATAATTAGGCTGTCTACAAGATACCAACACAGGAGGGTGCAACGGCCGACGTAGCATGGGCACTTCAGCGTCTGTTCTACTCATTACAGACAAGTGATACGTTTGCCACGACGAAAGAACTTACTAAGTCATTTGGGTGGAGCCCAATGCAAGTCTTTCAACAGCAAGATGTTACAGAGATGCTTCAAATACTAATGTCTCAGCTCGAATCAAGGGCACAAGGGACCCCAGTAGCGGCGTTGCTACCAGATCTACTCATAGGAAGGCAAAGGTCTTTCACGTCAAGCACCAACATTGATTATGAGACATCACGGACCGAAGAGGTTTTCGTTCTATCGTTGAATATCCACGGCCACCGGACTCTACAAGAAAGCTTGGCAGGCTACATGAAAATAGATACGTGGAACACTGGAGCCGAAGATGTTAAACGTGGCGTTATTCTTGAGGCACTCCCCCCTGTTCTACATCTCCAGTTAAAAAGATATCAGTACGACATTAGCCAAGGTGCCATGGTAAAGTTTGACGAGTTCTTTGAGTTTCCAGAAGAGATAGATCTTAGCCCATACCTTGCTGCCGATGTCGATCGATCCGAATCATGGAAATACGCCATCTACGGTGTTGTTGCACATAGTGGTGGCATAGCTGGAGGCCAGTACTATGTGTTCTTACGCCCCGGCAAAGATGGCCAATTTTACAAGTTTGATGATGACAGGGTTACAAAAGCAACGTTGAGAGAGGCTGTCCAAAATAACTTTGGGGCAGAAGATGGACAACCAAGTAATAAACCTACGGCTTACATGCTGATATATATTCGAAAATCGAGGTTGGACCACCTACTTGGAGATGTCACAAAGGATGACGTGTCAGAGCATATTGGTATGAGACCCCTGGAGTTTTGATGTGGACACATGCTAATTGAGAAAAGTGCAAGAACTTGCCATGGAGAGCGCAGAAAAAAACCGCATTGCAGAAGAACTGGCTCGTAAACAAGTGGAAATCTATCTCATTTCAGAACAGACGTTTCAACAACACCATGGGCTCGACTTGGGTAGCATAGAACCCGAACCCGGATCTATTAACCTCGCTGCACCCAAGATATATACCATTCATGGGGCGGCTACGCTCGCCGAATTTGCCCTGAAGATAGCCTCGAAGAAATTATTAAGGCCCAAGAGAATCCGATTCTGGTTCATGGGTAATCGCCAGAATAAGACAATAAGACCAGAGTACCCCCTAGAAGATTATACCGAGACATTCGACCAAATTATCAACAGACAGCGTATCAATGACAGTAAGATTCGCGTGTATGTTGAAGTGATGAAACCGGAGAAATCCATCTGGCCTTCGAGAGCAGGCCCTGATGGAGAAATTCTGCTATTCCTGAAGCACTATGATGGATCACAAGTGGGAGAACCGATGACAGGGCTCTGCCAAATCTACGTTCGGAAGAATGACAAAGCTAGCGAACTGTCTGCGCGCATTATTCAACTGATGAATTGGCCATCCGCGGAACAACTGATACTATTCGAGGTATGTATTTGAATCTAAATGCGAACGTAGAGACACTAATATGGACTTAGGAAGTAAAACCTGGGATGATCATAGTAATGGATCCTTCTGAGACCTTTCAAGGCTTGGAACTCCAGGATGGGGATATAGTTCGGTTCCAGAGGGATACACAATCATTGACACTGAGTTGATTACCAACTGATAGTTGCTCAGATAATTATTTCAGTGTAGGCCATGCGTGTTGTGTCGGCTGGTATTATATTTTATATAATGCAGTTCTAAATAACATGAATATCGAAACTACTCCTCTCATTTATTGAAGACACATTGCAGCAGTTCTTATTCGCACACTATCTATTATCGTGAAGACCGCCACTGAAGTGCCATGTAATGCGTTCCCCAAAATCTATGCGAGGCACCTAATTGTTTCCCCATACCCCATGGAAACCAAAACCAGCAACAAGTGGCATCCTATGTGAATAGTCAGCGGGTAATACTTAATATAGGGGTTAATATGGGCACTTACTCTGCACGTGCGATCTCCTTCATGTGCTTTGCGTCAATCACAACGAGAACACTCTGTTTGCGATTGGCGTCAAGTGCCATAGTTAGGAGTACACCATCATCTTCGCATGTGCCTTGTGGGTTGGCGACGAAGACCGGCTCAGAGGGCAAATGGGGTGTGCGAGGCTTCCAGATATGCGTTTGTCGCCTGTGCGTATCAACTTTTACAAGGGAGTCTGTGAAGAAACCCCGCTCCTCGACGTGAATGCCGTAACTAAACGCATGTTATATTAACAACGGCATTGAAAGCAGACTATAGGTGTTACTCACGCATACTGGTACGGCTTCCCATGATAGGCTTGGTTTAGGCGGGGCAGCTCGATGTTTCCAGACTTGAAGTCCAATTCAAAGTCGGTAGCGGCTGGGCGAGTGATCAATGTGCCATTTGCTCCGATTCCATTTGCGTAATCTTGGAGCCTGAAACGACGGAAGGCTCCTGCAAGGTCATGAGGGGCAGTAGCATTGCGGTGACCAACATATGTACGAAGATTCTTAATTCTGGCAGCTTCAAGAAATGCGTTGGTTTTCATGGCTGGAAGATCAATGACGATAGATCCGTCGCTGTCCTCAAACGAGTTGATCTATTCTTAGTGAGCCAGTGGGTTTACAATAATAGAGAATATGTGCAATTTACCTCATGGAAAGCAAAAAATGCCTCCGAGGAATATTTCGCAACCACGCCACCCTTGACTTTGTCAATAACATCTAGAGTACCATTAGCTGATATTTAGAATAGAATTGTTGTTATAACCCACAAAATAGTGTTTTCCTCTCTGGGTCCCAATCCTTTAAGTTGTCAACGACGTTGTAATATGGTTTCGAAGTCTTTTTCCCAAAGTCGGATTGCCATACTATGAGAATCACATAGTTTTCTGTGCTGAACACGGAATGAATATATGCCGCAGGAGCATCGGTGATAGTTGCTAAGATGCTGCCCTTTCCTGATGAGTCAACTTCAAATACGTTATACTCTGGGGGCGTCGCCTCTGTATTCAAGAAGTATTGGTAAAGTTCGCCGGACTTGCCACTGAAGAGATAGAAGTTAGCAGGGGTTGCTTGTCAGGTTCCACGATACGAATGAGTACATACTGAGCAGGATGAGCGCAGGTTTTTCCGTCAGTGAGGTTGACGTGGGTTGTTTGATAATTAAACAGTTCAATGGGCTCAAGGGTGACAGGATCCAGTTGCTGGAGAGAACTACTCAGTGATTAGCGTTGGTATATTCAAAGACCTAAAGAAAAGCTTACTTTCCATCTGTTGTTTTCACCAGTGTTACAAAAGGGCCGTGTTCAGTCCCCGACACGTTTCTATCCAGTCCTGGGAAATTTGGAATGAATGACACGGTGACAGTATCAGTGCTGACATCGCCGACAGGGTTAATGCCATCGCGGTAAGTCGCTATGACAAGAGATTAGGTGCTGGTGGTTTATACGGGCATAAGAGTAGGACATACTCTGAAAGGCACCAAAGATTGCTTTGCACGGATCGCCCCCGAAGGATCCACCGGGAAAGAGTCCTGTTTCTCTGACAACTAGACAAGTTAGGTTTGTAACTACCATAATTATGGCACCAGCTTACAGTCTTGAAGTTCATCAGATGCATTGCGGCTTCGATAGCTCACTTTGCCCTCTGATATCTCAAAACGATGGTTTCGACTAAATCCATCAAACCAATGTTCTGCCGTGTAGTTACCACTGTCCCATGTAGCTGCGGCGCCACGATACAATGATCCCCTATAGTATGTAAGTTGCATGCTTAAAAGTCAAATGGGCACAGACGTACGAGACCCAGTGAGGAATCTGAAGGATGTTAGTGTGTTCCATTGTGTGCTTACGCCAATATGTAATTGTAGGTCATACCTTTCCCTTAACTTTCAAATTGATGGAATCCCGTATTTCTGAAGTACCAAAAAACCCAAGCGTGAGGGGGTTTGCGGGCGAGTGATGATGCGAATCTACCGAGGTGGCACTGATTCCAACAGCGATGGAGATCAATATCAAGAAAGTGGATGGAACCATGGTGACGGATATCTGAAGCTCAAAAAAGGACAATAGCAGTTAATTCAATGACTGAGATTACTGCAAAAATACTGGGAATTGCCATCTTTTTTATAGGTCGCACGACTCTCCATTTGAGGCTCGTTTGCATTATGTTGAACGCTGGCTCCACTCATACCTGTGATCATGATCGCCGTCGTCGCTAGGCAGTCGCATAATGGTTCCTAAAACGCATGCGAGCTGCGTTATCATCATGGCGAAGCAGCCAGAGCTATTACAAATCAGGTATCTTACTGGCCATGAATTTACATTTAGAAGCCAAGGCGGTATACGGCCTAATTGTTCATAAGGCTGACGTGGAAGGAAGACTAGAGTACTAATCGTGGTTGGAAGCGGTTGCGTTCGCGAGATTTACGTGGTAAATTGCAACTTCTTCATTTTCCACACCAAAAATATAAGCTACCATTTGGATACTTTTTAGTAATTAACAACTTCATAACTCTTTAAACTTTAAATGCTTCTAGTATAAGTAGTATTATATATATATAGATATAACGTACATGTATAGCGAAAGCGCCAAACAAGCGAAAGCGCCAAAATGATGCGGTGACCAAACCCCCCAACTAAATGTTAAATTCCTCCACAACAAAACATGCCCCATAAAAATGATGAAAGCCAATTAGTGCTAGCTATCCAAGCTATGCAAAGCGACCCAAAGTTACGTCTTCGAGTTGCTGCTAGGATCTATTCTGTAGACCACCGCAAGCTGGGTCGTCGTCTGGAAGGCTTACCTTCACGATGCGATATCCAACCCAACTCAAGGAAATTGACAAACCTAGAGGAATCAGTCCTTGTTCAACATATACTCGACCTAGCTGCCAAAGGATTTCCTCCACAGATGTCTATTGTTGAAGATATGGCAAATCGACTACTTGCAACATGCGACGCGCTATGCGTCGGGTCGCATTGGGCTTCAAACTTTGTGAAGCGCTACACAGAGCTCCGGACACACTTCCAGCGCAAATACGACTACCAGAGGGCTAAGTGTGAAGACCCAGAACTTATCCGTGGTTGGTTTGAGCTTGTACAGAATACAATTACGAAGTATGGAATCAATGATGCAGATATCTACAACTTTGATGAGACTGGGTTTATGATGGGTGTTATCTCAACTGCTATGGTTATAACAAGCTCAGACGGGCGGGCAGGAGCAAAGAAGGTGCAGCCTGGTAATCGGGAATGGGTTACAGTAATCCAAGGTATTAGTTCTCAAGGTTGGGCTGTGCCGCCATTTGTCATTGTTGCAGGCAAAAACCATCTTATATCTTGGTATGAGAATAGTGGATTTCCAAGCGATTGGGTAATTGCCATTACTGAAAATGGCTAGACTACAAATGAGAGAGGTATAGATTGGATTCAGCATTTCGAGAAGTATACAAAGCCCCGGAGTATTGGTGGTTATCGCCTCTTAGTCCTTGATAGTCATAAGAGCCACCACTCTGAGGAGTTTGAGGAGTACTGCAAAGAACACAACATTATAACCCTCTGCATGCCTGCTCACTCGTCTCATCTACTCCAGCCACTTGATGTTGGCTGTTTCGGCCCATTAAAAAAGGCTTACAGTCGGCAAATTGAAGATATAATGTAGTCTCATATTTCTCATATTATATGTAAGGACACAGGGCACTGGCTTCAGAATAAGTGCATATGGGAGTGCGAGTCTGATGGGTTGCGGTGCTATCCTATAGGTCTACTACGAAAGATACAAAAAAGATGAAGGGGGAGCTTTGTCGCCCAGAATCGTGAAGTACCCGAAACGGGTCCGACTCGGCTAGCCCTTCACTAGCCCCTAACCCCTACTCCCGCAACAGGCCTGCGTTGACCCTGAGTTCCTGGGTGCGGTTCGACATGCAAAGCATAACTGGTTCGCCTCGGTGCCTACTCTGGTTCAATCCATCAGGCGGGGTCTATGACTTCTATCGGTTACAGGACCCGAGTCAGGTCCGCAAAGGAAATAACTATATAAGGGGTTGCCTGTCGGTGGCCCGCGACGGCACCCGGGTAAGGAGGCATCCTTACATTATAAAGGATGACTTCTTTCCTGCCTTCCATACTGCATTTAACACTGCAATAACAGAAAGCAACATTCAAGGTGGCTTCCGAGGAGCAGGGCTTCTTCCATTCGACCCTGAGAGAGTGATCTCTATACTTGACCTTAAGTTGAAGACACCAATACCTCCAAGCTCCCGCCCAGGTACTGCTCAACCTTGGGTTTCTCAGACACCAAACAACCCAATTGAAGCTATATCACAGTCTACCTTTATTAAAAACCAAATTGCGCATCATCAAAATAGCTCCCCAACCTCAATTTATACAGCTGTTGACCAGTTTACAAAGGGTGCATCACAAATAATGCATCAATTAGCATTGTTAAAAGCAGAGAACCAAAACTTACGATAGGCAAATGAAGTGTTAAGCAAGCGTAGGAGAGCTAGAAAAACACGACTATAGCAAGGAGGATCACTTAGTTAACAACAGGCGCAGGAGCTACAAGATGAGAGGGATGTTGTAGAGCAGGTAGAGCAGGAAATAAGGGCGAGTAGTGGTCGGAAGCCAAGGGAAGAAACCCGTGCCCGTCGCTGTGGCAAGTGTAGTAAGACTGGACATAATGCGCGCACTTGTCAGATTGCGATAGACATATCTGAGGAAGAGTATTCTGAGTAGTTATAATTGATTTCTCTTGTTGTGGTATATTTGTCGCAATTCTTGTGTGGTGGTCGTGGAATTTTGGCACTTTCGCTTGTTTGGCACTTTCGCTATACATGTACGTTATACTTTTCTTGTTTTATGACCTTAAGTCACATTACATACAATTTACTATATAAAGGTACCTACAAATTTTGGTGGTCGCGAACGCAACAGCTTCCGACCACGATTAGTCCAAATTAGGAAAGTTACCATTTTGACAATTAGAGATGATGGGATCAGCGCGTAAGCCTTTTGGGGTTAGCTTCAGAAGATCGATATGGAGTTAAGGATGGCGATAACACTGTCTACATAATACATGGCCGTGACCATGCCTAAATATTTGCTGAGTGTATAAACACAACGCAGTGCACTGATAAGCACTAACAGGTCCAGGATTCTACATTGCTAACGTTGAAGAAACCCTCAAAAATATCGCGAGGGAGATGGGTACTGGAAGGGAGCGGTTGTAGCTGTTATTATCAAACATTGGAAGCAAAGTAAGAAAACAGACAGGATATAACGAAAAACAAGTCTTGTTCTATGTGGCAGATTGGTTTAATATACGGCTGTTGGAAAGCTAGCTTCAGCACCAATTACCACCTTCAAAGCAACGACATTTTTCTTGTTCTCGAGGTGCACCTGTTGTCAGTATTTCTCATCTACCAAATGCGCTGAAGCAAGCGGCTGTAAGTTACTACGTCTACTCTGATGCTATTGTGATGATCCACCACTTGTTCCTCCTTGAGTTCCGACACGGCGGTGATAGGATGAAGCAGTTGCTTCTCGGTGAGGGATGAACAATTCTCCGGTGATGTCCATGAATCAATGAGGATGGCAGTGATTATGCAGTGAAGAGGGCAGGGCCTGGGAGAGATGTCCGTACTTATCTTACCTTGAACTCTCTGTTTTGTATTGTATTTCTTGGGGTAATTTGTAGTCGCTCCTCCTGGGTAATTGACTACCCCGGAATGGCCGAGTACGCTAACCGTATTAGCATTTCGGAAGACCCATTCCGCACAATTGAAATGGCGGGAAGCCAAGGTTGGAATTCGTTAGACTTAGAGTACCCCGCTTCCTTACAAAATAAAATCACAGGGGTTGGGCAAGGGGTTAAGAGAATATACGGACGGGGTAACTACCAGAGAGGGAGAATATTGGGACAGAGGGAAGCTTAACACCCGCTCAATGGCCGATATACGGGGACAGGACAGAGTGGACACCAAGTATTCACGTCACATTCACAACTTCCAACTCAAACCAAAATATTAATCGTTTTCCCATCCCACCGTTCCGTTCTCGCACACCCCATAGCAAAACCCGCCTCTTGTTTTCCAAGGAGGAAGGAGAGTGAGCCTTCGCAGGAAAGCTTGCTGAAGCACCTATCCACAGGACGTGCTTGTTTAAAGTACGCTTGGGGTGCTTGGCTCCCTGTAGTTGGGTGGCCTACATCATTTTTTCCACCGCCATTGACGGTTGATCGCTTTCCCCCAGTGCATAGCCTGAGGATGTCCCAGCCGGTTTCACATAAGTGATATACACAACTTGTTTCTAGGGCCAGGGCCAAGTAGCCCACATCTGCTCTTGGGTTTAATTAAAGTCGAAAGAGAGCTCCCACAGACAACTCTTCATCCGCCGCAGTCTGCTCCCTCATAATGCCGTCTTTCAAGCTCAAGAGAATGCGAGTTACTCGTTACTATGACACGTGTGCTTCCAGTGTGGCCGTGATTTTGGTAGGTTGATGACTGTGTGTTTTTTTGGATGAGAGCCCGGAGTACTGGGATCGAAGCAGCCATGATTGTCGTGGCCCCTTCAGCAGTACCAAAGATGAACAAGCTCACATTCGTACCTGTGAAAGTTAGCTATCTATTAAGAGAACTTTAAGGGCTATTTAATTACTGTTTTCATCTCCGATTGATGCAATAGTTCTAATCTTCAAGAAAGACACGATACCGGCACTATAATGTAAGAAGCGGGCTTCAGTGAATTAGTGTCTTTATTGGAACTTACAAAATACCCATACTCATGGCTACCAACATGCCGATTGTCTCTTTTTTATTAATTACGATAGGGCTGATGATTTTCCATGGAAGTAATGCCAGTAAAATGTCCATCGCACCTGAGTAAGCTGGTCGAAATGTCAGTGACTCGATTCGAATGCTATTGAATTTATTACTCACCGGCTACAAAAATGTTGCAGTTTTGGACAACTTTTGGGGACCAGCACCTTCCGTCTATCGACGTATACCAGAGCTTCTCCACAGGCCAGCATTGGACCCATTGGACTGTAGCGTTAATACCTAAGACAAGATTTACCGATATAATAATAAACCAGACGAAACCATTCATCCAGCCATTGGAAATTCGTAGTAGTGTCAATGCAAAAGACGTCTTACTCCAACACGTAGCTAGGACAGAGAAAAACCCTGCAGTGTACGAGAATAAGGAAACCTTGTTTATATTCTCCATATCATCATAGTGCTTCCCAAGTCCAAACGTAACTCCGACTGACTGTAGCGACGTCGATGCAACAAGGGCAACCTAGAGTATGAGGTATCTAGTCAGACAACAGGCCTAAAATAGCTGAATCTCTTCCCCCCGGATATAGACTCTTACCCAAGCAGCAATCAGGATGTAGTCATCCCACCACAGTGATCTATGACGGTACAGTTTTGAATACAGTCGCAAGACCAATAGTGTCCCTGCGAGCGCAGCCAAAACCCATATTGAGCGGTTCAGATATGGGCCGAGATCATTATGTGCATCCGTCGTCGGCTCGGCGTATGGAATTAAATTACTGGGAGCCATGAAGGGCCATGGGGACCACGAGAAGTAGGAGTGGATGGCGATGCTGATGGACAATTCGGAGCGCTCGCTGGAGCAATGGGAGCAACTGGGCGTATTAGGTTTCGTGAGGCGGAGAGGTTTATATTACAAGCCTGGACCACATCATAATAGGGTTTCTGCCATTCAGCACTGCTGTAAGGGTCCCATGGGTGAGACAGTGGGGGGTTCTTCATTTCCGCTTTTCCATCAGGATGGTGGGTCGGCTTGGTCAACTCCGTTTGCGTATAGCCGAGGGATTTCAATGCGCTGTTTTACGGCAGACAATGTATGTGGCTTTACAAAGTAAATAGAAAGGAATATTAAAGAGGGCAATTGAAAGTACACAGTGCAAACTTGCAGACCATAGCGTGTCATACCAATTAGATCAGGTACATTTTCTATCATTGATCACTAAAAACAAAACTTCGAAGTTATTCAGTGGAGAAACCCTGCTCCTTCAGATTCGCTCCTCGCCCAGTGTGGAGAAACCCTGCCGCCGTCACGTCACGTATGCTCGTACCTTCGTACGGCCCAGAACAGTCGCTGGATGGCCTGCCGTGTCTCCGCAACTTTCTTGGTAACTGCGGGGGGCATACGGATCCACGGACGGCCCCAGAAAATCGCAAAGCCTTTGCTTGTGATCGCATGCCATTGACCCTTTGCTACGCATGATCAGAATCAATGTCCCTGTTTCAACCCCACAAAAGCCATACTCCTTGCGCTCGGGCCACCTGAGAGGACGAAGATCTGCAGAGGTTGAGCCAAAACTACATCGGTTCCTCTTGAGATGACGGTCGCTCGTCAGGACTGTCCTGTATGTTCGCTTGTACTCTGGCGTGTTAACTAGTCAAAGGCGATGGATGACATGAAGCTATCGCTCCATCGGGCCAGCGCCAGGCGATCCTCCGAGTATCACAGGTACGTTACAGTGGCGTTGTGTTGTGATAGATTGAGGTGTTGGGTTCTCTGCCGCACGCCCCTCTTCCTTCTTCCTTATGGGATGTTGTTGCATTTCGCCCGGGGATATCGCACGAAAAGTGAAGAATTAAAAATAAAAGACTCGATGACCTTCTCGCGTGATGCTCGTGATACCTTGCAGACACTGTGGAGATACCAAGGTGGCTATGGTGGGGTAATGCGGGGTGCAATGACCGTAGCTATTCCTATAATGGCGATCGGAGCTTTTACGCCGTCAATCCCTGTTCATCAAAGAGTCTTCATCAGTCAACCATCGCCACCAGCTACAAGGGTTAGAAACTCGAGAAAACTCTTAAGTCCTACCTTCGGCTCGAGCCCATTAGTATATAAATTTGTAGACTCGGAGATGAAGAGTCTGGCCAAGCTTAATTAGGATTAGAACCGTATAATATTTTATTAATTAAGCTTTATTACTTTTTATGCCATTATTTTTTCACAGTAACGTACTTGCATAGCGAGCGACGCACTTTGTATATAACACCAAAATTTATATGTAATGGTACTTTGTCATGTTTTGTCACATGATGTCAGAAGTATCATTACATATAAATTTTGGTGTTATATACAAAGTGCGTCGCTCGCTATGATGCGTCGCTCGCTATGCAAGGACGTTATAAGTTTGTGATATATTTAGACTTCAACAGGACCTATAACTTACCAATTTTGATATCTGGCCAACTCGCATATCTTATGTAGTACTATAAAATTGTAGTTTTATAAACTTGTACTCGGACATAATGGCCCGGTTGTTTCGTTGTTGGCTGTTTGTGTTATGTGGGAAATTATCACAACGGAGGCAGCCAGTCAAAACCTCTTAAAGAAAAAATGCTGTCTATCTTGAATTACCAAAGCATGTACATGCATAAGACGGGATGAAAGAGCGCATCAAAGCCAACCTAGCTTTATGATTTAGAAGAGATGTTACAACGGCTTAAACTTAACATACAGAGTTGGAGTACACGTGGAAATAATTTGCTACATCCTCCAATGGGCAGAAGAGAAGCGATACCTGGTAGGGTCTGAGAACAGACCGTTAAATTAGTATGTCAAATTTGGATTACACCTTAGCCCCGCATTCCTAGTCGCCTTTATGCTGCTAATGCGAGGGGGCAGCCGGATGCTTGTTTCCACCACGAATTTTTATTCAAATGACCTTGGGCTTGATATTACTTTTGTGCCGAAGCTCATATAGAGATTTTATATTGCGAATCGAACAGAGACTCCGGTCCCTCATCAACATGTCCAAACATGGCACACTCAATATACTCAAGCTCTGCCCATGGAGCATCGAGCTCCGCACAATGCTGCCGAAGGAGTATATTAGGAGCCTGTCTATACTTGTACTGCGAATTCTTATTCTTCATCCCAACAGCATCAACGCTTGCAAGTAACCAAATATCAAGATGAAGGTCAAGTCTGCTGCCTCTAGCATTTTTATCCTCGCTGGCGCTGCTTCAGCCCAGCAGGCTCTCTGGGCACAGTGCGGTGGTATTAACTACACTGGTGTAACCACATGCGTTTCTGGATCTTATTGCGCTTATATTAATGACTGGTACTACCAGTGTTTGCCAGGTTAGATCACAGGACCCGAATTTTCTTTAATATTCCGAGAGTCAAACTAAATATCAATACAGGCACCGCAACATCGACAGTTGCTACCTCAACTTCGTCAACCTCCACCTTGAGGACCTCGACAACTACTTCAACCTCCAGTGGCTCCACCAGCACCGCATTTGCCAAGGCATCTGGCACTAAGTTTAACATCGATGGCACAACTAAGTATTATGCTGGCACAAACAGTTACTGGATCGGCTTTTTGACTAACAACGCTGATGTTGACACTGTGATGGATGATTTGGCAGCTTCGGGTCTTAAGATTCTCAGAGTATGGGGTTTCAATGATGTCACATCCGTTCCCAGCAGCGGAACTGTCTACTACCAGCTCCTTTCTTCATCTGGATCGACTATCAACACGGGTACCGACGGTCTCCAGCGCCTTGACTACGTGGTCTCGAGTGCTGAGTCTCATGGAATTAAGTTAATTATTAACTTTGTAAATAATTGGACTGACTATGGTGGTATAGACGCTTATGTCAGCGTCTTCGGCGGCACTCATCAGACTTGGTACACCAACACGGCTGCACAGGCGCAGTATCAGAAGTACATCGCCGCTGTCGTGAGTCGATACAAGTCCTCATCGGCCGTGTTTGCCTGGGAACTGGCCAACGAGTCTAGATGTAACGGCTGCGATACCAGCGTTATCTACAACTGGGCCGCAACAACTTCCGCTTATATCAAGAGCCTCGACTCCGACCACATGGTCACTCTCGGGGATGAGGGATTTGGCTTAACTGGGGACGGAAGCTATCCTTACCAATATACCGAGGGCGTCGACTTTGTTAAGAACCTAGGTATCTCAACGATCGACTTCGGCACCTTCCATCTATACCCGAGCTCTTGTATGTAGTTCCACCCAATTTCGATAGGAGATAGCTGACAATTACTCAACAGGGGGGACAACTAACGACTGGGGGAACACATGGGTTTCCACTCACGCTGCAGCGTGCGTCAGTGCTAATAAACCCTGCTACTTTGAAGAATGTGAGTCGAACTATTTGACCCACGCACTATGCCCAAGGGTGGTAGGGAATGGGAATGTAAAATAGGAAAGACCAAGGCTGACTGTTCTTTTTATAGATGGTGTGACGTCCTCGCGTTGCTCTGTGGAGTCGGCTTGGCAGAGTACCTCTTTTGGCCTTGCAAGCAGTGGTATGGGGGGTGACTCGTTCTGGCAATTTGGAGATTCTCTCAGCACTGGGAACTCTCCTGACGACGGCTATACCATCTTTGTTGGCACGTCTGACTGGACTTGCCTTGTCACTGACCACATTCAGTCTATTGGCTAAACCTCTTTGCCGGGAGCATCTCTGTCACCGCCTGACTTTGGCTTTGTACGGAGTGCGCGAGTGAACTTGGCTCTCTCATCACAAGGAATAGTGCATATATAGGCTACAACTATTTTTCAGTTTTTATCCGAGTTATAGACATGTTTGACTTGAGACCATGCAATATTGTTTTGTTTGTACAACTGATTGAAATTCCTTCACGCTTACATGTACATACTGGACAGAAGCCAAGGTGTCAAATACCACAGTTTGCCTGTTCATAAGGCTGAGGTGGAAAGAGATAAATATCCTAGTCCAAATTAGGAAAGTTACCATTTTGACAATTGGAGATGATGGGGATCGGCGTGTAAGCGTCCAAGCGTCAACGAATTGAAGGTTTACAGCTAAGCCACGAAGGGACTAAGTTGCTCCATGGGGGAAGGGACGGGGAGGGGACGATCCACAACTCCTCGACACAGCCTCCCGCTGCCAAGTAATATTAAAAATCAACATATCCCGACTACGCACAAGACGCGCGTAATGGCTCTCTATGAGTACTCAATGCAACGCAAGCTTACGAATGGCTAGGCTCCCATTTGATAGATATACCACACGGCACATCCAGTCTTAAAGTAGTAACATACCAACTACTTGTCTGATTACTACTAGCCAGAGTCTAAGCTAGTTAAAATTCGGCGCCACGATGTCCTCTGGTGACACACTTGCCAACACGAAAAAAGAGACGCGGGTTCGGAGATCATTTGGGAAGTCTCAACAGGCGTGCTCAGCTTGCCTGAAAAAGCACACAAAGGTAATTAGAACCAGCTGTCAGAATTTACATCGTATTATTAGTACATTCCATCAAGGTTTTGTACGTATGGCTAAGTGGGTGTGGTGTTTAGTGCGATGAATCACGGCCCCGGTGTTTAAAATGCATCAAGTACTCGCGAGTATGTACTTACAGCGAAACGGATCCCTCAAAGGAATGGCAGCGAAATATTGTCACCTTTAATACATCCGAGGTTCCGGAAGAATCGAAGAAAAACAGTCCTGTAAAATTAAAACCTGCTACTCACTTAACTTTTGATGGCGACTCTTCAAAAGCCGGGATAGTCAGTAGACGGCGAGAAACATTATATGTACCTCGTGGCATCCCTGAATTCGTTGGAGAAGGATACAGCGGGCGAGATTTCCAAACCTTATCTCATTTTGCTGCTGCCACTTCCGGCGACCTCATTGGCGGTCGGCGGATTTGGACCCAAGAAGGAATCCAACTTGCATTCACTGTATAAAATTGTGTGTCCTTGGGTGAGATCTAGCTAACATTGCTAACAGAACGATTTTCTCATGCACGCCGTTCTTATGACAGGTGCTTCACATCTTAAACGCCTCAACCCAGAGATCCAGCAGGATTACAACATCCTATCTACCAAACATCTCCACCACTCTCTTCGCGCCTTTCGGAATGCACTCAGCAGCCGAACATACGTGGCGAACAATTTTGAAGCCGTTATATCCACTACTTTACTCTTCCTTATGCAGGCATGCAGCAACCCAGTCTTCGATCCAGCAAACCCTATCATTGATGCTATGCTCCAACACTCCAGCGGACTCTTTGATATCATTCGGTATCATCCTAGGCAGGCGGCTTTTACTATGTTTCAGCCAATATGTACGCCAAAACTCGTACGTGCTGCTATACCAGACTCTGGTCCTGCTCATGGACTCGTCCAAATGATTGAAAGACATGCTTTAGAATATGGTACCCCGGATCCCAATGCAGGCTTTTATATGGGGGTTGTTAAGAGTCTAGCGCCTGTTCTCGATGCAGTAATATCGCGGCCACCATTTGGCGGAGCGCCGCCAAATGCGCTTCTGCTATACTTTATTCACTGGCTTTCATTTCTACCGCCGGAGTTTGTGATATTGGTCAACTCTTACGACCCAAAGGCCCTGATTATCATGGCCCATTACTATGCTTTAGTGGCATTTATTTTGTCAAATTGGAAGGATGGGTGGTGGTGGATGCGAGATCGGCCTGAATATATGATAAGGAATATCGCAGAGTTTGTGGGTTTGGGTGAGTTGGGAGTTTGGATGAAATGGCCATTACTGGTGCTAAAATTTTGTCAAGAGAGCGATGGCAGCTTGGGACAGTGGTCTTTTTTGAACAAGGCCCATTCTGGTGACGATGATGCGGTTGAAACAGAGATGGGGATATTGGCCACGGTAGAGAGGCATGCGAGAAAGATTCCGGTTGAGGGGTGAATCATTCTCGTCTTTTCGTCACATCTTAAACAGAGTTTAGCAACTCATTACTCCAAAGTTTGGACATATAGATATCGACACGAAGAGATGATAAGAGAGCAACATCAGAAGTTAGGATAACAACGCCAGCTCATATTTAGGCTCGCTAGAGGCTACACTAAGCTAGTGATTGTCTAGGAAAGAGAGAGCAGTGTGGAAATTATATATTGACCGATTACACTCCGCAGTGCCATGAGAAATCATCTCGATACTAGATGGCAACGACAGAGCGAATGCGACCATGGGAAATCAAGGCGCCGCCCGTCCACGAGGCGACATGGTATCACTCAACCAAATTGACCAGCGTGTCTCGCGGCCCAAACGCCGGCAGGTTTTGGAAGACCGTCACAGGTTGAGCATAGCGAGCCAAATTCTGGAATCTGACGTGAAGTATCGTTGTGAATTGACTGGAGATATTTCACCATCAAATACCGTAATATACCCAAGAATTATACTGAAATAGATAACAAAGCCTTTCTTGTCGAGAAAAAAGTCAAACTCCGAGATAAATAATCCATGTGTGTAGTGAATTAAAATCAGAATCATCGTTATATATTCCTTGCTATGCAAAGGTATATAAGCCTTCGTAGTAAACCAACACATTTGCTACTCTACCCGTAAACGAATTCAACGATCTCTTCCTGGGGTTGGGAAGACCCTTTTGTTTCCAGCACCGCATGATAAAGGATCGTGATCGACGCCGCTTGCTCCACCATCGTATAAGCATGTAAGACCTATTTTCACAACGAACCAAGCAGCATCAAACCGATGGATTCATTTAGGAAGGTACAGATGACATTCTCCAGGCAGTGAGATCTAGTGTAAGCTGATAAAGGTATTTGTCAGCCAGGGAATTTGGGGATCTCTTCCGGGACGATAAGTTATAATGAGTTGCTTATCACCGAGATGCTTCCATTTGAGGACATAGCTGTCATATGAAAGGCACTTTTCCCTACACCAGAACCCACACGACCATTAGGGGCGGAAAGTGTCATAAAATCCGACTTCCGACCTACCTACCCTCCATAACCGCACAGCAACAATGTCGTCTTCTCCCTTTAACGTCCCTGTCACCATCACAACCCCATCCCATACCCTCATTCTCAGTGAAGCAACCCCTGCCGACATCCCATCATTATGCACCGTCTACTATAACGCGCATGCCAGCAACCCCATGCTTCACGCCACCTACGGCACCGCTTCCCCCGCCGCCTGCATAGCCTCCGACGTCGAAAGATGGAAACTCGACTGGCATCGCCCTGGTCGGCATGTGTACAAAGCCGTTGATGCAGCTACCGGGTTCACTATCCTCTCTATTTGTGCAGCTAAAGCTAATACCGGAGCAGTGAGACCGTAGCGGTCGCAAAATGGGTGTTTCCACACACTCCCACACCGCCGCCGGCAGAGCTGGCAAAGCTCGGGTTTCCAGAGGGTGTGAATATGGCGCTTGCAGGGGCGTTTTTTGGAAGGCTCTTTGAGAAGCGGGCGAAGTGGATGGAGTGGGAGAATATGTACCGTGGGTTCATGCAGCTACTTGGCCTTAGTTGAAAGCATGGATGGGGATGAACTGACTCTTGAAACTAGAAATGAACGTCCTCACCGTCCTTCCAGCATACCAGCATCTGGGGATAGGCCAGGCACTAGTGGCGCCTGTGCTGAAGCTGGCAGATGATGAAGGACGGCGAGCATTTGTCGAGGCGACGCATGAGGGCATAAGATTGTACCGTAAGTTTGGGTGGACTGAGTGCGATGAGCGTCTGAGGTTTGATTTGGCAGAGTTCAAGGCAGGGGAGGGTGTGCTGGAGACGACGCTGTTTTTGATGCGGGAGCCGTGCGGGGGGGCCGGGGATGTGATGTGAAGATTGGGGATGGTCTGGATCACGCCATATAGAGGCGCATATATAGTGGACAGCGATTTGATAAACTTCTAATTTAAGCCCTAGACACATTGGAATAAGAAAAAAATGGTAAGATCTAAAATCATGTACATTTTTATCGCTGCCAAATAAGTCAGCGTAGTCTATATTGTATCTAGTCAATATCCCGTTCACCGCCGCCATCTACAACAAAGGGTTCGTCCTGTACTCTGGTGCATCCTCGGCCACTCCCTTCTTTGCGCTCTTCTCCTCATGCTCCAGCGGCAGGTGATCTTCACTATCCTCCAGCTCACTAAGGTACTTCTCCGCCTCCAGTGCCGCGATGCATCCACTTCCCGCACTCGTAATGGCTTGTCTGTAACGCTTATCCTGCACGTCCCCAGCAGCGAACACGCCCACCTTGTTGGTGTAGCTCGTTCCTGGCTTGGTCACTAGGTATCCCTCCGCATCCGTCTCAAGCTGTCCCTTAATCAGAGCTGTTGCCGGGTCGTGGCCAACAGCGTAGAACAGGCCGTTCGCCTCCATCTTCTCCTCCTCACCAGTTACGACGTTCTTCACAATCATATGCGACATCAGTCCACGGTCATCACCGGTCACCTCGCCTCCGACGCTGTTGAAGCGCACAGTGACCTTCTTGTTCGCCAACAGTCGCTTCGCCATCGTCTTGCTCGCGCGCAGGTGATCCTTGCGAACCAATACGGTAACATGGCTACCGTACTTGGTCAGGAAAAGCGCCTCCTCAGCAGCAGAGTCTCCACCACCAATCACGACCAAAGGCTTGTTGCGGAAGATTGGCACTGCACCATCGCACACAGCGCATGCTGAGATACCATTCTGCCAGTATTTGTCCTCTCCAGGGAGATCGAGACGGCGCGCTGACGCACCGGTAGCGATAATTAGGGCATCGGCAGTATGGGGTGCGGCGTCCTCCGCGTATTCGAGCCAGTATTTGAATGGACGGGAAGAGAGGTCGACCTTTGCGACAGTTTCGGAGACGACCTCAGTGCCGAAGCGCTCGGATTGCTTGCGCATGTCCTCCTGCGATCAACATGTTAGCCTATATTCTGCGCGAACTCGACAAAGGAGGGGCAGGGAGGGGACTACGAACCATCAACGCCATGCCGCCAATACCGTTAGGGAAACCGGGGAAGTTCTCGACATCGGTGGTGGTAGTAAGCTGGCCTCCAGCGGCGATACCATTCGCCATCATACCCTCATACAGCACAGGCTTGAGCTCTGCGCGCGCGAGGTAGATGGCCGCCGTGTGGGCGGCGGGGCCGGAGCCGATGATGACGACTTTGCTGTGCATCGTGCGCGAGCGAGCGATGACGGGCGCGGGCGCGGTTGACTTCTGTTTCGTGAGGGAGGCTGCGGCGACAAGAGGGAGTCCCGAGCTACTTCTGAGGAGATTGGCGGAGCGACGGAAGGCTGAGGAAAACAGTTTGCCTGATTTTTCGTGGGTGAGGTTTTAGGCGGGGTTCTGCGATGTGTCGAGATCGCGAGGTGTGGTGGGGGAAAGAAGGAAAGTTTTGGTGGGGGTATTGGCCAATTAGTGAGGTTACTTAATGATTGACGGGAAGTAAAACGTAGAGCGCGTTGGCGGGTAACTTATAGAAAGTATGGGTAAGGCTGGTTTATAATAAATTATCTGGGCTACTCAACGTGGAAACAAACAGTCGCGAAACCGGCGGGTACTTTTCGAGCGTCTCGGCCTTTCGCACGTGACACAATTTCGATTGTGCTGACATACCAGCTTCGAGGAATTATCCACACAATTCTCGAACATGGCCTGATAAAAAAGTTGGCATCTGATAATTTGAAATACTAAGTCTAGCGTCTCAATTCGGGAATTGCGCTGCGTCATAGTGTGTATTATTTGGATTGTAATATCCGATTACAGTTATTTGACAAATCCAACTATATACACCTCCCTCCTTCCTGTCCACTACGATCCGTTCCGCACAACCTTCTGTTCATCGTGTACTCGTAACATGCCATGACCTCCTTCCCTTTTTCACTAGCTGTCGCTGTCCTCATAGTATCCCAATACCACCCGGGTAACCCCTAGTGTTATCCGTTGTCGAGAGATCCATAGACCAGTATTAGATAATGGACCGTGGCCAGACCTCGGCTCTCGTAATAATACAATAGGTTGCATTTCCAACTCCGACCCAATAACGCCTAAGAACCTTAAAACTCCGAATAATAACATTGATCTTACCAAACCAGTATTATCGCAGCCAGTATCGCTCCTGCCAGGCTCGAAATCAAACTGTTTCGCGCATTTAGCGCACCGCTATCCGCAACAATATTATCGAATGGGCTCCCTCCACCTGAGAACCTATTAGCGTCGATCTCTTGCTGTTCTCTCGATCGGCTGGTAGGCTCCTCCTGTTCGCTCGAAGTTGTAGACTGTGGGACCTGGCCCTCGGAAGTTGTTGGCTCTGGTGTCGACTCTCGTGTCGACTCTGAAGTTGGCATTGTTGTCGACCTTGAAGTTGAATCTGATGTTGGATCGGGATCGCCAATGCCAAGAACAGCTGAGGACTTTGCCTTCTCAGAAGTAATAGTCGGCGATGCCTCGGTAGTTGTACTTTGCCCAGGTTCTTGCGAC
This sequence comes from Pseudogymnoascus pannorum, assembly GCA_001630605.1. Lineage (NCBI taxonomy): Eukaryota > Fungi > Ascomycota > Leotiomycetes > Thelebolales > Thelebolaceae > Pseudogymnoascus > Pseudogymnoascus pannorum. The sequence goes on from LNAS01000021.1 coordinate 450,692, forward strand.
GTTGTTACTGGTATGGCCGTATCCGTCGGCGTCGTAACGATTTCAGTAGGTGTTGCTGATTGCACTGGCACCTCGACTGCGCTGCAGACAGATTCGAGGAGCATGTTCTGGAAGATGCGGCCGAGAAGCGTGCGACTGTCAACTATGACACCAGGACAGACGATATTAAGGGTGTTGGAGAGATTCTGGAGGGATATAACGCATGCTTGCGAACATACGCCGCCGACCTGAAAGTCTTGTGCGCTGCAGTTCTCGATGGGTTGGTTATATACCCTTCGGCATTGGCCAGTGATACCGAAGGGTAGTTGTTGAAAATTGCCACCCAGGGATATGGAAGATGTGGCCTGAACAGTAATGGCGAGAAAAAGAAGACAGAGGCCTGTGGGGGAGAGGGGAGAAATCATGTTGCGCCCCGCGCTGGTCAACAGCACTGTGAGAAGTGAAGTGAAGCGAAATGTAAAGATAGTCGTGGGCAACGAACTTGGGCCAGACGGCAAGCACACGTCGCTTGCTGACAAGCTTGATTTCAGTGGGCGTTACCAGATGGGATGATGATGGTGGTGTTCGGCGCTGGGGTGAGCCTTTGTCGCAGTGTCTTGAGACAGTTGATGTTTGAGAGTGCCCTCTGGCTCACAGTTTGAGACAGCTGAGGTAAGAAATAAACCCCTGCTGCCGTTCAATGGGTGATCTGGGGATGAACTGCACTAGAAGTAGTACCAACCCGTTAGAGTTCTTGTGGTAAAATCAAGAATACCATATGGCTCTGACGGAGATGCTAGATTTGGTGTATGCGATTTCTTGGTCAGAAATGACAGAGAGTTCTCAAACTCGATGTCAACGTGGCACCCGTCTCAGCAGCGGGAATAAGAGCTAGGTGAAGACGAAATGGACAGAGTTAATTTCTTCGTAATAGCCAGAAGCTAGTTTTGTGCGGATGTGTAGCTGTGTAGTGGCGCTTAACAACACAAGAAGAGAGAAGGGTAAGAGATTGATTTATGAGATGCGGAGAAGTAGTAAACATATAGGCCTACATGTGGAGACCTGCACCTTTGAATAAGAATGCAGATCTATTCATACTTATCGTTCGCTGGGAAGAGAACTTCTCCGCTTCAATCACAGCCAATCGTCGCTGGAGACCCGATGCGGCCGTTTATAGGAAGAATGCTGCCAGGAACAGTCAGTCAGGAGTAAGAACATGGAACGCGGAGACTCCCTGACCCCGTCGGAGCCAGTTAGGGCTGCCAAGGGCGACAAGATGACCTCAAGATGCCTACAAGAAGCTAATCCCGAGACAAAGTGATGCCCATGGCGAGTTTCGTCGGGCAGTAAGTATGCGATTCGTGCAGAATGTTGAAACTCGAAACTCTCTTGTCTTGTTTGGTCTTGTTTCGAGATGGTGATGGTCCTTTTTCATCTTGTCCGCCCATTGGCTGGACGATGTTCCCAATGGCAATTGACAAGGCTGTCATGTAGGTAATATTGTCCGTGAGTCTCAGCTGTAATGTCAGCCTTGTGATTGGCTGTCTTGCTCAGCCTTGCCGCTGGGCGAGGCACCATCAACATCGCGGGAGCTACAGTACGTAGTTGGTTCGTTCATAGCTCTCAGTAAGACGCAAGACAATTCTGGGTAACGCCGAATATGCCCATGGAAACGGCGCAAGGGCGAATTTATACTACCGCATCTAAGACGACATAACCCGATTTATCAACCGCGCTCTGGTCGCACCGGAAATGCCACCCTGAGAGGTTAGACATGTTGCGCAACAATGGTCCAGGGGAAGATCATCAAGAGGCTCCTTGGTCAGCCTACGAATGACCACATCTCCGACCCGACCATCACGTATGATGCGCGTACGACTAGAGATTTACAGAGGCCCACATTCTCCCAGGATGCCACCCATTCTACCGGGTCGCCGCTTACCTGTATCGACATTTCCCCAATTGGCAACTATGCCGTAATAGCGGGGGACAAGGTCTTCAAGACCTTAAAGATTGAGGGCCCGAAAATCGAGGAACAGACAGATCTGCGCGCTGCGATTGCCCTACCTGGCGATGGCCTGAGCGACCAGCTGAAGATTGGAGCTGTACGATGGGGCCACGGCGAGATTGATAGCTCGATAGTGACGGCATCGGCGAATGGGAGGGTCACAATTTACGATCTCAATCGTATAGGCAGTGGCTTCGAGGTTGGCCGCATAAAAGAGCACCAGCGCCAAGTTCATAAACTGTCGATAAACCCGTTCAGGGCGAATCTGCTTCTCTCCGCTAGCCAGGATGGCACTGTTAGGTTCTTCGATATAAAAGCTCCAGCAGGCCGCAGCAACTTGACGTTCATAAGCAGAGCTGTATTCAAATCCAACGCGGACCCAGTACGCGATGTAAAGTGGAACCCAACGCGAGGATTCGAATTCGCATGTGCAACAGTATCTGGAACGATACAACATTGGGACACACGCAACCAGAAGGCACCTCTTCTGAAGATCAACGCTCACGATGGGGCATGCTTAACGCTTTCCTGGCATGCCGATGGCGAACACGTAGTCAGTGGTGGACTGGATCAGCAATGCTATGTATGGGACCTATCGAGAAATGCCGAGAAGAGACAAAAGCCTAAGCATTCATTTGCAACCCCAGCTCCAGTGTCTATTGTATCCTGGAGACCGCCTTCATGGTCATCAACCGCACAAGCTCAACGAGCTGCTCAAGTTGCGGTCATCTATGACGACTTGAATTCTTTAAAGGCCCAAAAGTCCACGGTACAAATATGGGACATTGCTCGCCCAGGACTACCGTTCAAAGAGATTTCCAGCTTCGAGACATCTCCCACAGCCTTGAAATGGCAGAATACAGATATACTGTGGACTGTGACCAGGGAAGGAGAATTCAAGCAGAGTGACATTGCATTCGCGCCAAAAGTTATTGACCGCCGAAGCTTGTCAACTTTTGATTTCTCTCCGTCAGGTGAAGTTTTAATGCTGTTGGAAGAGCGGCTAGGCCGTTCACGATATGTTAATTTAGGGACGGGCGAAAAGCCTGTAAGAGCAAGACTGTCAATGACGAGCCAAAGCCCCTCGGCTAAGCTCAGTATCAGCCGTAGCGACTCAGAGGAAGACACAGCAGGGAGCTTCTTAGGGCCAAAATCAAAGCCAAGAAAGAAGAATAAGCGCCATAATAATACAAGATCTGCTACGCCCCTCAGTACTACCCCGCCAACCGCGGGAGATATGGCAGCTGTGATGAAGCTGGAAGAGTCAATCAAGGTTACAGGACCATACAAGCCATCACAGGTTATGGCCATTGGGCATGCCCCATCTGCTGTCCATAGGGATGTTTTCAAGTTTCTCTCAAGCGCTTATTTGCAACGAATAGCCAGGGATCTACAAGACGCTGAAGCTGCTGGCCCAAAGCGCGCTCCTATTCATGAGCGCATGGCTGCCATCATGGAGTCGTTTGCCCGAGCCGCAGAGCTAGTTGGTCAATATCGTCTTTCCCAGACCTGGAAAGTTCTCTCCTATTCCATATGTTTGCTCCTTATTAGAAGGGCGAATTATCATCGAGAACTTCGCCTCGCTGAGGTTGAAAAAGATAGAGCCAACCAGGCGACCCTTGACGAGCAACAGACAAAGGATAGGCAAACCTGGGGACGACACCGGATTCGTGTTGATAAGACGCCGACGAAACGGGCACGATCAAAATCACCTATGAATCGAAAAGATGGGCATATTAACTCCTTAACAAGGAGTATAATGGCAGAGGAAGAGAGCACATCGACAATGACTACTCCACTCGCGAGACCAATGCGAGATTCATTGATTTTAGATACTACAACACAAAAGCCACTCTCGACTGTTGACGCAGAAGTATTCATCCTTCCGGAAGCAGTTCACTCCCCTACAAGCCAAAGTAATATCTCGAGTAGGAAGTCTTCCGAGGCATCTGCATACGAAGCGGGCTATGACTTTTACGATCTGGATGCTATTGCGAACACCCCGCCCATAAGTATTGTTGTCCCACCACGTAAGGCTCCACTACGATTAGACGGTGGCTTTACTCACGATGGCTCCACAGCACACCCTGGAGGGATGCTGCGTCATGATTCGAATGAGAGCTTCCAGATGTTTTCCACATCTGGAGATTCGCACTTGAAGTCGTCATTTGCTTCCGATTCTGTTGACGACCGGTTTCAACACAGGGATGGGAGGCAGCCATCCGAGCAATATGCAAGTTGGGAGAGCAGCGACCCAGCATCAGAGCGTCAAAATGCGGATAGCTTCAATTCACAAGATAGCAGCATACCTGATGGTAACCTACCGACCAGAAGTGGGCATGATAACCACCGGCCCCAAACGCTTACACCCTTTCCTCTTGATCAGCCGTCCTTGCCATCTACTGATGAAAGCAAAATCTCTGCAAACTCAGACACTGAGTCGGAAGACGACATTATGTCCGTTAGCTCCCGAATCCTCGATTCTGTCGCGGATTCTTTTGAAGTTGTCGACGTTTCATCTCCCGAAATACTTGATGTTGATTTCGTCCCCCAACGCAGCGACCCACCTTTCACCCCTGCTGCGATCGACCCTCACCTCCTCATCCCGCGCACCATAACATTCGAAACCCAAACCTCATCCCTTAACGCAGCCATGATGGTGATACTCCTACTCCCCCACCTCCTCCCAGGCACTATCGACGAACTACAGGCTCCCGCCATCTTGTGCCAGTACCAGAATCGGCTACAAAGCATGCTGCTCTTCACAGAGGCGGCGCTACTCCGTAAGCTATCATACCCCACGTACCCCACCGTCTACGGCCAAGGCCAGTCAAAATGGGGCATGGACATTGGGTACTTCTGCCAAACGTGCAAGCGAGCGCTTCGAAAAGACGAGAAACTTGAAGTTGGAAAGCGCTTACTGCGCTGTGAGCGGTGCAGAACTTACCTAGATGGATGCACGGTTTGCCGGCAGCAAGAGGAGCCGGAAGTTGCAGAGGTGGAATTTTGTGGTGATGAAACGCCACCGGAAAGTGTGAAGGTTGTGAAAGCACAACCGGCCGGGAAATTATGGTGGTGGTGTCAGGGATGTGGACATGGTGGTCACAGTGTCTGTCTAAGGGCGTGGCACTCGGGACCACCGACACTGGAAGGCTCGGATGCTAGTGATGGGTGTTGTCCAATGGAGGGGTGCCTGCATCCCTGTCTACCGGGCCGTTGGCGGGATGAGTGGAATGTGGGCAAGGCGGTTATGCGGGACGACGAGCTGAGTAAGCTTGTTAAGGAGGGAACGAGGGGGAAGAGAGCTAGTATCAGTGGTCTTGTTCGGCGCGATGATAAGGAGATTAGGATTAGTCGCGCAGTGGAGCAGGTTAGGGGGACATTGGGATCGGGGGGTCTTGTGGACAGGAAGAAGAGCGTCAAAGTTGTGGCTCCGGGCGAGGAGTAAGGGGATCTATGGTTCGGTATTTGGTTGGCATGGCGGGTGTATATCTGGGCTCCACCAAATGTGTCTGAACCGTTTAGACGTTATACTGTATTATTTAACAGGTAATGTGTGGATGTAAGAGGGGTAATGCCCCGAGGAATAAAGCTATGAGGAACAAAGCTTTCTAACTACCCTTTGCGATTGCCGCATTTCTTATTCGGTGATGAGAAGAAATCAACCAATTTCCTCGCACCGAATTTAATTATTATCTGTGGTGCCTCATAATCTATGGACACAATCGTCGATCACGGATATTGGCGCACGGTTACTTGACCACACTCGCACTTGACTTGAGGATGAGATTGACCCCAGCCGACTATTCAATTTGAGGCTGAGCTCGCTTACAACAATCGGATTCTAAAGTTTAGGCAGGTCACAACTGACCTTGCCTGGACCGACGGCCCTCTGTGTGATAACCTATAATTCGGTGCCAATGCAGAACCAACCATGTCACATATGATATCGCAATCGCGTGTTCTCAAGTTTTTTGACTGGCTGGTAAATGTGAAGAAACCACAGAGCAAGAAATCACAGAGGAAGAAACCACAGAGCGACAAACCAGATGCTTTGGCACTCTCAGCCAAAGCCCAATTATGGAGAACTAGCATGGCAAATGGTTCTTTGGTAGGGCAGTTAAATTAAAATATGGTGATTTCGCTGACGGGTATAGGTTTTGTCCCCAATAGAAAAGCTACCTTTAGAGCTACAACTTCTAATTCTGACATCGGCATCTGACTCTGAAACATTGAGATGCCTCATCAGCGCCTCCCTGGTCTACCATAGAACCTTTGTATCATTCGCTGCGGAGATCCTCTCTGCGCTGATTCAGAAACTGCAACTCCCTGGTACAGAAGTCGATGCGTTGGGGGCGTTATTATCCCTAGATTACGCGGATGGCATGCAGAATCACCCGGATGAAGTGATTGCCTTCCTTGATAGGTACCGCCACGCCAGAGGGAGGGGCAGGTGGTTGAGTACGAAGAACCCTCCACTTCCTGCTCGGTGGCGGCCAGTGCAAAAAGATGTCGATGACCTGATGACCATGGTTCGGCATCATAATCTCACCGAGCTCCTCACGGATCGATTTCTGGAGTACATGGAAAGAACAAATAGAAGGTACAAATTTGCTAAAGTGGATGGACTCATCGCTATTTCTACAAAAGAAAGAGTACGCATCCATAGGACTATATATCGCCTCCAGATATATTACAATTTATTTGGCATGGCAGAGTCAACCTCACGGATGCAAACCGACGGTCTATTTATGGGCCCGGAAGGAGGAAACCTTTCAAAAACCGAAATATGGGACTTGTTCTTCAGGACCTTTACAGGTTGGGAGAGAGCGGAGATGTATACGATGGAGCACTTTGTGACGTCCTACACCGTGGAATTAATCGAAGCACTGGTACCTGACCCGGATAGGGATGTTCGACGTATATTACTACCTGGTAAGTTAAGATGTTAAATGGGGTATGCTCATAACTTACTTGTAATATAGATGGTTTTTATTATATTACCTTTGAATCTATCGCCTGTGCTGGGCCTCTGTTTTTGGCAAAGGTTATTCGCCAAGAAACACCCAAGCAGCAGTATACTATCATTGCGAACAACTTGGATATCCTCTTAAATTCGTCAAAAATCATGGGAAGTGGACCAATAGCTTCGAGCATTCCAAATGTTTCTGCTGGGGAGGGTTTTCTACCACACCATGTACTGTATCCAGTTGATAAGATTATTTCGGCCATAGATGCTATGGACGATGAAGATTTCATAATATCAGAGATGCCCTGGTATGAGAAACCCAGCGCAGGATATGAATACTATTTTCGTCACTCCAGATTTTGGGTAATCGGAGATATTCCCGAAAATAACGCGCAGGGGGATTACGAGCATCCTATAATGGTGTCTAGGCTGAGGAGGGTTTTGCCAGGTGGACCTTTTTCATTTGTGTTTTGGGACCGCGAAAGACTGGTTCAAGTTGGAGTCGTGAGCAAACGCGCAGTCGAGAACAACTCTGCATAATCCCTAGGGGTGCTTTACGTATTAGTTCTGGCATGTATCATACAAATACCTCACATTCTATTTTTGGGGCATGGTTTGGGGACCATATGGTTTCCCTTGACTCGAACAAGTTTGGGCCAAGGATGGAGGGCATGTACAATAAAACAACAAATCACAGCCTCATGATTATATAATGCGATCCATCATATTATCGTATGGGGAATAATAACCGGCCAACTTATTTAATTCCTTACAATTGCCAATTATAAAGAGCCTCAGCGGTCTTAGTAAATGGTTACAGGAAGTTGGTAAGGTGAGCCAGCCCAGGAGTCAGCCCTAGAATTTAGAAATCTTAAGTGCAAAACTTAAAACCGTAGCTCTTGCATGTCCCGGCTACGCTTACTGCATTCGGTCATAATTTAGCATCTGACATTCAAGGAGTTTATACCTTAATTTGTCGTATTGTTACGGGGGCCAATAAATTGAGTTGTAGAGTCGCATATTGCTCAAAATCCTAATTTCCCGGCACCGCCGTCTTTTGTTACACAATATTTGGTAGATCTCTAGGCGGAGGGATAGAGCGAATATCATGATGGACACTCGTTTACTCTTGATCACGATGCAACTACGCCTAAAGGTTATCTAAGAGTATTGTTTACTCCGATTTTTATCTCTAGTTTGACCAGGCGGAATTTCCTGCGGGTCCAATTGGATACCGTCTCTACCAGGGCGATAATGGTTCATATCTTGCCCGAAAGCTGAATTTCGAAGTGTAAGACGGGGTGATTATTTGAGTGGCCAAGTATCGTGACAAGGGGTTTCCAATATTTCTTTTTACCTCGTGGGATAGTGATTGGATCTTTATCTACGAGACTCTCGATCACATAGTAGTTACCAGTAATCTTTGCTACCTGTTTCACAGCTGCGAAGCTTGGCCGGCTTATAGATAGTGTATACAAAGTAGAAATTATCTTGCCAAGCAATGTCATTTTCAACCCGAATATGGGTTCAATCGTCGAGCCTGGTCTTTTTGGTACAATGTTTCCATTTTAAGTACATAAATCAGTCTAGCGTGAAGTGGAGAGGTTAATCCTTGGGGAGAGACAAGTTCCTTGGGTATAAATTTAGAGGCAATGTCCTGTTTATATTACCCAGCCCTCTAAGGATATCTAATTGGTATTTATACAAAAATGTGGTTGCTTGATCTCTCAAAGCCTAAAAAAGAGACCAATTTTCAATTAATTGAACTCCGCTGACAGGATCTAGAATATAACGACAAAGCTACTCACACCCAACGACAAAATGCACTTCTCCGCCATACTAGCAGCTGCCTCCACCATTCAGTTTCCGCAGTCGGCGTCCGAATCTGCTATAACTCCCCCTTCCAGGAGTGCACCACCATCACAGGAGGCTCAGGGCAATGCATTTATGTCGGCGCTCCCTACAACGACCACGTCTTTTCAGCTAATGCATTAGCCGATACCAGTTACTGCGATTCCTATCAAGACGTCAACAATGGCGCCTGTAGTGGACCCTTGGTGGAGGTATTGACCAGTCCGGATACTCGGGGCTTCCAGGAGGCTCTGATACAAGTGGCTTTGTTTGCTACGCTTAAAAATGTGCAGCATGCCAAATATGTGCGCTGAGCGTGCGGAGAATTTCCTAGCATATGCTCTCAGAATATTGTGGTTGAGATGAAATAGGGGAGATGTGGGCGCGGAGGAAAGAAACTGAGATAGGCCCCTTTTCAATATGCACTCTGCCTTTGTCATTCATAAATATTTGCCTTTTTTTATGGCCGTGATATCACCAGTTTAATGATGTTTCCATATTTTCTACTCACATCTCACCCCCTAAATCGTCATAAACCAATACCGAGTCGGGGAATCCCACTCCATAAACACCTCAGTCTCCATAGCTTCCACCGCAACCTGCTTTTGCATGTCCATAACTAAATTGTACGCATCCGCCATCACAGCGTCCACGACCGGGGCGCAGATACATATCTTTTTTGCCATCACCTCCTCTCGCTTCTCTGCATTCTTCTCAAACGCCCCCTCAGGGCTGAGGATCATGTAATACTTTGTATAACCCCCATATTGCGAGTTAATTCGTACCACCATTCCCGGCCGGAGACGCTCCTGGAATGGCACGTCAGACTTTGTAGCCGCCGCGTCTCCAGGTAGCACAGCTGGATCTGGATCAGAGGCGGCGCTACGGGCGCTGCGCGAGTCTATATGTAGACGCCACAGCTTGTCATAGAAGGCGCGGGCATGTTCGGGGGAGATTTCTGGGGTTTTGAGACAACGCGCCACAAACTCGCCTTTGGGTAGTTTGCATAGCTGGGTTCCTGTTTCGGTAGGGGCAACGAGGGCGGGGGAGATGGGTGGGGTGCCGGACTGAGGGCTTGTGTGAGAAAAGATAGTTAAGTCTAGGGCGGGGTGACTTACGTTCTTTTCAATCCATTTTGTTAGCGCTTCGTGGGACCAGGTGCTCGGTATATTGATATTATAAGGTGCTGGCTTAGTCTTTGGGGCGGGGACGCGAAGGAGTTCGGCGTATCGCAGAGTGTTCTTACTCGGCCCGGCATCTGCTGCGTTGGGTTTGACACATGCCAGGATGGCGGTTTTGCAGTAGCGTTCGCCCTTCACGTCAAAAACATGCTTCAGCACTTTTGTCAGGACGCTGCTCCGGAATGGGACGTGGACATTCATCGCTCTCTTGTTTGAGGCTACACCATCCGTCATATTCCACATCGCTCTTCCTCGAATGCAATCCTTCAGTGTTGACAGGGACATATTGATATCGCGAGTCTCTTTCATCCGGTCTTTGGAATGGTCCTTGACGTCTCTATCTACCTCGCTCCCGGCAAGATCAACAAGAAAGAGCAAGCCATCTGGGGCATCGGAGAAGTCTTTATTCACAATTCTTATACGGCATACCGCATGAGAGCGAGACGAACTATCGTTCTTGACAGTGGCGGCCGTCTTTCGGAAGGACATACTACGCTCAATATGTGAAAGAAGTCCCTCTGCTGTGGTCGGCTTTTCCTCGATAGCACCCACAAGTTGAGACTCACCAAACGCATCTTCCATAACAACAATCTTTCGCCGGTCATTTAGGAGGTCTGCTAGGCGTTAGATTCCGAGGTTTTGACTGGGTATCTGACCACTCAATAATGAGCTTACCAAATGCTTCTTTTCCAACCAGCTCAAATGCGCAGATGTATATATCCCGGCTTCCTTTAAGCTTGCCATTCATAATTTCAGCAGCGGCCAGCTTCTCCAACTCGCTTACACTGTGCGTCTTCCCAGATCCTGTCTGGCCGTACGCAAACAAAGTGCTGACTCCACCTCCCCAAGCCCATGGGACCAGAGGCGCGACGAGGTCATCGTAGACATTTCCTGACGTCTGATCTGGGCCGTACACCTTATCGAGTCGGAAACTAGACGACTGGAAAGATTTGTCAGCGCTTGATCTTTAATTACGAAAACAGGGGGTCTCTTACATTTAATGCTGGCTGCCCATTGACTTTACGTCGCAACTCATGGACATCTGCGTATCCCTCCCCAGATCTTGCGCAAACGCCAACAACTTCTTGGTCCTCAATCTCTTTGGGGAGCAGCGGCCGGATACGTACGCCAATGGAGGTATCAGCACCCGATTCGGAGACATCGCAAGTGGCTTTTCCAGAAGCAGGTTTGAAGGCAGCCACCTGCCTAATGTACGAGTCTCTATTTTCTTCAAAAAATGCTTCCATGGTGTATGTAAAGAACGGAAATATTTATCTGGTTTGGGCTGATAGAAGAAGTTTGAAAATGGAGATGTTTGTTTGTAAACAACTTGCCGCGTTGCCATCAGATATATAGCCGATCTCTAGGCAGCCTTTCTGAGCTTCTTGGGCTTCTTGGCAGCGGCAGTCTGTGCCTTCAGGCAACTGCTTTCGCGACCTTTCTCTGAAAAGAAAACATCGTCGAATTGAATTCAATCGAAATGAAAATACCTTCCCTGTAAGTCGAGTCCCCTAGGGAGGCTCATGAGCCATCCAGAACGATGGTGATCATTGAAAGCCATTGGCCCCTGGCGGGACGGAAGCTAAGATAAGCTCTTGCCAATTGCTTGGCGGAATACCATGGCACTTGGCCATCAACCGGCGTAAAAACAAGCTTTGAGGAATAGTGCTTGGGAGGGAGGTGCGTTTTCATGAGCTACAAGAAGTCGTGTGTCGCACGTAGATACATAGCAATAGCAAGGAGATAGTGTTACTGCAGATTATTCTTTCCGTTGTGATCGTCGCATTTGTTTGATAGCTTCACACGTGTTGGCATTCGGTGTGATATTGCCCCTTCCGCAATCTATCTCGGTACAAAAGTAAGATCTTACATCCGCTTTTAATGTTGTTTGAGCTTTTACGTCAGAAGAGGGTTATACTATGCCGAAACCAATGTTAACGCGGATGGCGTTTGTGCGGGACTGGAGCTACTTGCCACTAGCACGATCCTACAAAATTACGATCACCAACTGACCACGAGGTTGACAGTTTACTGCAGAATTAATATCTGTGGCTCACCGCGAGAGCCGCAATTGGTGGAGCTATTCCGATGGCCTACTGTAAAACAATAAGATGACCGCCAACAGAATGGCGTCGAAAAAGTGAGATTCCCTCAGCAAGAGCCTTCCAACCATCGTTTTTTGCTCCATGGGATTGCGGTAGATCCTAAGTCCCCTAGGGAGACAGCCTGGTGGCAATCCGACTGGCTATGTAAAGCACGTCATGAGCAAAGAATTTCGCTCCTTCCAAAACGGGCAGGTAGCTTGGTAAGTGGTGCCCAGTGGGGTTCCCGTCATGTGGCAGGGTGTTCTTTTCCGTATTCCAAGCACATCAACATATGGCCGAACGCACGCGATTCGATCCTTGTAATAGGTAGAACGAGGAACAATGAGCTCTGTGAATATTACATAACTGTTCGTCCCCCCCTTGAGGGGGTTCTACTCTCTGCACGCTCTGTCCATAATTCCCGCCCTTTCAGCAACGTATTAGCTTGCGCGCACGCGTGTTTGCAATGACCTTCTCATCGCTGCGTAAAAGATTTCTCGGTCGAGGTACCCCGAGTACGGAGAATCCAGTGCCCGAGTCTGATAACCCGGTTCCAGTGTTTGAAAAATCTGGCGTGGCTACAACGCCCGAGGCGGATGCGATTGGAAATGGTTCCACCCTGTCCAGCAGCGAGGTCATCTTTGATTCTGAGAAGGGACCCGTCATCACTGGGCGAAGTGATAGTGACAGTGATGAGCACTTTGCGGACGATGACCCAGCATTAAGGGATATCCTACCGCAGGTTCGACGTATTATCAGCTTGACAGATGATCCGACACTGCCTACTCTTACCTTCAGATATTTTATCTTAACCATCTTCTTTGTGGCACCTGGCGCATTTGTATCGCAGTTGTCCAGCTACCGTACGACATATGCGCCGTACTCAGTGTATTTCGTCCAGATTCTGTCAAACTATGCGGGACTCTGGCTTGCCAAGATACTACCTGCAAAAACGATAAGGTTGCCATTCACAAAGTATGGATTTAGCTTGAATCCCGGGCCGTGGAATTCAAAGGAGCACGTCCTTGTCACCATTTCGGCTGCGTCAGGAGCGACGTATAACCTCGCATAGTATGTATTTCTGTGCGTGCCTACGAACGTTGACCGTTAACCAGTTAAAAAGTGGCCCGATTTCAATGGCAGAACTGTATTTTGGGATCAGAATCAACCCTGCTGTTGCCATCTTCTTCATGTGGTCAGTGGTCTGGGTTGGCTATTCATACGCGGCCATTGCACGCCAGTTCTTACTATACGACCCACAGTATCCGTGGTTTTCTGCGTACGTTTTCCTCTGCAGGTTGGGAAGCAAAGTGCTCACAGAACAGGTTGTGCCAAACCGCCCTTTTCGAAACACAAAAAAAACAGAACGCGCACCCTACACGAGTTTCCAGAAAACAGATGAAGGTGTTCTTTTCTTGTTTGGCATTCATAACCACCTGGCAATTCCTTCCCGAGTTTATCTTTCCAATGCTAGGCTCCATGGCATTCCTCTGCTGGGTAGCTCCAAGAAATGCCACGGCAAACTTCCTTGGCTCTGGTTTTGGTGGAATGGGCCTGTTAAATCTGTCATTCGACTGGTCAAATTTGAGCAATCTTAGCAATAGCGGCAGCTTGTTTATCACACCATTTTGGACACAGGTTATCATTTTCCTTGCCTACGTTGTTTCCTGTCTTATATTAATTCCTGCCGCGAAATGGGGGGGACTTGGCCAGTGGAACCACAAACTCATGAGCAATAGACTCTTCACAGGTGATATAGCTCCCATGAGTAGCATGTTTCGGAGACTGACGTTTTCTAGTCGATGCTGAGCCATACCCTATTCTCGAATTGATGACACCAGAGGCAACCTTCAATGAAGCTGCTTATGCCGAACATGGCCAGATCTACATTGGCACCCAAGCACTATGGACTATCTTTTTTGATTATGCAGGATATACCTCTGGCGTTGTATGGCTTCTGCTATTTGGGTTCCCAGGAATAAAGGCTACGTTTGAAAAGCTGCAGGCCCGACGACGCGCAGGGGGGAAGGAAACTATTAACCACCAATACGATGACCAGCTGAACATTCTTCAGCGTTCTTATGAAGAAGTTCCATGGTGGTGGTGGGTTAAATGACTCTCCCGCTTACGATTTACTAACACTGCCCTAGGTATGCTATTTTGTTTCTGGTCTCATTTGTGATCATTATCACCTGCGTTGCAACGGGGCAGCTGTTTATACCAGTGTTCACAGTATTTGTAGCCCTGGCAACAGGAGCAGTAATGGTCATTGTAAGTATTGTATGACCTTTCAAGCCTCTAGGTAGCTAATAGAGATTTTAGCCACTAGGATGGCTTTACGCTGTCTCAAATTACCAACTGGTAGGTACTCTAAATAATGTGGACAATATGGGCTACATAATAACAGATATTTAGGCTATTGGGACCACGAATGAACTTCTATATGGCTTGATGGTCAATGCTATAAGTGGCAACCATAATCCATGCGGGGCAACGGTATACAGCTCCATTGCAGGAGACGCATGGTACAGGGCCCAGCTCATGCTGCAGGATCAGAAAATTGGCCACTACATGCATGTTCCACAGCGATCTGTGTTCTTCTCCCAGCTTTTCGGATCGTTCATCGGCATCCCAATAAATTATGGCGTAATCCGTTGGGCTTTGAAATCAAAGGCCGAGTACCTCAATGGCTCTAAAACCGACCCAACTCATCAATGGACGGGTCAATCTCTCTCAAGCACCTTGACAACAAGTGTACAATATGTCTTAATTGTAGGTCACCGCGTTCAATTTACCTCTCTTGCCCCCACTGACACCCACCTGCAGGGCCCCAAACGCCTTTTCCAAGAATCTATCTTCCATCCAGTCCCATACGGATTCCTAGTCGGCGCTCTAGCCCCACTCATAATATTCGGCCTGCACAGGCTGTTCCCGCGCGCAAAATTCCACCTCTGGAACACTACAATCTTCTTCGCCGGGATGTCTAACTTTTACGGCAACATCAGCACGGGCTACTTCAGCTCCATTATTGGCGGCTTCGTCGTCATGTTCTGGGCTTATCGCTACCGCTATGACCTGTGGGCACGCTACAACTACCTGCTCGCGGCGGCGTTTGATGCGGGGTATAATCTCAATTTGCTGCTCATTTTCCTATTTTTTGGCGCGGGGAAGGTTGTCTCGATGCCGTATTGGTGGGGGAACAACGAGGATAGTAGTGATAGGTGTTTTGCGTTGGATACGGATGCGTAGATCATTGGAGGGGAGTGAGGAGTTACGGCTGTGATGTGGCTATCCTGTATTATACTTGACATGTTGAACCCTTTGAATTAGATGAGTGATAACTTAACCACTTTTTACATATAACCAATCATCAAACATGCCAAGAAAATTTAGTTATGAGTTGCTTCATATGTATAGATTAAGAGGGTGTTCAAATTAACATATGGATGAAATAAACTCGTATACTATCCAACATACAGTGGCAAATATTCCGACTATCACCTGAGCTAAGGGCAGGCAGCGTCATACACACCCGCCGCCCCTGGATTCGGTCCAACACCATTCTCCCACCCCAACCTTACAAGCGTCTCCCCCTTCACATCATACTTCGGCCACCCATACTTCACCAGCCCCTCCGAGGGATCCCTCGCAAACATCCCCATCATACCCCTCAGATAAATCCCCAACCTCACCAGGTCCCCGGATACCTCCCCCCCCCCATTCCCCACCCTGACCGTATCAAAAACCGGCAGCACCTCACTGGCGTGGTATGCCCCGCTGTCCGGAACCGTCGTCAATGCCAGCTCAGGGAAGTTCCCAAAATACCGGTATCGGAATGTCGACTGTCCCGCGGCAACATTGGCGGCCCCACGCGACGCTGCAGGACACGTAAAGGTGATGAGGTTGAAGCCATCCCACTCCGCGTCGCTGAGATACTGGTCAAATACCGATGCAATGGCGCGGTGATAGCCAGCCTCGTAATCGGTATTGCCAATTAACAGGGGCAGTTTCGCAAATTTCCCGGCTGCGAGGCGTGCCGGGTAGTTGGAGAAGACAAGCTTCTCGTCGATAGTGGGCCAGAAGAAGGCGGAACCGTAGGGCTGGTTGACCAGGGGGATTGCGGCAGTAATGTCTGCGGTAGGCTTCGTTCGCATGCAAGCCATCTGTGTGGCGGGGGCGGTAGTGTTGTCACCGCAGCCGAGCGTGGAGGTTACAGCGTACCAGCTCTCGGCACTGGTTTCGGCGGTATAGACACCGATAGATGTGGTCCCCGATTCCATGATCAGGCCAGCGGCAATTTGGTCATCGACATAAGCGTAGGAGTGGATGTCGATAGAGAAACCGCCGGCCGACTGGCCGAAGAGCGAGATACGCTTGGGGTCGCCGCCGAAGGCGCGGATGTTGTCGCGCACCCATTCGATGGCCAAGCGCTGGTCGAGGATTCCGAGGTTGTTGCGGAGCCCAGGGGCGCCGGGGAAACCGAATATGTTGAGGCGGTAGCTTGGTTGATGGTTAGCAAGAAGGTAGTGTTCGGGGGATAATGGGAGGTGTACTTGAAGGTGACAACAACGACGTCTTCTTGATCTGCGATATACTGCCCATCGTAGATTGGGTCCGACGAGGAGCCAATGGTATACCCACCCCCATATATCCAGACCAGAACCGCCTTGCCCTTCTCACCAAACTGCGGCTTCGTCCAAACGTTAAGAGTGAGGCAGTCTTCGCTTGAGTCCGCATAGCCGTATGTTAGATCAGCAAGGGCAGCAAGCCCTGCGGCGGTGAGGTTCTTGCCCTTGGTATTTGGGGGCGCAGAGCCGCCAAAGACGTTGGCTTGGGGACATGAGTGGCCCTAGTTCATAGTTCTCAGTTCATGGCATAGGAATGCGCGGGGACTAGATCATACGAATTTCGAGCCGTCGATCGGGGTATGGTTGAAATACCCCTCAGGAGGAGCAAAACGAAGATCATCGATGGGGGGTTTGGCATAGGGGATCCCAAGATAGGTGGAAACATTCTGCGCGTATGAAGCGGCGTGTCCAGAAACAGGGCCGCCCTGGGTATAGACTGTCTGGCCTATAGTCCATGGCTGCTGAACAGGCGTGCTGCTTGCTGGTGCAGAAAGACAAAGGATTCCGGTGAGAAGAGCCATGTGGAGCCTCATTGCGGCGGTTTATGAACATTAAAGGTGCAAGAAGAATTAAAAGGCGGCGGCTTATGAAGAGAGGTCCTTCTTTTACGCAGCCTGGCGGCCATCGTGGTATATATATGGCAAGCCAGCTACCAGCGACGACGATATGTTCATATTCGTGATGCTTACCCGACTCAATGGAATGTAAATACAGAAACATGCGTTGAACCCGACGCGGTGTCACGCTGGACTAAAGCAGGGTGGGCTGAATACCGCGAGTCGTCCAATGCCATAATGGATGCGGGTGTCATGTCTAACCGGCCACAAGTTGTAGTGGTATGCGGCACTTCGTATCGCGGATTCTTACCCCTCCGAACTCTAATGTTCTCGCGGATCATCAGCGTTTTAGGCAATGTGCCGAGGCTGTGAACTGACCCGCTTACATAAACAATGAGCCACTCAACACAAATTTCAGCAAAGGATAAGACTCATCTAGAATATGGGCAATGAGCTGTTAGTTATCAGATAGTGTTCTAGGTTTCCAAGTGGGCTGGACTATGGGACCCTGCTCGTCCTTAACCGCCAGTTCGAAGGATTTCCAACCAAGGACTATGGTCCAAGTCAAAAATCTTGAGTGAACCGCCCAGATGTTACGGCTAGCGGTTTCGGCTGCTTTGCCGCCGACACTCCGGTTATAATAGTACTA
The DNA here is from genome assembly GCA_001630605.1 of Pseudogymnoascus pannorum. NCBI lineage: Eukaryota > Fungi > Ascomycota > Leotiomycetes > Thelebolales > Thelebolaceae > Pseudogymnoascus > Pseudogymnoascus pannorum. The sequence continues at coordinate 468,598 of LNAS01000021.1, forward strand.
AACATGTTGGCTATTTGCAGGTACCGGACTACTAAGGAGCTCTAGGAGGCACATGATGGAACTGCGAGAACTGAAGGAACTGTTGCAGTTCCTACAGTTCCTCGCAGTTCCCTTTGGCACGACGCCACTATATAAGTAGATAGTTATTTCTTAGTATAGGAGCTTTGTGCTCAACTCAATATAGTATTCTTTATATACTGTAACGTGTTTTACGAGAAGACTTAGTGTATGATCCCCTGCCTCCTCTGACAAGTAAACCAACGCAACGAAACCTCTGTGATAGTCTACGGTCTAGACTCTCAGCGTTACATATCAGAGGGCTAAATGTGAGGACCCAGAAGTTATCTATAGTTGGTTTGAGCTTGTACAGAATACAATTGCGAAGTATGGAATTAATGATGCAGATATCTACAACTTTGATGAGACTGGGTTTATGATGGGCGTTATCTCAACTTCTATGGTTGTAACAGGCTCAGACAGGTGTACAAAAGCAAAGAAGGTGCAGCCTGGTAATCGGGAATGGGTTACAGTAATCCAGGGCGTCAACGCCTAAGGCTGGACAGTACCGCCATTCATCATTGTTGCAGGCAAAAACCACCTTACATCTTGGTATAAGATAGTGGATTTCCAAGCGATTGGGTAATTGCTGTTACAGAAAATGGCTGGACTACAAACGAGAGAGGCATGGATTGGATTCAGCATTTTGAGAAGCATACAAAGCCCCGGAGTATTGGTGGTTATCGCCTCTTAGTCCTTGATGGTCATGAGAGCCACCACTCGGATGAGTTTGAGGAGTACTGCAAGGAATACAACATTATAACTCTCTGCATGCCTGCTCATTCTTCCCATATACTCCAACCGCTTGATATTAGCTGTTTTGGCCCTTTAAAAAAGGCTTACGGTTGGCAAATTGAAGATATGATACGAGCTCATATTTCTCATATTACTAAGGACGACTTCTTTCCTGCCTTCCATGCGGCATTTAACATTGCAATAACAGAAAGCAACATTCAAGGAGGCTTCCGAGGTGCTGGACTTCTTCCATTTGACCCAAAGAGAGTGATCTCTACACTTGATCTTAAGTTAAAGACACCAACACCTCCAAGCTCCCGCCCGGGTACTGCTCAACCTTGGGTTTCCCAGACACCAAACAACCCAATTGAAGCTATGTCACAGTCTACATTCATTAAAACTCGGATTTCACATCATCAAAATAGCTCTCCAACTTCAATCTATGCTGCTGTCGACCAGTTTACAAAGGGTGCATCACAAATAATGCATCAATTTGCGCTACTAAAAGCAGAGAACCAATACCTACGACAGGCAAATGAAGTACTAAGCAAGCGTAGGAGAGCTAGGAAAACACGACTACAGCAAGGAGGAACACTTAGTCAACAAGTGGCACAGGAGCTACAAGACGAGAAGGACGTTGTGCAGCAAATAGAGCAGGAAATAAGGGCAAGTGGTGGTTGCAAGCCAAGGGAAGAAACCCGTGCACGTCGCTGTGGAAAGTGTGGTGGGACTAAGCACAATGCGCGCACGAGTCAGATTGAAGTAGACACGTCTGAAGAAGATGGATCCGAGTAGTTTCAATTAATTTCTTGTGTTGTGGTGGATTTATTGCAATTCCTGTGGTGTGGTCGCAATATGTTGTGTCTTTCGCTATGTTGTATCTTTCGCTTGTCTGTTGGTTTCGCTATGCAAGTACGTTAAGTAGAATTTCGTAATTTAATATCAATATATTAAGTACCAGATTTCCAAGAAATCGATGAGGGGCCTAGGTTGACTACTTCAGATAAGCGACCTCTGTGTGGAATGCATTACCTCTCTGTATTTTTACAAATATAGAGCCTTATAAATCTTTCTTCGGGGGGGAGTTTTACTATTATATTTTCGATTGTTTTGGGTATTGCGGAGCTGTTGTTCCGTGACAGACACACCTTGCCGTATCCAGGAAAACAAACAAGTGGACTAAAGCCCCTTCCCCGCAGCTAGTACGGTGTTTGAAAATCACCGAGCCACTTGCAGCTTCGTTCACATCCGATATCCGGACTACTGCAAGTCGAAATGTTGTGATATATGTGATTGTAGGTCAGTCGAGTTTCATGCCAGAGTCGTAAGTATTTAACTGGTATAACCCCGTAATACTAGTCCCTCATTTTCTTATAATCAAAGCGCTCCTTAAGTTGGCACGTCTCGTTTTCGTATCAGAGCAACTTAGAATAATTTCAAAACTCAGAGCACTTCTTGCTCTAGAATGTCTGCCTCATTTGCCTCGGAAGCGCTCTCTACAGGCTGGGAGTTTAAACTTACAGAAGAGACCACGCCGGAATCATGGCTCCCAGTTGCGAAGGTGCCTACGACAGTTCATCTGGATCTGTTAGATAATAAGAAGTATGATCTGATTGTGAAACATATTTCTGACGTTGACTAATAAATGTAGAATACCTGACCCTTCTCGTGATATGAATGAGCTGCAGACACATTGGGTGGGCGAAAAATCCTGGACATACCGACGCAAATTTTCCGCTAGATCGAAGATAGACGGGATAAAGAGGGTTTTGGTGTTTGAAGGCTTGGACACATATGCAACCGTGCGACTGAACGGCACAGAAATACTGAAATCTGAAAACATGTTCATACCATACTATGTTGATGTCACAACAAAGATAATTTCTGATGCTCTGAACATCATCGAAATTGATTTCGACTCTGCGCTTCTGCGTGCTCGCGAAGTTGGGAAAAATCACCCCGAGCATCTTTTCATTGGGCATCAAACTGAACCAGAAAGGGTTGGTGTCAGAAAAGCCCAGTGCCATTGGGGTTGGGATTGGGGCCCAAAGTTGATGACAGCAGGACCCTGGAGACCGGTGCTACTGGAAACATATGCAAGCAAGGTCGAAAATTTATGGATTGAAAACGCGTTGGACAAAGATCTCCGTGCTTGTAGGGGAACAATCTCGGCGCATGTCGATGGGGATATTGGCGCCAAAATATTATTCACTCTCTCTAACTCGGAGGGCGCAAAGGTATTTGAAGCAGAAAGTACACCTGATTCTTGTGGATTTTCTCAAGTGCCATTTGTTCTCCAGAAGCCGGAATTGTGGTATCCTCATGGCTATGGAGCGCAAGTCCGATACAATTTGGAAGCGGCGCTTGTGGTGGACAGTGTTGTCTTGCATCGCATCCAACAAAAGATTGGATTCCGCCGGGCTGAGTTGGTCCAAGAACAGGACACCAATGGGAAATCATTTTACTTCCGGATTAATGATATTGATATTTTTGCTGGAGGGTCCTGTTGGATTCCTGCTGACAACTTTACACCGAGAATATCTTCCGACAGATACCGGCAGTGGCTAACTTTGATGGTTGAAGCTAATCAAATCATGACAAGGTGAGTCACAAAGAAATACAGCGCAGCTCTAAAGCAAACCTAACACACTGATTGTAGGATATGGGGAGGAGGCATCTTTGAAGAAGAAGTGTTCTATGACCTTTGTGATGAGCTCGGGATTCTAGTGTGGCAGGACTTTCTCTTCGCCTGCGGCTCTTACCCAACTTTCCCATCAATTTTAGAGTCAATCGAAGCAGAAGCACGATCAAATGTGCGCAGGTTGCGCCACCATCCCTCAGTTATAATCTACGCCGGGGGGAACGAAGACTATCAAATCCAAGAGAACCACAATCTCACGTATGAGTATGATACAGACAAAGATCCCCAGTCATGGTTGAAAACCTCATTCCCGTCACGCTATATTTTCGAGCATCTACTACCAAAGACACTAGGAGAAGAATGTCCAGGAGCCATTTACCACCCGAGTAGTCCTTGGGGCGATGGCAAGCACACAACGGATCAAACCGTTGGTGACATTCACCAATGGAACGGTAAGCTACATGTCTGAACTACATAAAAAATACTGATACAAATATAATTTGCAGTGTGGCATGGAGTTATGAGAGGCTACCAGAACTTTGGAAATATGGGTGGCCGTTTTAACAGCGAATTCGGCATGGAGGCGTATCCTCACATGAGCACCATTAAGAATTTCATTAGTGACGAGAGTGAGATGTATTCACAATCGCTAACTATGGACTTCCATAACAAGGCGGATTTTCACGAAAGGCGTCTTGCGACATATGTTCTCGAGAACTTTCGGATATCTTCATTGGATTTCAAGGTAAATCTCTAATGCAATTTTTCGCTTGAAACTAGAAATTGACCTTTCAATTACAGTACTGGGTCTACTTGACACAAATTCTTCAATCCGAGGCGATGCACTATGCGTACCGCAGCTGGCGTCGTCAATGGGGAAGCGCTAGTGACCGTCGATGTGGAGGGGCCCTTGTCTGGCAACTTAACGATTGTTGGCCAACCATCTCCTGGGCAGTTGTAGATTACTACCTGGTCAAAAAGCCCGCTTTCTATGCGATAAAACGAGCTCTCAAACCTACAGCAATTGCTGTTACTCGCACTCACAATGAGTGGACGAAGGGGCACGTGGCACCTGATTCTGCATTGAAGTACGACATATGGATTGCAAGTAGCACTGTATCAAGTATTCAGACTGCAAAAGTGGAGCTTAGGTTTATCTCTATCAAGACAGGCTTGGATATCATAGCTCCGCAGACAGAGGAGGTGGAGGTCCAACCGAATGGCACAACAATAGTACGAGAAAATGTCACTATCGACAACCCGCCTGCACTAGAGGCGTTCGTATTACTTGCCACGCTCTCTATTGATGGAGAGATTGTATCTCGAGACGCCGACTGGCCTCAGCCGTTCAAATACTTGTCTTTTAAAGAAAATCGAGGTTTGGTGATCACATTGTCCGAGTCACGAGACACAATTACTATCACAGCTCAAAAGCCAGTGAAGGGATTGGTATTTTCTGAGCGACCTGGGCTGAGCTTTAGCGATAATGGACTCGATATCCTGCCTGGACATGAGTACACCATTCAAACTATTGGCCTAAAGGAGGAGGAACAGCTTGAGTGGATGTTCCTTGGTGCTAGTGAAAGTTGTTAATATATGTCATCATAATGCTGCTTGGGACGCGATAGGCTAGCTAGCTTAATAGTCAAGTAGCAAATGAAGAAGGTGGTGAATTTAAGAAATTTAGTATTTATATAGCAGCGGCCTTATTATCGCCAAGCGACCGTAACGGAACGTTACCTTTCCTTGCATGGATTATAGCGCAGTCTGAAAAGATGCCCTCTGGTCGGATGAAAGGACTCCGTACCTTTTGATACCAGAGAGGCCTATGGCGTTAAAGTTGAGTCGAAATAATTGATGCTTTAATTTGAAATAAATATAGTGGAAAAATTTCTAAACACACGAGGAGCTATGCGGGCTTGGAATGACAAATCATCGTAGTTCAGTCCTGAAAGGACGGCAACTTATTGCCCCCCCTTAACACCGCACAATCTTCTTAGAAGCCCATCAACTGTGCCTTTGCGCCGCCATTGTCGCCCAACACCAAAAACCTGGTGTCGTCAAGTGCCAGCATTCCAGGCCAGTTAGTCTGCACGCCGAAAACGGTGACTTTAGAACCCCAGTTTACGCCATCAGTGCTAGTGATAACCTTTGCATTTGCGCCAGTAACCCAAGAATGCAAGGATGTGTCCTCGTCAGTCATGAATGAAGCCTGTATAATTAGTTTTGCATGTATAGAAGAAGAGGTTCAACTTACAACAAGCGTTCCTCCCACGTTGATAATCTGTGGTGCTCCGGCGTTGTTTTGGGAGCCAGTTGCAGTGTACACAGTTCTTCGGTTTCCCCATGAAGCACCATCATCGGATGAAGATACAGTTATTACCGTAAAAACGTGCGTATTTACAGTGTCAAGACTCTCAAAAATGGCAATCAGGTCGGAGCTGCTGCCACCCGGGGCGGTTGTTACGCCCAGCATTCCATCTCGTGCTTGAATACCCGCACCGGAGATTGTAATAGGTGAAGTCCAGGTTACGCCACCATCTGTACTAGTTCTCAATAAAGAATCTTGATCGTTGCTTGCATTCTCGTACGAATAGTACAGTTGGATGTTGTTAGTAGCCGAGAGTCTCAGAAATGGTTCCCAGATTCCATTGGTTGAGCCTGTGGCTGGTTCACTTAAGAATTTCCAGGTAATGCCGTTGTCGTCACTGTAGCAGATGGTGATGCGGAAGAAGGTGTAGGTATTTCCAGTCTTGCTGTGGTTTCGGAACGCGCAGATGACTCTGCCGGTTGGAAGTTGGAGCAGGAATGGGTTGTCAATATCTCCCACTCCACTTGTGACCGTTCCAAGGTTTGTCCATGTGGAGCCTTGGTCTGTAGAGTGGGTTGTGGTGATTATGTTGCTACCATCAGAGAACGCGGTGTAAACGCCGAGAAGACTGCCATCAAAGAGCTTGATTGCTCGGGGATATGTGCCGCCACCAAATACCACAGGACTTCCGATGAGAGATGGCTGATCGGCGTTGACTGCGGAGACGTAGGTGAGCAGGGCGGCCACTAAACCTAAATTAAGACGCATTGTGAGTTATGTGGTTTGATGATAAATTGGGATTTCAACCATACATATATAGGCGATCGACCCTTACAACGGCTTTGCCTCACGGCATATCTCTGAGCGGGGGATATACAACGTCGCATCTCTCTAGCCTTCCAAAGCCGCTAATGTTAACACATGCTTATAAAGGAACCCTTGTAGAATATGATCCTTCGTGAAAAGGGCCGGCCCAACCGCATATACGCCCAATCACGTAGTACGCCAATATAACAATAATAAATTATATGGCGTATATGGATCACGGGTTTTATGCATACGTAAGACTTTTGTTCACCACGAATTGAGAGGCAGTAACACAACCAATATGATAACAAGGCAACTCCACATGGAAAGTCACGTGAGAGTGACAGCGTTTCTTTGAAAAGGCGGCTTCTCAATCCCCACAAAATGATTTAGTTCTATAATACAGTTTCATGACTCTATTGAACTGAGCCTCGAGATCTAGCTCAGAAGAACCTCTCATGCCGATAGTCACGTGTTTACGAGCACTTACGGGCCGATCACCCTGGATCCTGGTGTGCCTGACATCCAACCAACAAAGCTTACATACAGTAGCGTTACTCCTCACGGCAAACAAGAACCCATGCTGACAAACAGATCTTCATATCCATATCCATCCCCATATCCTCACCACACATACAAATACATGACCTAGCTATTTCATATACGGCCGATCGATTTTTTTGCTGTTCTCGTTTCGCCTTCTCTTGATTCCATAGAATTCTTTGCATAGATGATTACAATCTAGACCTCTACGTGGGCGCTTGTTCTTGCGCTTGTGTGTATCCAGGGATGCTAGTACACAGCTGGATCTTTCAAGTGCTGATCCTCAGCAAGGGCTTTGCAAGGGCACAGCAGGGCACCGCGCGCACGTGGGCTGCTACACAAACACGAGTCGATATCATGGGAAAAACAAACCAAAGAAAGCTCGAAGCTATGGAGGTAGAAAGTTTGGCACTTTTTTAGAGTATAAGCCTCAGGTAAATATAAACTCTCTCGCTACCTTTTGTTTTCCAGTCGACTTGTCACCTGGTTGGCGTTTTGTCTCCAGCTTTTTTCGGCTTCGCGATCTTCACAATGGCCCGCTTCCAAGCCATCTTGGCTTCTGTTGTTTGCGGTTTCCTCAACGCATGTCCCACGAATGCCACGGCCGCTACCGATGCTGCCGCCGCCAATGCAACCATGAACTCCCAGATTCGCCTCGCGTACGCCGGTGATACTGGTATGGTCGTGAGCTGGAACACTTTTGACCATCTGTCGAATCCAACTGTGCACTACGGTCTTTCCCCGGATGCATTGACTGAAACAGCTTCGTCTGATGTTTCAATTACCTACCCTACTTCTCTGACATATAACAACCATGTTAAGTTGACTGGTCTCAAACCGGATACGACGTACTACTACCTCCCAGGCCACCTTTTGACCGGTACCGATACGTCGGTCCCGTTTTCTTTCAAGACGAGTAGATCCGCTGGAGATGGCACACCTTACACGGTGGCCATGTTTGCTGACCTTGGCACCATGGGGCCGCTCGGTCTTACAACCTCTGTTGGCAAGGGCGGGGACAGTATGCTTGAAATTGGTGAAAGGAATACCATTGAGGCCTTAGAGGCCGATGCGGGCACCTTCGATTTCATGTGGCACGATGGAGACATCGCGTACGCAGACTACTGTATATTATTCGTAATTCTTATTAAATATATTTTAACTAATATCGTGCTTCAGGGCTGAAGGAGGAGATCCAGGGTTTCCTCCCTAACACCACTATTGCTGAGGGATACAAGGTCTACGAGTCCATTTTGAATGCCTTTTACAACGATATGGCCTCTGTCACTGCATTCAAGCCTTACATGGTTGGCCCAGGAAACCACGAGGCGAACTGTGACAACGCAGGGACAACCGACAAAGAAAAGAACATCACGTACGATTCTAGCATCTGCATGCCTGGCCAGACTAACTTCACTGGTTTCCGTAACCACTTCCGCATGCCTAGCAAGGAGTCCGGTGGCGTCGAGAACTTCTGGTACTCTTTCGATCACGGGATGACACATTACATTCAGCTCGATACGGAGACTGATCTTGGACACGGCTACATTGGCCCCGATGAGGCTAATGGAACAGAAGGATTCTCGGAAGGCCCATTCGGAATTATGAACCAGCAAACTACCTGGTTGGAGAACGACCTGAAGTCTGTGGACCGCACGAAGACACCTTGGGTCATTGTTGGTATGTCATTAACTCGTCCTGTAAAGCACCTGACAATTCTAACTCCCAATCAAGCTGGCCACCGCCCTTGGTACCTTAGCGCCAAGAATGAGTCTGGCACCATCTGTTGGAGCTGCAAGGAAGTCTTTGAGCCCCTTCTGATCAAATACGGCGTTGACCTGGTCTACTCCGGCCACGCACATGTCTACGAGCGCCTCGCCCCCATGGCCAACGGTGTCATCGACCCCAACGAGCTCGACAACCCCGCTGCACCATGGTACATCACCAACGGAGCTGCTGGCCACTACGACGGTCTTGACACCCTCGACGAGCACCACGACTACTCGCGCTTCGATCTTGACATTGAGGACCATGCGTATGGCTGGAGCAGAGTCACCTTCCACAACTGCACGCACATGACGCACGAGTACATTGCTAGCAGGAACGGCAGCGTGCTTGACTCTGCGACGCTGATTAAGGACCGAAAATGTACTTTCTCGTCGGGCGGAAGCGGAAATGGCACCGCGGGTAATATAACAGTGACGCCGACTGGACCAGCTGCTATTCCGACTGTGCCGACTGGTGATGCTTCCCGTTATTTCTTCGGTGACATGCTCGCTACTATTTCGGGGATGATTGCATTTGCACTTTTGTAGATAATATTATGCCACGCCGCCTTTGTGGCGAAATTGGTGGGTGCTGATATATAGAATAAACGTAGTGCTGATCGAGGTTTTATGAGCTATACTGCATCTACTCTACGCTTGAATACGGGTTTTTTTTTTAGATATAATCTATGTATGCATCTGAATACATTCATATGATAGTAATCGTCGACTTCATCCAAGCTTGTGAGTACCGAGACAACGTGCAATACATGCTTAAATATCCCACCCGCTCGTATACTACCTTATCCCCAGGCACAGCCCGAAGAATCAACGCACCATAATGTGCATGTCTATTAAAATGGGGCGTATCCGTCTCTTCCGGACCGAGAGTCTTTTCACTGGTGTAGCCAATGGCCACTATCATGCGAACTAGAAAAAGAGTGAGAAGCTCGGATTTTATTTCTTTCATTTCACCAGCGTTTGGTTGCTTCCAGCCACACACGAATCTCTGGTTAGCTACGTCGAAATATGCGTCTGCCATATCCCCACTATTCCCCTCGCTTGCAACATCGAATACTGGATGTCCGAAGTACACATCATGCTCGATATCAACTTTGCTTATATCTCCATCGATCTTCAGTAAAGGCCACGAGTACCCGTTTAGTGTAATGTGAGCAGATTTCACGCGTCCAAAGCGGTCCTTCCCAGCTTCTTCCACATCCCAATCAACGATCTCAGCATCGTGCAACGTGCCACCGACGCTGCGTTCACTATAGCCGAGTGAAATTTTAGCGTCCAGGGCAGCCCAACTCCACGTTGGTGCGCGAAACTCTTGTGGCCGGCGAGAATTTTCAGGGTCTTCACAGCGCCATAGTAAGCCCACTACTAAATCTCGCTCCCATAGACCGGCAATATATGTATCACCCGTCAACTGAGCAAACTGCGCGGCAACTCCGGAAAGAGCGGGAAATTTGTCGCTTGCGATGGTCAGGTTACGCTTACTATATTGCTCGAGGATGTTATACCACGTAGAGCAGAGCTCCCTGTACCTTTGTGTAGTAATATCAGCTCCCGTGGTTGTTGTGCTCAGGCTGTCTTTGGGGCCGTGATGCCAGCGCCAGAACTGGCTTTCGTTATATTTATCTGGCTCATCGCCATCCGCGGCACAGAGGAGGCCCCTGCATTCCCAGTAGAGCTGCCTTTTGCCGTAGTACAGGATGCGTTCAGACAGATACCGTTCCTGGAGTGCCCAGCCGCGCGTCGCGAGGTGAGATTTGACAATCCCGTCTAGCAGCTCGTCTTCTCCTTTCTCCTTTCGGCGAATAGACATTGGACGGCGAGAATCCGCGCTCGCATTGATCCTCAGGGAGTTGTGGAGAATGGGTACTGGTGGTGCTTCATAGACGTGAATCAGGTTTCCGCTGCTGTCAGTCGAGATTGCGGCAGCGATGGTGAGGGCTGAGTCCTTGTATATGTCACCCATTTTCACGGAGGCGATCTCCCAGTCCTCCTGGGAGTCTTGTAAAATGCACAGCGAGTCAATCCAGAGATATCGATAACCAAGCATCCGGGTAATAGTAACAGCGTCTTTGAATGTATTTGGCATTGTCGAAAATTCGATGTGTTTTATCATGTGGGATAGGTTTTGCGTTGTAGTTTTGAGGACTCCTGCCGGGTCTCCCCAGCTGTGACTGAGCGTCAAATAGACGCCTTGCGTGCCACCTGTCTCTAGTAAATGGAGATCATCGGAATCTCCGACGTCAATAACACGGTCTGGCAAAACCGTGGGCTGGATTGAAATGCATGTTTCCTGGTGCTTTTCCTGACACACGGAAAGCCAAGTCTTTGCTACGTTGAAGTTGGCACTAGAACCTAAGTCGGGGGAAATATCATATCTCCCAATTCTGTAACCTGCGAATTGTGTGTTTTCTTCTGTTGCAATTGTCAGTGGCTGAGTGGAAGCACCAGGGTCAACTTGAGACTGACCGCGAGGGCAGGTGAGCTTGAGTTCCACCACAAGGTCAAAACGCCCAACACGGACAACTAACGTGTCCATGCGCCTCTTTAACTCAACTGAAGTAATACGGGACGAAGTGATGCATATTTCTAATTGGGTATTTTGAGAAAGATCTTCGTGTTCTAAGGATCGGAGAACCTTTTCTACGCTGTCAAAATCTCTGGTTTTTGCACTGTCTCCTTGCCTATAGTGGTGCCTGGGTAGTTTGCAAGAAGTCCATATCTCAGTGCAGAATTCACAACCATTTTTAGCTGACACTATGAGGTTTTCGTAAGATGAGTGATGGGGGAGCCAGGCGCCATCTGGAAGTCGATAGTAAGGCGCAGTACGTTGAGCATCGCTGCCGATAAATAGCTTCACGAGTTTTTCGACGGATAGCTGGTCGCATATCTCGCATAGCATGGTGTTAACTATTATCTTGACGTTGGTCAAAAGTCATAGGAATAGTAGACAATGAAAACCGATGGTGTAGTTACAAATTATGATTGTGGTCGAATAAAATGCTGCGCCACAAATGTTCATGACAACCACCAAGAACTGCCTTACTAAGATTCACCGACTTGGCAAAATGTTGACGACACAACTCGCAAATTTGCTTCTGTTTTTGTTGTTTGTAGCTGTTAAATGTGCACTTACTCCTTGATATTCTACTTATTCCCCCTAAAAGAACTTATGACCATTAAACCGAAATAACATACTCCAGCCACACCCGAACAGTTTTAGCCCTGAGTCTGCCTAATTGAGGACGGAGAGTAATCAGCCCGACTTGGACAACTCTCCCGTCACCATTGTCTTACTCTTATCTTGAACACCATTCCTTGCGATTTTAAATTTTTAGTAGAACAAAGATCACCCTTTGCTTCCAAGTTTTTGGCATTGAGTGCGATGGGTATGTATTAAGAGAATAAACCTGGTGGAAACAGTCTAACGAGTTGTACTTAGGTTATTACGAGGTGGGATTCCCTGACGCTTACCATCCAACCCAACCGATATGACGAGAGCCCATGATTAACTTCGGGGATGTGAACTTAGATCTATTGTCAGCTGTGTGGTGTGAGCTTTAATATCAACCGCATGAGGACTCGGGCGGAACCCCGACATGCCGGCTGGTCTGGTACACAGGGTCCTAGAGACCAGTGGCACTACCATGTAGGGTCGGCTTATTATAATTGCCCTACTGAGGGAACAGAAGGCTGTGTAGCTGTCGACCGCTTGCATAGTCTACCAGTTACTCTGGGAACCTCCGCGGCGAACTTCCCCATGCCTTTTCAGTATGACACTGAATTTCTGCCACTGAGCATACCATATAGCATGGAAAAGAACTATGAAGATCACGGCCAGGAGGCGGTCAAGAAGTACATGGTCGATCGCCAAACGTATGAGCATATTGCGGGCGCAGGCTGCCAGCAACTGGATGCATATAACGGCCACAACATATCCGCCGAGGAGATGTTAGACTGTACGACTGTACAATGCTTATATGCCAAGTCCGAGTCCTGGGTACCAAATACAGAAGATTTGTACTTTGAGGCAGATTCGAGGTATTACCTGAGTGGCTTATCGGACCACTCAAGTTCGGGGGGATGGAAGCAGATGTTTGCTCCTGTTCTCCACGGAAAAGTTGAAGGAAGCATGGATAATGAAAATAATCCATGGGTAGACGTAAGCTTTATTCGTAGAAGGCAAACTTTGTCTATATTATGTTTATGCGATTACTGATATATATCTTTACAGTCAGAGGAATTACAAAGAGAATCTGGAGTAGCATTTCACCCGGCATGCTTCGAACTCTTCAGGATTGTTAGCGAAGGTACCTCCGGCAAAGTCAATACTGATGGGTTAGCCCAACTGCGAAACCTCTGTTGTGAGGGCAAGGCTACTTTTTGTGATTGGGGAGATGATGTTGAGCGGTGTAGGGACCAGCTCTGGCAGCATTTGCATGGCTCTGAATACCTTGTTGCAAACCCTGTCTTTATTCCCGGTTTCAGAGATATATGCCAAAGCGCTCTCCAAATTGATGAGAACTTTGATATTCAGCAAAGTGCTTTCTCCCAAAGGGAGGGACGTAGAGACGAGCTTGGTTTCAAAGACCCATTCCTACAGCTACCATCGGAGCTAGTTCAGAAGGTTGTGGATTATCTTGGCTCACAAGAAATTGCTGCTATGCGGCTTGCATCTCGTGCATTTGAGCACTTACCTATATCTCTTTGGCACAGACTCCTTATTACCGAGATGCCTTTTATCTATGAGGCATGGCGTAAAAATGTTACACCATACAAATGGGCCTCTCAAGATGTCAACGTTTTGCAAAATCTCAGGAGAGAAGTGGAGAAATGGGGAAGGGAACGTCAGAGCAAGGCTAGAGAGCTTCAAGATAATCCGGAATTGGAGGCTAAATTTCTAGCTACGGAGCCTGAAGTTCCGCCATGGCATACCGAATTCAATATCAAGAACTTGATGGAAAAATCGCTGAAGGTAAAGAAACTGCTGGAGCCGATTGTGCTACCCCATGAGAAAACCAATTGGTATCAGTTGTATAGCGACGTCGTCTGCCATTGGCAGGATTTAAAGGGGCTACAGAATCGCGAGCGGATATATGGAACGTTGTACGACATTTGTGGCGCAATTGAAAAGCTCGACAGGAATGAAGATAATGAACTAGGTGAAGCGTAACCCCATAGAAAGAGTTAGATTGCTGAATTAGATTTCCTAAACTCCTAGCTAAAATTCCTCTATAAACTCTTACTAAGATCCCCCAATGAATCAATAACCACCTTAGTAAACTCGCCACTCAATCTCGACCCTATACGATCATCAAACTCCACACCAAAACTACCTTCCAAACATGTTAGCACAATAGCCTGATACTTCTCCCCAGTATAAAACGCCAACCGCCGTTTTGCATGCTTCAGTAGCCGGGCTTTTGTTGCTTGAGAGGTCTCAGCAATGGTGCTGTTTTCGGGGGGGTTCAAGAGTGCGCCACCATCGATTTGAGAGAGAGATTCCCAGAGGCCAATTTCGAGTAACATTGTTCCCAAAGCTAATATCTAGTTAGTCTAGAGTGGGGATACTTTGTTGGCGAGGGAAAAAGTACCATATATATCATGAATCTTGGAGAACATCTCGCTGGGCTGTCCCCAGCGTTGGGGATGCCGATATATATTCCGCTTAATATCATAATCTGGCCTTCCACTTGAAAAGTCGGAATCAAGCCTGGAATACTCAAAGCCAAAGATCCTTGGTTGTTCTAGTATAGCTGTTTCTGGAAGTTCTATGGATGGACTTGTCGCTGTTTCTGGAAGAAAGATGATGTTCTCGCTGCGAAGACTCTTATGTACCCATCCCACTGAATGTAGGTGTCCTAATGACTCTGCTAATGCGTAAGCTAACTTCATGCGAATTCCTAATCCAGGTTTGAGTTTCTTCGAAATAAGCTTGGTGTTAAGAGAGGCTGGTACACTCTGCGAGGGAAACTGGAAGGCGAATCCAATGCGTTTTCCAGGAACATCGTCGAAATAATTGATACAGCGAAGAACCCTGAATCGATCAGTTTTTGTCTCGTGAAGTAATGCAACAAGCTGCAATATTCTTCTGGAAACAATCTCATTTATGCTCCCTGTTCGATCCTGCTCGTAACTTTTATACTCAACAATCACCCCTCCCCTCCCAGTCACTTGCCCGACTTCCAATTCCTGGAATTTTATGACCTCTTTAAAGTCGAGTCGCGAGATCTGCAAAGATTTTGCCGTCTCAACTGAGATTTGAGAAGATCCGGGAGCAAGCAATTTTCTCATTCCAATCCCCTCTAACATTCCGGTCTGACCTGCATCTTTATCCTCCTGGAGTTTCTCCATTTGTGACACGGTCGAGAAGAATGGTAATGGCCACCACGCCAGCTCCAATAGCGATTTCACGCGTTCGGTCCACGCTTCAAACTCTGTTACAAGATCCTCGGCGCTTTTCTTGTCACTCATAACCCATCTAGCTTTCTTCGTCCAGCTGGTACTCTTGAACAATTTCGCGTCTCCTGTTTTCCCGATACCTAAAAGAGTGGACGTCCTTTCATCAACGCCCAATGAACCCATTCCCCCAACTAACTCACCCTCACTATTCGCGGCTAATGCGTATCTTTGCTGCACAACGTAATATTTTTGCAGTAACTCATACAGCTGCCTCAACAGATCTATGAAATTCTCACACACATTTTCTGGCAACTGGTCAAATAATCTTCCTTGCACAAGCGGAAACTTATTAGCTTCAAATAAGACCCGTTCAAATGCACCCAGGCGAGTTATCTGCACAGAAAACCTCAAACGGAAGCGCTCAGCGTCGCCGCCAAAGTTTTTCGTGTCGGACCAGAGTGTCCCGATGGCTTCTGCGGTGGGTTTTATGACTGCGATGATGCCTATAGCAAGGCCGGCTACTTCCATTTCTGATGAGGGAGGGTAGGTCGCAAGGTAATGAAAAGCAATGAAGAAGTGAAGCCCGTTGGCATGGGTTGGCATGGGTTGGCATGAGGCTTCAGCCGTGTCAGTGTTGAGGGTCACGTGTACGTTGGGGGGGGGGGGGGCGCAGCNATCAAAGTGTTCTCATAATTGCCTGAAGACTAGGGCCGAGTAGAAGTGCTAAGTCTTGGATATAAAGAAGACTTATATTATATTATGTGCTGGGTTGTGAGATGCTCACTAAGTTTTGCTATTTTGTAATATGGATCACATTCATAAATTCTACGACTGATGATAATTTTTCACTCAAATATTTATAAAAAATATATCCGTCAGACTAAACCACTCGCTCAGAGTTCATATTGGGTTTAAGGAATACCCACAGCTAACTCTCCTTTAATGTAGCTAAAGCCGATAAAATCTTCCCCCTCCCGCCATATTTAAGCCCTACTCTTCCCATTTCCCTTACAATCTAGAATTTGATAATTAGCCTAATTTCAAGCCTGAATTAAGTATGAAAACGAGATCATAGAAAGTCTTAGAGTCGCCAAAGCAGGAGAGTTGGAAACGTACCAGCACATCCAAGTCATCCAAAACTTCCTTTTCCTCCTCCAACATAAAACAAATTCTTCTTAGGTCACTTAGCGCTGATAAAATACCCCTCCCGTCATTAACCGGTGTAAGCTCCTTCATGGCATCTAGCAGTATTACCGCATATACTTTTGCCTCGTCCCACCGCTGCTGTGAAACGCAAATGTCTTCCAAATGCTTTGTTGTTGTTAGAGCATACGGATCTAAATGCGAGGCTGCAGTCTTTTTCTGTGATGCCAAGACGCGCAGGTAAAGCGCTTCTGCATTAGCAAATTCCTTTTGCTTGACATATGTTTTTGCGAGCGATTCCATTGCTTCCAGCGTCAGTGGATCATCGTCCCCCAAGGTTTGAGACCGCGCTTCCATAATTGACAGTTCGAGCGCCTCTGCTTCAGTAAGTCGACCTTGGTACCAGAATATATTTGCGAGCTTTATTTTGGTGTCAATGTAGTTTTCGCTGTTTTCACCTGTTTTCTCGCGGTATATCTCTAGCATCTCTGATCTCAACTTCTCGGCTTCGTCATACTTGCTAATTTCGACGTAGGTACTTGCTAAGTTGCTCATTGCTTGCAAAGTTTTCTCATCTCCTGGACCGAGGACTTGTTGCCGGTGTCTTAAAATAGCGATGTCGAGAGGTTCACATTCCTTATATTTTTCTTGACTGCTGTATGATTCGGAAAGGATATCCATAGCTTCGATAGTGTCAGCATGATCAGCCCCGAGAGTTCGTCTTGATGTCTCGACGACGTGCTTCTGTAGCTCTTCAACTTCAGGCCAGAGTTGCAAGAAGTGGTAAGCACTGACAAGTCCCTGCCTGGATTCATTTGTCTGCGAATTATTGGCCCCGAATTTGTCAAGAGTTCGTGTGTACGCTTCCTGAGCAAGGGGCAGTACATCTTTCCAGCGTCCCATGTCGGCGTATATAATTGCTAGATTTTCGATGCTGCTCAGTGTATCTTCATGCGAGTCCCCTAGAAATTTTCGGCGACCCTGAAGTGCCTGTTGATGCAAAGTAACTGATTCTTCTAAGTTCTCCAAATTGTGATGTAGAGACGCAAGATCAAATAGGGCCTGTAGAACATCCTTGTTCTCTTCACCATACAGGTTCCGATATCCTTCTAAAACTTCTTTTTGCAAAACCATGGCTTTCTCTGCATATCCAAGAGCACTATAATCATATGCGAGATATTGGATTAGATACAACGTTTCATGGTTGTCGGACCCTCTGAGTTTCCGCTCAATTTTTAATGCCCTTTCGTGATAGTCGCAGGATTCTTGTCGGCGACCTGCATTTATACAGGCTGACCCGAGGAATGAAAGGCACCTTGCGGCTTTGAGACTCTCGGCTCCATGGAGCTCTTCGTTGATTGCAAGTGCTTTTTTCAGCGCGACCACGCCGTCTTCAGTTCGATGATCTCGTAAATACATTGCCCCAAGATCTACTAATGTACTAGCCACGCTATCATGCACATTCCCATGGATAGCTTCGAGTGATTGCAATGTTTTTTCCTGCAAGCTGATTGCCTCTTCGCTTCTGTCCGATTTGTTAACCAGAATGGCCAGCTCGTTCTCAGCAGATAAGGTTTTTGAATCGCCATCGCCGAGAGTAGTTTTATATGCGGAGACTATCTCTCCTCCTATTTTTACGGCTTTCTCAAATAGTTCCCGTTTATCGAAGTTTATGAGTAAAGCATATTTGGCTTGTAGTGACTTCTCGTCTGTCGGACCAAGCATCCCTTGTAACAGATCCGCCGCCTGCTGCCGAAGAACATTGGCCTCTAGCAGCCGGCCTTGGTTCTCGTACAATTCGGCAAGCTCAGAAATTGCCTCTTGTGTTTTGAGATGCTGATCTCCATGTTTAGCTTTCAAGATGTCCAGCAACTTGAGTTGAATGTCAGACGCCCCTTTAAACTTTGACAGTTTCTTGAGTAGCTGTATAAGAGCCGATATCGCTCTTATAGTGTAGTATGACTGACCCCCTCTAGTCTGCATGGCATGCTCCATGAGCTTTTCATATATGAGCTGTGGACTGTCCCAGCTGCTCTGTCTTTCATGAGTCTGAGCGAGAGAGAGGAGGGAGATAAAATAGTCGGGATACCTCTTCTTTTTGATAAACTCAAGAATCCCCAGCAAATATTTGACATCCGCATTGGCATCATCCCAACGCCCTAGCCTACAATTTGTGTGTGCGATATTGATTTTAAACATTAGCACATCGCGATTGTGAAAACCGACGCCTTCTCTGGAACCCATGTTTCTGTGAAGCTCCTTTTGATATTCTAAGACCGTTTCCGTTTTACCTTCATATGCATCAATAAGTGATAGGTTAAATCGTGCGATGTCAGTACTGTGGTGATTTTCTCCTAGGTTCTTGATGGCAAGCCCGAGCATTTCCTCCCCGTAATCCCTTGCCTCTTCTAGGCTTCCCGCCTGGAGTAAAATCCGGACGCGACTGCTGCGTGACTCAAACAGGTCTGGATCATTGTCTTTTAGATTCGCTTCTCGGTACTCATATACAAGTCGTTCCAGAGCCACAGCCTCCTGGTATTTTTCTTCTTCGAATAGCTGATAAACATCTGCGAGTTCCGATATGGCAGAAATTGTTTCGGGGTGTGCCTCTCCTAAATCGCGCTTGGAACTCTCCATGAGCTGGGTGTACTTAGCTACTAGCTGCTCCGGGGAGTCATCTTCTTCGGGAAACTGTCTGGATGTGAAAAATACATCTTTCGCATCCTCCAACGATGTAGCTGCCCCAGCGACTTCGATCATCTTTATCTGAAGATATTCAAATGTCTTATTGCTGTTCTCAAAGAATAATTTGTGTGTTGGG
The DNA here is from genome assembly GCA_001630605.1 of Pseudogymnoascus pannorum. Taxonomy (NCBI): domain Eukaryota; kingdom Fungi; phylum Ascomycota; class Leotiomycetes; order Thelebolales; family Thelebolaceae; genus Pseudogymnoascus; species Pseudogymnoascus pannorum. Next base: position 487,842 of record LNAS01000021.1, read on the forward strand.
TCGGAGACTACAAAATCGGGGTCCATAGCATCAGGATGTATATGCCCCAAGGGTGTCAACTTCTCTGAATCTCCAGCCCATACATCTGCACCATTCTCCACTAAAGCAACTACTCGCTCATAGTTGCCAATCAATGCAGCAACGTGAAGTGGAGTCCTTCGATGGCCAGGATTAACCTTATCAAGAAGCATCAAGTAAGTTCGTTCTGCTTGGAGTAGATGTCTGGAAAGATCGAAATCTTTATTCTTAAAATTTGGACTTAGATCTGGGCATCGTCCCAGCACTCGAACAAGTGATACTGGATCAAAATCCTCAATGGTGCTGATTTCTGCACCTGCTTCAACTAGTGCCGCAATAGCTTCCATGTCTCCGCGAACGCAAGCAAGATGTATCGGGGCATAGCCGTCCTTTCCACCCATGGGAGTGTTGATTAAAGCGCGCACCTTCTTGTGCTGAAGAAGGTGGAATAGTATGTGAGCTCCATTAATTTTGGATCCTAGGCGGGCAGCAACATGTATGATGGTAGTCTCTGTTGGCGAAGTCAATTGCGCACCCCGTTCGATCAAGAGATCGATGACATCGCCATCGCCAATAGGAGACATGATAGCCATTTCGAGTGCCGATCGCTCCTCATATATTGCATTTACATCAGCGCCATAGTCTAATAGAGTACGAGTAATTTGATAGTTCCCAGGGATTAAAACGGAAGAGTGAAGTGCTCCAATAGAGCCATTGTCCTGGATATGCGGGGCATTCACGTCAATATCGCCACATTCGAGCACCGCCTTGAGAGTTTCCTCATCGCCATACAGACAGATCTGATTGAGAAGCATAGGCGAAGCCTCGACCTTTCCAGAACCCAGCAATAGTTTCATGATTTGGCCTCCTCGTCCATCATTCCTTCTGGCTAATATGTTCACAACTCTCTCAGGAGGGATGTGGAGATCAGCTCCATGGTCTATAAGAACCTCTAACTGATCCAAATTAGCCTCACAAGCGCATCCTGAAATCGCATGAGCTAATGGGTTGAGACCCTCTTCATCGGTCACATTGATATCCGAGAAGGTTGACTTGAGTACGGTGTCAAGCGTAGAGTCAAACTGCGGCCGAATAAGGTTTCCTTGCTGCAGTAGTGACTGAACAATGTTCGATAGCCCTTGATGTAAAAGAGGGCTCTCGACACCGCTAGACGGACTGTGATCGATCAAAAGTGTCGTTAACTCTGGAAAACCGAGAGAGACGGCAAGATCCAGAGGTGTCAATATCCCCCCGCGTGTAGCAGCTCCTGCTTTAAGCAATACCTCAACCAATCTATAGTATCTAGCCTGCACAGCAAAATGTATCGGCCTAAACACAAAGCGAATTGAATGTTCTCGTAGCTCTACCACATCCCTCGAGAATACGTTGAGATCCCCTGAGTGGCTTTGAAGAAGCTCGACAAGGAATTCAAGTTGGTCTTCTTCAAACATGATCATCCAATGCAATGGCGAAGGCCCATTACCACCAAGACGCTTTGCGCTTGCACCGTTGTGGAGAAGGAATTGTACAATTTCCGAATTGCCGCCCCGACATGCAGCAGTTAGAGGCGTCCCACAGCCTTCCAAGTGAACGTTGACATCTGCACCGGCATTAACAAGAAGCTCGATAATTGGAAGTCTTCCTATCCTTGCTGCTAGGTGAAGAAGAGATCCAAACTGGGGAACATCTGGAGATGAAATCTTTCCAACCAAGGAGGAGATATTGACGCCCCCCGTATTAATGATATCCTGCAGCTCATCAATTTGCGTGAAGCTAAGATCTTTCGCGATCAGACCACTGTCCGAATAAAGATCAAAAGGCATCTGTATAATGGATTGCTGAAACACTCTTTCGTGCCGTTGAATACGGACCGAAAAGTATTTTTCATTAGGAAGTTTTTGCAATTGATCTTCCACCTCAAGCATGGGGTGGCCAGAGGACAAGGTAGGTGGGAGATCTCGTGAATATGATTGATGCATTCTATGGCAGATACCCATGGCCATAGGAAGTTTTAGGAAAGCAGCTTCACGTAGACATTTCAGCATCTTCTCTTGGTCGGCTTCAACTCCGAAGCCATAGAGATAGCACATGCTCAACTCGAACAGAGTTCTTCCAAGAATGCTAGGGTCTGGATGGCTGGAGACAATAGATTGTAGTCTTGCAAAGACTCGTTTCTGTAACGGAAAGGGAACTGTGTTTGCATGCGACTATTCTATCAGCTATTTGGATTAGAAGCGGGGGTTCTTTCATACTAACATCGGCCCTATATAACGACCATCTTTGGAGTGTTGAAAGTTGAGACGTGCCAAAGGAGGTTATCATTGTCTTCTTGCTAAAAATGAATCTTGTTAGCAACACTTCTAATTTTGATCCTGATAGACTAACCTTTCATTTGCCACAAATTTGCGTTCCAAGTTGAAAATCTTCATAACCTCCTGAATTGTTACTCGATCCGCTGCATCGTCTCTCAACGTCGACTCTAGCACCCTCTGTAGAAGCGTAATCTTGGCTGGGTCAGCTAGTAGAAGTTCTCGAGTAGCCAGCAACGCAAGGCGCAAAAGATCATCTTTGAGCAACCCATTGAGCCAGGTGATGGGATTATCTCGATGTCGTGGATCAACATATCTTTGGCCATCCTGTATAATTTCCCATACCATCAAGCCATAGGAAAAGATATCACATTTGTAGTGATCTTCTCTCAATGTCGAAGTTAGTTTTCCTTGCCGTACCGCCGGCGGATTAAAGATAGTCGTCCCAACATATCTTGACTCGTCGTCAAGAATCGAGTGTCCAAAATCGGAAAGCTTCGCAACCATCTCCCCACTATCAGTCTCAAAAACAAGCGTATTCTCCAGCTTCACATCCCCCTGAGCCACCCCGCACGAATGCAATGCAGCCAACCCATTAGCAATATCAGTGCAAAACTTGATCTTCTCCGCAACCGACACCGTCTCACCCGCCTTCCGCTTCTTTCCCAGATACCCCCTCAACGTCCCATGCCCAGCAAACTCCGCAACAAGAAACAGAGATATATGCTCGCCCACAGTCCGCGACCCGTATCCAAGGAGCTGCACAATATTCTCACACTCCCTAATCGGATCATGGGTCAAGACCCGCAGTTCCCGAAGCACAGTCTCAACGGACCTCCTACTCTCGACATCATCCACCTCCTTCAACGGATTCTCAGTAGCCTTAAGATACTTGATAGCCAAAACCCGACCACCGCCTTCTCTATTCACCTCGCCCTTATCAACTCGGTAGCAAGCACCCTCACCAATACCGAATACTGTCCCGGTGGGCACAAAACTTGTGGCTTTGAAACGATCCAAGTGCGGGGAATTCAACACACATTGCCACAAATCAGCAATGTCGAGTCCTGGCGGGGTAGCTGCGGGGGGACTCGACGTGGATGTATCATGAGCGGCCGGGTAGTCATTAGAGTCGGAGAGGACAGTGCGCGCAGTCGCCTCGGTGAGGTCGTAGATATCCATCTTGTAATCCAAAGCGACTCGGCAGTGTGGAGCCTACGCCTGGCTCAGGTTGATGATGAGGGATGCCCATCATCATGGAGTGAGAGTTGGGGGGAATGAGTTGTTCGTGCGGCTGAATATTGGAACTATTGGACCAAGGCAGCGTGCGTGCCGCGTGGGATACGGGACGGACGCTGAGGGGCCAGAGCGGTCGATGGGTCAGGCGGATCAATTAACTTCCCTGTCAGCCACTCAACCCTGGTCAATGGTCTTGGTAGATTCTAGCCTTAAATCGCTCAATATGCCCAAACAAAAATAAGATAAATGCAGTGATGCGCTCCTATAATTCCAAGTACATCATCCCCCGCTGGCTATATCGCTCGCTACATAATCAATCTATGAATCAATATACGCTCTACGCTATCCCGCCCCAAAATGAACGAGCAAATGGGTATTATATTCCCCCTCCCAAAACCACGCACCCCTCTTACGCATTTCACATCCCCACCCCCTCCTTCCCCATCCCAATCAACCGCTGCACCACGCTCTTCTTCCGCTCCACCCCTCCGCGCTTCTCATCATCAAAAAATAGCGCCGGCACCAACAACCGGTATGGGGCTGTGATCCCCGCGGGGTCCCGCTGATTCACCTCAACATTTAGTGTAATCTCCAACCCACCCTCGAGATTAATCGCGTCTTCCTCGCGCACCTCCCTCCCCGCCTTAGCCGCTTTGTGGCTCAGCCCCGTCGGCGTACGGTGGAACGGCCTTAGCTGCGGCTCACGCGGCGACGTAATCGCCTCCGCGGACTCCACTCGCTCCGACATGTAGTTGTTACGGTGGCTCTGTGGCGGGCGTTCGTGGCCGCGCGTGGTTCGAGACGCTGGAGCGACGGTAGATAGCGGCGGCGACTCATCAAAGCTGAAGGCGTCGTCGCTCTGGTTGCGCATAGGCTGCTTACCCTTATGCTTCGCGCTAAAGTAATCCTCATCTCCCGCACCGCCTCTGATGCGCGGTATTCGTACATCCTCACTGCTATATGGCGGTTCGGAGTCCGTTTCGGAACCATAGCCATTGATGCCGCCGCTGTCTCTGGTGCGCTTCCCCTGTCTGCTAGACAGACGCCTGAAAAGAGCAGCCGGGCGGAAGTCCCGCGTGAGACTCAGCGTGCGTTGAGGTGGCCCGGGTCTCCCACCGGGAGCTGGCTCGGTCGGACGGCCTCGGCTCGTAGATAGGCGGCGGAGGAGACCGCTACCACCTCGCGCAAGGGGCGGGCGGGATGGCTCATCCCGCATTGGAGCGTCTGCGCGGTACGTTGGACGGCGAGTCATAGAGAGTCTACGTAGAAGACCGGGGCGCGGGGGACTGGGGCTTCGGTCTTCGGATGGCGTGGACGGGGGCGAGAGCTCTGGATTGTATGGGCGGATAGAGCACCAGTTGCGGCGAGGTAGGAGGCAGTTATTGTTGCGCTTCTTGCCGTCGACGTCATGAGTGAAAATTGGAATCATGCTCTCATCAGTGTCATCATCGAAGTGGTGGATCTTGTTGCGCTTGTTGAGAATGTCCGCCATCATGTCTGGTGGTGGTGTATTTACAATAGCTGAGGATACGACATTCGGCATGTACCTGTGATCCTTGTCTTTGGGAATTCCTAGCTTGGGGTTGCTGTAAAACTGTCCAATGGCCGCGAGATGCACGTCGCCGCCAAGAATTGTGATACGAACTGACTTATCTGCTGCCAGGTCTTGGAGATCTTCGATGAGATACTGTCGCTCCTTTTTATGACTTTTGGCTGTCCAATGGTCATCAAGATCGTCGAGAATTTCGACGCCACCATCAAACTGATTGAGAAGGTTACCGAACAGACCTGCACGGCCAAGGGCCTTAACAGGATCCATGACTCTCGATGTGAGGCTAATAATTGTCAGTATGCGCCGCATATGCTTAGCGTTTGTCGACTTACATATTCTCGAGCCATACGAGTCTTGGGTATGCAATTGGAACACCCATCAACACAATAAGATGCTTAGTCTCGCCCAATACGATCTCATCGTGGCATCGATCCATGATCTTGTGGTACGATTCTTCCGATAGCACATCTTCGCGGCCGCGCTCCGTCCGACAATCCATCCCTAGAAATGAGACGCCTGCCCCCATGGACATGAAAACGCTTCGGCTATGCTCCTTGATATAAGGCCCAGGAGTTTCACCCAACAGCCAGCTAGGTTCCTTATCTTCTCCCTCGTCGATACTACTCTGGTGTTGAAATAGCATATAGTATTTGAAAGCGGTATTGCCTAGCCCAGAAAACACTGGTGAGTCCATGAAATGGTGCGGATACGATCCGAAGCCATCAATAATATCGTGGTCATCAAAGATGTTTACCATGGGGATTTGAGAGTTGGCGAGGCCGAATAGACCCTGAGAAAACCACATAGAATATCTGTTGAGGTAAAATTCTTCCAGTTCGTCCTGCATCTCTGGAGTAAATGGTGCATTGTGCTTGTGGACTGGATTTTTGAGAGCAATCCAATCTGCAAAAAGCTCCGTCTGATTCATGACACAATCGTTGTAAATCTGATCTCCACCTCCGATCATGACATGGAATGGTTGCGTTTGATGCGTATTCAGAACATCACGCCACATCGGGTCTGGTCCGCTGAACTCATCTGAGTTAACGCTGAGACTGAAGCCATTGCAGCTGTGGAACATCATGTTCATGGACTGTCCCACAGCCGGCACCCAGAAACCGGTGGCCGGACCATTGTTGATCTTGTATGCAATGCATTGTTGCTTGTCACTAAGCTCAACTTCAATATTGAATCGCCAAAATGTAACGCCACGCTCAGCGTGAAGACGGAATCCCTTGACAGTAGCTACCTTTCCAGCCATTTCACCATCCACTTGACTATCGGAGCCATTTGCATGAGCAGCTGACGGGCTGCGTTGTCCCTCAAATATGCCTTCGTCGGACTCATTTCTGGACAGATCCACCGCTTCTTCCAGTTCTTCCACCGGGCGGACATATAAGGTCTTCCCATCGCGGCCAACTTTTGTCTGCCCAGCAAGGGGGTCTACGTACTCGGGTGCAACATCTGCGCCGCTCTTGAAGTGACGTGGAGGTGGCGGGAATAGGGATTTTGGCTGGGCAAATAGGCGCAGGGTAGGGACCGCCTCATCGTACTTGGAACGCGAGTCTTCTGTGACTATCATCACGCTACCTCTCCATATTTCTTTGGTGGGGGTTCCTGTGCGGTTCCCGGGCCGCTGAGACGTCTTCTCCTTCCTCATACCAGAGTAACGGAGTAGAGGTCCACATTTTAAGAACAGGCGTGGGCTAAATCCAGTGGGGCCACTTTTTGATTCATGCCCAGTCTCCGCATCTTCGGTTGCTTTCGCAACACTGCGTCGTCGTCTTCCCGTGTTTCCAGCTTCCCACCACGCCTTATCCTTGTCAGCTTCTGTTTGCTTTGGTAGAGGCTCCTTCACATCAAGCAGTGTTCCTGTTAGAGATGCCACTCCCGCAGTCTTCCACTCATACAATCGCTCTGTTGGAGTGTAGAGACCATATCCTGGCTTAAATGGATCTCGCCTATTTCGGCCTGCATGGACTATCTTTGAGAAGTAATGGTGTCCACCTGGCCCCATTGCAGCTTGTTCTTGGCTATAGTTCCCAGCAGCAGCCGCTGCAGGAACGGCGTACCGCGGCCCATTTACAGTCGCTACATCTGTTGCTCCGCCGTCGAGTGCACGCTCGCGGCTAGTATTTAACTCTGGGCCCAGCTCCTCTGAGCGATCAAGTCTGTCTGCATAGAGTTGTTGTTGTTGTGGAGATATTGGCCTTCGGAGGTCCGTTCCGACTTTATTCCCCATCAGCTGTTCAATTTTCCGTGATGAGTTTCCTCGTTTAGGCGGGGCGTCTATACTATCATCATCGGACACTTCTTCTCGATCCAAATGATTCCCATTTTGGCGTTTGAAACTATCACTAGCAAGGGTAGCAGCGCCGCCCGCCAAGACAGTAGCACCACCGTCTCTATTTGTAGCATTTGTCCGGGCAAATTCTAAAGGCTCCGTAGTAAATTCTCTATGCGCCTGACCGCCATGGCCTTGTGGGTTGTTCACCACTGCGGGCGCCTTAGCCGCGTCAATTTTCTCTCTCATGACACCCCAAGTGTTTTTTGGTTTCTCCTTTTTCAGCTTGTTACTATTACTCCGCTGCAGAAAAGCACCTGCGCGCTCTCGGAAACTCAGTCCTCGCTGGACACCGGGTTGTACGTCAGGCTTAGGTACAACAGTCTCAGTTTGAGGTTCCGGATGTGGCTGGGCTTGAGGCTTCGGCTGATAGCTAAGGTCTTTTCCGATGGGGGCAGGAGGCCGCACAAGTACCGGCTTCATGCTTTCTTGCAGACTCGGGATTTGGCGGTCATCCTGGCCAGTAATACCTAAGCCCCTTGTGTCTCTTTCCTCTGGTAAAGCTCGAGGCTCATCTATCGCCTCTGCGGGTAGCCCAGTTCCGAAATGGACGTTGTTTTGCCCACCGCGGCCTGCTTTTGCCTCCTTTGCCTCTCTAACGCGACGTTCAGCTTCCTCCACGCGAGCCCGCTTCTCTTCCTTGGTGATGCTGTCAAGAGTTTGCTCCAACCTCTGTAGTGGAGACCTCTCAGACGTATATTCACGGCGCCGTTGTACCTCCGCCTCGGCGGCGCTTGATCGCCTTCGGCTTTGAGGATTGGGAACCGCGCTCCGGATTTCCGGTCTCTCCTTTCTTGCTTGTACGCTCCCTCGTCTTATATTTGACCTCTCTGGGTTGTCGTCGCGACCCACTACTTTCCCAGAAGTATTTGCTCGGCTCAGATCTGTATCAACGCTCATGGGCTTGCGCCCAACTCCACGGTCTTTGTTCAATTGATAGGCTTCGCGGTAATAATCTTCGGGGGTTTGTTTGGCTCGTTCGACGGGTTCCGATGGCCTCCGGGCAGACCGAGACCTGATTCCTTCTGACTCCAAGTAGCCGTCGCCATTGGGCTGTGGAGGTCTATAGCTCGATGGAGGGCCTTGTCGAGGAACATCTGGTGCTGCTGGTGGAGGACCAGTACTTTCTTCGAATAGTTGTTGGGCCTTTTCGCGACTTGCGCGTTTACGTCGTCTCTCCAGCGACTCTTTATTGTAGGGCTCTCCGCCGTATTGATATGAAGGAGGCCGAGGCGCAAGACCTTCAGCGCGGAACGTAGATTCGACTGGCGATGCGAATGGACTCAGTGTTGACACTGTAGGCGCCTGACTCTGGATAGAATAGCGGTCGGGCCTGGGCTGGGGCTGGGCTCGCGGATGTGGTGCTGTCGGAAGCTCTTTCTGCAAATTCGGGCCCGCGTATCCATTATCTAGAGAGCCCTTTCTAAGGGAGCCCTGTCGCTGGGCGACAACATCCGGTGGTTGGTTGAGAGCTCCCCAGTAAGGCGCCGGTTTGCCTGCCATGTCGATCGTGGCTATCGGAGACAGCTACCAAAGGAAGAGCAGTCGAATCGACGCGATCTCGATATGCTGATGCGAACTGAGATGGAAGTGTGAACTGGCGGTTGAAAATGGAAGGTATGGCAGATAACAATGGGGAAAATCAAAACAAGAGCAGCTGTCACCGACACAATTGGCACACTCTCACCTCATAGGGCAACAGTCGAGGCCATTGGAGTTGAAGTTGGGTTGGGGTTGCAGGGTGTTGTACCTTAGCTCACCATGGCAAACGAAACGCAGGGACCCTCGAGGCGCAACTTGGAGGGAGTGATGTGCGCCTTCAAAGATAAATAAGCACAGAGCAAGCAGTCAACAAGAAGCAGGACGCAAAAGATGAAGCTCAGACTGTAGGTATCAATCACAAACAGAGAGATAGATTCCCAACATAGCTAGATGAGGAGGCTGGGAAGTTCATGGTAACTTACTCCGTACTCACTCATGAGTTGGCAGTTGGCAGCTGGCTTGCATATATTTTTCCAATGTATGTAGCGCGAGGCTGGGTATAACAAGGGTACGGGAAGGGTATAATTGGTGTATAAGAGTATGATTAGCGGTATAATAATAAAACAAGCGTACAACAAGGCACGACATAGCACAGTACAGCACAACAGAGGCACAGCATTGCACAGCCAACATCCACATTTGTACTAGAGTACGTATACGTAGTCCGTAGTACTCGAGTATGTACCATAGTGAACACAATAAACCTTGTCTGCCGTGGATGACTAAGCAGGGCGTTCAGGCTTCCGGAATAAAACATCAGTAACCTCAATAGGAAAGGCTCCGGTACTAACCGTAACCTCAAGGGGAAAGTACGGGGCATATCTTATCCCTAGTAAGTAAGCCTAGTCCCACCGGGGCTTCAGTTATTCCGGTTTTATCTACCTAATAGGTAAGGCGTCAGTCTGATATTCGAGACATGGCCTACGTACCACCGCCAAGTATACTTTACTAGCCCGTAGTAGTAATTGCTACTTACGGGACTTTCTATGTGCTACGTACGGTACAGGTGACTTTCCCAAGGAGACAGATCGCTTTCAATAGAGCAACTCCAACTTCATCTGCATATTCCACGCTCTACAATTATATTCTTTACACTCTCTCATCAGATGATTCTGTAGAGGGCTTTGCTTTTCTTATTCTTATACATGTTTTTCCAGCGTGGCGACTAGGTTGCCTCTTTATCCTTACAACTGTAATTTGGATACTCCCCAAAAACGATTAATACTCCATTCACACGACCTCCTTACGAACAACTCTGCCTGCCTCAAAGACACGATTCGCAAAGTCAATGGGAAACCCGACACGCTCTTTACACTTTCACAATTGACCCGGGGAGGCAACGACGATTCCCACGCCCCCCGCTCAACTCTTCCGCCCCGATTGAGTCGCCATGAGAGGCCTATCCCTTGTAGGGCTCCTTGCGCTCACATGCTTCACCAGCGCGTCCAACCTCCTGCCACGAAATTATGAAGCCAGCGACTACTATGTCCTCCATATTGACTCTGAGGCTGCGCCTGCAGAGATTGCGAAGCGTCTTGGCCTAACTCACGAGGGCCAGCTAGGCGAGCTGGAAGACCACCACATCTTTTCTGCAGCGAAACATGAGGACGACCGGGTGCGAGATGCCGTCAAAGCGAGAAGGAAGCTGCGGAAACGTGGCGCAAGCCAGGCCGACGTGTTGGATGCGGTGAAGCTTGCGCAGAAGCAGAAGTTAAAGCCACGAATGGAGAAGAGGGGGATAATACCTGTGATCAAAGAGGGGCCATCAGGCGCCATCCCAGAACGACAAGTTGAAGTCGGGAACCCAGTCGGTATTGCCAGGCAAGCCGAAGTAAGACGGATCCTCGGAATTCGAGATCCGGTATTCGACGATCAATGGCATTTATACAACAACAACCAGCTAGGACACGACGTGAACGTCACAGATGTTTGGATTCAAGGAATTACCGGCCACAATGCTACGGTTGCTATCGTTGATGATGGGCTGGATATGTACAGCGACGATTTAAAGGAGAACTACTTTGCTGAAGGATCCTACGACTTCAACGATCCTGGCCCGGAGCCAAAGCCTAAGTTGAGCGATGACAGGCATGGCACACGCTGCGCTGGAGAGGTTGGGGCTGCCAAAAATAATGTCTGTGGAGTCGGAGTTGCCTACAACTCCAAGATCGCTGGGATAAGGATTCTTTCGAAGCTCATCACCGATGCTGATGAGGCCATCGCTTTGAATTACGCATACCAACAAAACCAAATTTACTCTTGCTCGTGGGGACCTCCCGATGATGGAAAGTCAATGGATGCTCCAGGAATTTTAATCAAAAGGGCTATGCTTAATGCTGTACAAAGGGGTCGAGGAGGGTTAGGATCTGTCTACGTGTTCGCGTCTGGAAACGGCGCTGCGTCTGAAGACAATTGCAATTTCGACGGCTACACGAACAGTATATACAGCATCACGGTTGGCGCAGTTGACCGCAGAGGCGATCATCCGTACTATTCCGAGAAGTGCTCGGCGCAACTCGTTGTTACATACAGCAGCGGTGGTGGCGACCAGATTGTCACCACTGATGTTGGCGCAAACAACTGCGCCACAACCCATGGAGGAACCTCTGCAGCTGCACCTTTAGCTGCCGGCATATTCGCGCTAGTATTGTCTGTCCGGCCCGATCTGACGTGGAGAGACATGCAATCCCTCGCAATGCAAACTGCTGTCACCATTGATAGCGCAGACGACTGGCAGACCACGGCCATCGGCAAGAAGTTCAGTCACACATTCGGATATGGCAAAATTGATACATGGGCCATTGTCGAGGCTGCAAAGACCTTCAAGTCCCTGAAGCCCCAGGCATGGTATTACTCCCCTTGGATCAAGGTCAACAAGCCAATCCCTCAAGGAGACCAAGGCCTCGCAATCACGTACGAGGTGACAGCCGATATGCTCAAAGAAGCCAACCTTGAGCGACTCGAGCACGTGACGGTGACGATGAATGTTGAACATGAGAGGCGCGGAGATCTCAGCCTCGACCTAATCAGCCCAGACAACCTAATTAGCCACCTCAGCGCAACCCGCAAGAACGACGACTCCCCATCCGGCTATGCGGACTGGACCTTTATGAGCGTCGTACACTGGTATGTATCCATCCCTTAGCGCCTATCACATTTCCACTAACAGATCTCAGGGGCGAATCTGGTATCGGCACTTGGAAGGTTATCCTTCGCGACACGGCCGTGAACGAGTTCTCGGGCAACTTCACAGACTTCCACATCAAGCTCTGGGGCGAGGCCATCGACCCCGCGAAAGCGACTCTCCTCCCCCTCCCCAACGCCAACGATGACGACGATCATGACTACGACAGACCGAGCTCCACCATCTCCGCCGCTGTATCCACCACATCCCTCAACCCAATCCCAACATCCACTACCCTCCCAGTAACAACAGACCAACCCAACCGCCCCGTCCCCCCGAAACCCACTAAACCCACATCCATCCTCACTTCCTCCCCCTCCCCAACCGGCGCCTCCGACAATCTCGCCGCTTCTTCCACTGCTTCCCCCTCCTCCTGGCTCCCAGGTTGGCTTCCAAGCTTCGGCTTCGGTCCCAAAACCACAATCTGGATCTATGCCGCTACTATCCTCATCGTGGGCTTTTGCATTGGGCTAGGTATCTACTTCTACCTCGCGCGCCGCAAGCGCCTACGCAATAGCGCGCGCGATAACTATGAGTTTGACCTCATCCGCGATGACGAGGAGACAGAGGGATTGACGGGCGGAAGGACGAAGAGACGTGCGGGAGAACTGTATGATGCGTTTGCGGCGGGGAGTGATGATGAGGATGGATTGAGTGTTGTGGATGAGGGGAGTGAGGAGTACCATGATGTTGCGGGGGCAGGGAAGGTGAGGAGGAGCATGGAGGCGGAACATCATGTTATTGGCGGGAATAGTGATAGTGAGAGTGAGGAGGATGAGAGGGGGGAGAAGGACGCGTTGAAGGGAGAGAAATAGATGTGTGTTTGAGTTTTGTAGGTTGTATATTGTATATATGGAATCGCTGGATGCATTATTTCACAGGTGTTTAGTTTATAGTACTCAGCATCGCGAGGGGAGTTGGCCTTGCTGTCATCGAATGGACACGGACCACATACTTCCCTCATTGGACGCGACTCTGGTGCACGCGATTGTGTTACACGCGATTCTTATTCTCTCTCATATATGCACGATTTTGTCACTGCCAGTCCCTTTTGATATGTCAAAGCTGCCGATCACCGTTGGTCAAACTTTGAAGGGGAAGAATGGTTTATACAAAATCATTGAGGGACTAAAAGGCAACACGGTATTTAAAGCCGCGATCCTCGACAGCACTTCCAGGAAGATACCTCGAGGCGCCGCTGGGTAATAGTCTGTTTATCATAATAGCCCCCAATGTCTTTCCGATAGCTAATTGACTTATCCATAGTGCGGTGATCAAAACCGAGACAGATGAGTTCATGAAATATGTCTTCAACCGCGAGCGAAATAATTATGAACTCCCGCATATGGCTTCGTGCAAAACAATAAGAGGTCTCCGGGATGTTATCGGTTTTGACCCTCAGAAACCTTCATAGCCTCAATGTATGGTTTTTGAATGGATGGACGGTGATCTTCGCACTATGCCATACTCATAGTTTCGTTCTAAGCCCGAACTCCCACGCATGATCGCACGATCGGTGCTCGAAACACTTGCGTTTCTCAAGGAAACTTATGGCGGATTTCATTCTAGTATTATCGCCCAACTTCGAAAGGAGATGGGAAATCTTTATTAATTCAATAGATATCAATCCGAATAATATCTTAATTGTCAAACATTGACAGTGCGTACCCTATTGTCAAAGTTGGCGATTTGGGAAATAGTGAAGTGGCATATACCTACTTGCCAAACCAGACTAAAATAATACATAGTGCTCAGAGAAGGCTACGATGACACACGAATCCAAAGCTTACCCACCCGTGCCCCCCAAGTCTGGCGTGGCCTCGGCTGTTTCCACAGCTCCGACGTCTGGTCCCTTGCTGCAACGGTAATCATCCCCATCGACCGAACCCAACCAATGAATTACGGAATCTAACAACCACACAAAGTTAACATACTGGCTATCCCAAAGACTCGTCTTTGGCGCCGGCGACAAGATTATAGATGATAACACCGAGGCATGATACATAACCAAAATCATCCGCCTCGCAGGGCCCATACCGCCTCCTGTTAATAAAGCGTTCGCAGATGAATTTTCACTGGCGAGGGCGCTAGAGAAGGGGGAGTATGAGGATCCGGAGACGGGGGAGATGAAGCGGTTTATTACGGTGGGGACGGTAAGACAGGAGTTGGAGGAGATTGAGGGGGTTCCGGGGGGTTTAATTGGGTTTATTGAGTATTTGTTGGTTATTGATCATACGGAGAGGCCGACTGCGAGAGATGCGCTGGCGCATCCGTATCTGGCGATCGGGAGAGCAGCTCTCTGATGATGATGAATATACCATATCGTAAATAAACTTAACGTCAATACCTTCTACAAGCCTTCTTCGTCCTCATCCTCTGTCACTGTGACATGGCCCTTGCCTTTGTTCTGATAATGCGCTCCCACGACTGGTGCCTTATTTCCGAATCTTTTTATTACACAGTTCAGCTCATCGTCGCCCCCATCATCGAGGCTCATATCCGACTCCCATCCATTGTCGCTGGCCCTCTGCATCTAATCACGCATATTGTAGCAGCAGGCATAAAGCTCTACAACACACTAAATTAGCTTTCGGGAGCTGGAAAATATCATAGATAGATCAGGTTGGTCCCCGAAGTGTACTGCGAACATTTGAAATCGCACTCCCTTTTCCTTTTCTAGTTAGTCACTTACGAGAACAATTTTGGTTGGACGACTATGAGAGGCTAAGCTACTCTCGGTCAGGTAGCGCCTCATCGCCCACGTCTCATATCCCTGTTAAGTGGGACTGTCTCGTAAATATCTAACTCGTTTGAGACTGAAGTTGTGGATTGCGAAGTCATGCAGACAGATTATGGGAGTCGATGAATAGAAGGCTACGAATAGTAAAGAGGAAGTCATATCATAGATAGCGCTCTCCTCTTCTAGAACAACTAGAAACAGACTCCCACTCCATCATAACTTAATATACTCTGTAGTTGTATGCCACTCTCCCAATGGCCCCCATGGTTTTGTCTGGAACACAGCTTCAAGAGTGCCTGGAAAAGTCGGGCTGGGCACGATGCTATGACCAAACATCCGAAAGCCGAAAGGCATCTCGCCCTGGTTGTGGACCCTTGACGCATCATCGGGCAGGGGGAGACCATGCACTCTCGATGTCTCATCTGGCAATTCATGTCCGTTGAGATCTCCTTCTTCCAGTTCGATCACCCGTTTGGCAGTTACGTATGCGTGATGTGCATTCCATAGTGCTTCTCGCCGAGGTGCCAATCGCAGCATTTCCAGTGCGCGTCTTCGTGTTGCTCGATAACGGCATTTTAGCGCGGTATAGTACAGAGGTGCCAGGATTTGTATGTCAAAAGACAACGGTTGCGGAGTTGCCATTCCCACGCCTAGCTTGGTCATTTGTTCCGCGTAATGCACAAGCTCTTCAAAGTCGGTATGGTAAGAGTCTGTAGCTGATTCTCCAGCTATGGTGCAGACTCGTATCCAGATGTAAATCACTTTGTACTGTACCAAAAGTAGATTGAGCGCGTCCTGTTTCACCGGGATTCCGGCAGCCTGCATTCGTTCAAGAAGTTCTTCTAGCTGGCTGTACCATGCGTCTAACTTTGTTTGGAGCTTAATTTGTTCAACGACATCTTCGATGTCAATTTGGAACACGGTTGCCCTAGGAATGGCTTCGCGAATGAATCGGAGGCAAGTATCTGAGATCTCGACGAGCCGTTGTCTGGAATCAGTAAGATCTTCCTGGGGAGACCCTTCATTATCTGTAAGAGCGTATATTGGAGGGGTTAATCTGCCAGCGAGGGAACAGAGTAAACTCAGGCGTGAGAACATCGGAACTATGTGTCCCTCAATCGCTTTAAGATCGCTGGAAGAGAGGTTTAATGCTAGATCTGAGGCTCCATGGCTGTTACGGCGGAGTGCGGCTAGAATATTGAATCCACTCTGAACGTGAACCATAGAACATTCGATATTCCCTCTGAGGAACTCGATACACGTGAACAGAAGACAGCAGACCAAAGGTACCAGGTTCGAATTGGGATGCGCTTGAATCCGGGCTGACAGACTCTCCACAGACGTTTTCCACTGCTGGTGAGCCTCAGGATTGGCGTTGACATAGCCTGCCGGATGCCGTAAAGACGATTCAACGTCTTGATAAATGACGCTAATGGACGATACGGCATGGCGAATTGATGGTTCGGAGTGCGATAGTTGCAATACAAGCTGACTCCAGAACTTAGAGTCGAATTGACCATCCAACTTCGCAGCAAGATTGTGGTGGAAGAAGTCGAGGCCGCGATCGTTTACGAAAAATACCGGCTGACTTTGCGTAGGGGGCAAATATATCGTAATCATGTTTCGAGGTGGTGGACCTGCACGTGCGAAGTTGTACTCGCATTTTCGGCCTCCAATGGCGCAACGTCGACAGGTAGGTTTTGCTTCATCGCATTTCACTCGACGGGATTTGCAAGAGCTGCATCCTGTTCGAACTTTGGACGTACTTTCCCGGGTTCTCTTCGGCGCAAGATCCAGCCCAGGGTTCATAATGGATGATGTTGCAAGAAATGGTATGGTATGCTTGTTACTCACAAAAAAAATGCCAGATGAATAAGCCAAAAACGGGCGGTGATAGGAGGAATGCAAGCAAGGAGAGGATAATATGAAACCCAGTGATAAAAGCTTGAGAATGCAGGGAGATTTTAGGCATCTCGTTTTGTCAACATCTTCAGCATCAGAATAGCTGTAGGTCCTATCTCAGAGCCATTGTCATAGAGAAGAGAAGCTGGCCCCGCATGACTTTTAATGATGAGGGAAATAGATCGTACATCTGTCTCTGAAGCTGACGACGGCGTAAGTAGTAGAGGACGTGTAGGGCGGTTTTACGCTAGCCTAATGTCGTTAGTTGTCCAATTTGACCCACATAGGGGCCTTGTAGCTACAAGGCAGCAATAGATTTTCTGGAGGGTAAACCATCAGAGGTACCACAAGTCTCATTATAGGTATATGGGGATAATAAGAGCTTATTGAGGGTAGAAGAGTTGTATTACGTTGTAGTGAATAATAAAGTTTAGAGGTTAAATTGATTTTGTTTTTATTTTATTTTGAAGAAAAAACATCTTTGGTTCGATGGTTTAATAGTAAACCTCATTCTCAGATAACACATGTGATCTTCCACTCAGTAATAGATGTGGATTTTTACTTAGCTCTTTATAGCATTCTTCCACTGTTGATAACTATGCCTTTAAGTCACTTAAACCATTCTTAGAGTTTCCCTCACTTTATATCATATCACAATTGTCTAAGACCAGCATGATTTTTATATATATATATGTATTTTGATGAATTGACAGATCTGAGTAAGGAAACTAGCAAGCAAGTCTAAGAAAGCCAATAAAAGAAAACTAGTTACACATAATGAACAGAGCCCCGAGTTTCATAAGGGGTTGCTGCGGAAATGATCGTCTTTGTCCAAACATGACTCTTACTCCTCATCCTCGCCCAAGTAAGCGTCGAGGTCTTCAACCTCGTCACCCTCGGCATCCGCAGGCAGAACATCAGGAATCTCCTGGCCCTCAATATCCTCATCGACGGTGATGTTGAGGACGCTATCCTCATCCCTCTCAGCGAGAGTAGCATCATCAACCTCCTTAAACTCCTCACCCTCAACGTCCTCCTCCCTCTTAGAGACCGTAGCATTATCAACCTCCTCGACTCCCTCAACCTCATCAACCTCTTCAAACTCCTCGCCCTCCACATCCTCCTCTCTCTTATCGATGGAAGCATCGTCAACCTCTCCAACATCCTCACCCTCTACATCAGGAAGCTCCTGGCCCTCAATATCATCATCCAGGTCAATGTCGAAGATGTTATCCTCTCTCTTGGTGAAGGCAACATCGCCAATCTCATTACGCTTGCCGTACTTGCGCACAAAGGCAACATAGACGTCCGCAAGGCGGCGACACTCAACACCCTTCCAAGACGACCATCCAGAAAATCGAGCGCAGTAGTGATAGAGGTCGTTCTTGAAGTTGGTATCGATCTTCGCCTTCATGGCCTTGGTGAAGCGCTTCTGCGCCTTGGTGTTGCGGTAACCGAAGTCGTGGCGGTGGCAGCTGGGGATAAAGTTGTATCCGTCTGGCTTGTCGGGCGACCAGGAGCAACCGTCGCTCGACCAGTTGCACTTGGAAGGGTTCTTGGCCTTGCGGGCCTTCTCGAACGAGTTGATGGAGACCTTGAAGATGAGCTTGTCGGTGGCGGCCTTGCTGCATGTTGCGCGGGATTCGAGCTCGGCACGGGCAAGCATTGCAGGCGACTCTGAGGCAGGCAGTGCAGTGACTGAAGTAGAGGCAGCCAGGACGGCGGCCACTGTGGTGAGAACTGAGAACTTCATTTTGAAAATGTGATTGAACTTCTGAGAAGATAGCGAGAAAGGTTGGTATGAGTTTTGTAGGTTGGAGTGTGAATTGACTGAGTTTTGAGTTGATGCTGAATGAAAGTATTAGAAGTCGAGGTTATGGGGACCTTATATAGACTTCCAAGTTGGTGTTATCACTTGATGGTTACACTTCATCCAAAATTGCTCAAACCGAAGTCAGCCTTGGAAGTGAACGAAAACGCCTTCCCGTTATCCACCCCATCACCTGTGAGGGTTCCACTGAGACTATTCGGACTTCATTCTCATCTTCGTCAAAGCTCATCACCTCCATTAACCTAGAATTAAGCACCGAATGCCCGCATTAAGCTACACCGAATAGGTAAGTCGCCGAAGGCAAGGCACACCGCCATTGAACTTTCTCGCATAATCACGGGAGCTGGTCAATAGAAGGGTGTCATGACATCGTGCGTTCGATGTCTGTTTGTTGATCGCATATTTCCGCCTTTACAGCTGAGGCAGAACTCTCCGATCAACAGACAGACAGCCTCGCCAAGAGTGGTTAGTAGGATGTTTCTGTCAGTTTCTAAGAATATAGCTGTGCCGACTGGTCAGAATTAAGATATTGCTCCGCATATCGTGACGGCGCTTGCTGTCGATCAGTAATACCTTACCTAAAAGCCACGATGTCTTTTGACAGGAACAACATTGCACCGAGCACATAGGCTCGTCTTGTGGCTCAGGGGGGCGAAAGGTTATCCCGCTGCGGCGTAAGACCTTATTGTTAGCATGCCCGATCGCTCCGCTTAGCATCGCTAGCCCCATTATTTTGGCGTCTTACCTTCCTATCCAGATTCAGCTCTTTGGCGTGAAGGCTGTGCGTGGTCTAACTGGCAATCGTGGGGGGAAATTGTGTTGCTGATCCTAGGAACTGCGCATTGCCAAGACCTGTTCTGCCCTGTCGTACATGGATTAACAGTACGTACAGAACCGAGAAGCGACGACAGAGAGTGATCGTTGGCGAGGATCGTTGTCAACAACCAGTTCAGCACCTCCAGCTCCACCAAAACGTTTCAGAAGGTGACAAGACACACGTGGATTTTTTTACCAGAATTTGCTTAGCCGCCAACCACCTGAGAGTTGTGGTGTCTTAACTCTGTTTCGCTGTTTCATGATTCATCTAAGCTATCCTTGCATTGTACTGTACTGTACAAAGGATATAGCCAACACTGGTTGGATATACGGAAACGCGTGCTTTCGCACTTGTCATCCCATCCGCAAAAACACTGGGATCTTTCCATCCAAGCTGACCATGAACTGTATAAAATTTATGACTATTCGGGGGATATAATACGAAAACGCGTGTTGTCGCGCTCGTCATGACGTTGCATGAGGAATACTGACCAAAGTACTCGGAATTTTTTTTTTTGATCGTCGATACACCAGCTGTTGTGCAGGCTTCATTTTTCGTATCTCACACTTGAGCGAGAAAGAAACCGCACTTCAATAATAGACCCAGTAGGCTGTGTCGCAGATCGCTGCCACTGTCATGACCACCTAGTGTCGCCAAGCCCGGCCAAGTCTAGGTCAGCCTGTTTGCGACCCTAGATGCCACCCGCCCCTTGGCTAGAAACATTAAGAATAAGCATATACATGGCATGGCTGAATTAGTGTGGGCCTTTTCGAGCCTGAAAATTTTTGCAGGGTGTATCCTTTTCCTCACTTTGTATCATTCATGCCGCGTTTTTGACCAAAGGAGTAACTCAAGATGAACCCCCCTCTGATCTTGGGCTTCAACTGTGATAATAGTTGGCTGCCAAGTTCGTAGATTGGAACGGAACCAAGCTCACAGGTTGGAATAGATCCAAGTTCGTGAGTTGGCATGGAATTCATGGAATTCATTAGAGGAGTCTCGTCCATGATCACAAAATTTCTATAAAAACTGCTAAATTCCTTCTCTCCCTTCTCTCTACCACCAACAGCATCCTCAGCATTCTCACGTCCAAAACACCGAACACAGAAAGTCCACTCCAGCTCTCTTATCCTATCAATTTTTCAAAATGAAGGCCGTCTCAGCTCCTTCAGCTCTCATCCTGGCGCTCTTCGCCAATGTTGTCTATTCCGCAGCGATTGACAGCTCTCTTTCCTCCTGCGACCTGAATACCACCGAAGCTGCCGACTTTGCTGCGTTTGGTGATGTTGTCGCATACGCTCGAAGAAGGTTGCTAATGATCAAATTGTCAGTCAACGTTCCTCTATAATGCGGAAGTAGCCATTATGCGCTGCCATCCAAAACACCATTGGACTAGAAATCTATCTTGCGGCGACCATCAGGAAGAGGCTGATGGCACCAAGATTGACCTCAATGAGACTGATGAGATTCTCGCCAAGAGGGTATCTAAATGGAGACTTGCTATCAAGTTTGCCAAGTTAATCGCTAAGTATGGCAAGAATGCCTGGAACTACATCTACTGCGTCTGAACCAGCGCCATGTGGAGGTGCGGCGACGAAGTGAGCTTCTTAATCAAACCCTAGTATTTATGGACGTGTTCTCACATCAGCAACGATACCTCGGATGCTCCGCTTCCGGCATGCCACCATGGCAGTGCATTGTGGGTATCGTCTGTGCTGGCGCTGCTCCAAAGGGATGCTAAATTATTTCACTAAATCAGGGGACCTCAGGAAGAGATTTTTGATGCGGAGGGAGTAAAGAATACAGTTTTATATTTGTATTCTGCGAGTGTAAACGCGAGATTTAATTGCCCTAGAAGCATAGGAATGTTCATGGTCGAAATTTCTTATGGAGTGTAATGTTGATACAAAGATGCGTTTGTGACCACCATAGGTTCTTATGTTAAGGATTAGAGAACACGAGCCCTTTCAGCGAGTGGACCAGAGTGTATAGAAAACGCTACGCCAAGACTCGCAAATTGGGCCGGGAATACAGGCAGACAGCTCGAGCAGAGAAGGTGTGTGATACAAGGCTGTGTGTGGTATGAAAGGTTGTGCTGATGCATACTCTCTGGTTGAGCCAGGTATGATTCGTCTAATTCGATATGGCTGTGATGGAAGATGCAGAAACAAAGTGATCATGCATCGATCCGAAAGCGGCTCGCAAGGCTGTGATGGCATCACTTGGTTGCCTCCCCAGGATCATACAACGCTCCACTTTTCCTGTTTAATATTCATTATAATCTAAATTTCCCTAACTACTAACTTGCCATTCAAAGCAGCCAGACTGCTCATCATGTCTCATAACATGCGAATGCCGGGTGCATGGGAGAGTGATTCGGAGGAGCCCTTTACGACAACCTTTGACTCTGTCGGTTCCCACTGCCACGAACCTCCCCCACCTCCGCCCTCGCGCCGCGATACACCTTCTCCTACCACAAGGCAGGGTCGTTATATTCCTCTTCCTACAACAGGGCAAGGTCGTCATATACCTTCTGCAACAACCCAGAACCGCCGTGTACCTTTACCAACATCATCGAAACCTGCTTCGGAGTATGGATTATTTGCCGATAGTTCCGATGGTGAAAATGGTGCCGTAGACAAGAAAAAAGCTATCGTGATCGCAGTTTTTGGGAAAATCGGCACTGGAAAAACATCCTTAATCAAATCCGTGACTGGAAAGGATCTCGAGGTCGGGCATAGTCTAACATCCTGTAAGTGTATCTACTCAATAATACACTATATCAAATAGAGACTGACTACGATCTAAATAGGCACCAAGGATGTTCTCGCAGTTTCGTGTCGTATTAAGAACGAAAATGTAATTCTTGTTGACACTCCTGGTTTCAGTGATACAAATATTACCGATACGGAGATTTTGAAACGGATCGCAGAATGGATGAAAGTTTCCTATGACGAAGGAGCTCTTTTGTCCGGGATTATCTATCTCTACAGCATCAGCGATACCCGCATGGACGGTCCTAGTTTTAGGAATCTGCACATGATGAGAAAACTTTGTGGAACTAGCTCACTCAAAAACGTCGTTCTAGCCACCACAATGTGGGGAAAAGTAGATAAGACCCAAGGCCTCGAGCGCGAATTACAATTACGAAATGAGTTTGGAAGGATATGATCTGCGACGGCTCGACTGTTGCGAGGATAACGACTGAAACTGGCAATGAGGCTTACGAGCTAGTCATATCATTGCTAAAGAACAAGCCGCAAGCAACTAAGTTGCAGGAAGAGCTTCAAAGCGGAAAAACACTTGCTCAAACGGAAGCTGGTGCCGAGATTAGGGAAGAAATACTAGATATGGTGCAGGAGCTAAAGAAAACTTATGAGGCTGATATTGCTGAACTGAAGCTTGCCCAACAATCACGTAAGAGCTATCTTTATATAATTTCGCCGCTGATTGCATTGCCGTTAGTAGTAACACGGAACTAACAAATATGACAGATGACAAGGATCTCGAGAAACAAATTAGAGATATGATGCAGCAGAGTAAACTCAAGATAACTCAACTGGAAGCCGATAATATAGAGTTACAGAACCCAACTCTGAAATCATTACCAAGAGTAAAGGGAAAGGGATTTTTTGGAGCTAGGCGCTATTATTGCCTCATGTGTAATAAGAAGACATACCAGGTGTTAAAATCGACTTGCAAGGGTTGCAAGAATCAGCAGTGGAATGTCTGGTAAGCTGTAGAGCTACCACAGCGGATAACGAGAAGGCCCTGTTTTTAATGCATTATGATGATTATGAATTACGATGGCCCCGGATTAGGCTTCTATTTGGGTATCATTTCAATATCACATCTCGAATCTAATAAATCAACTTTCCATAATCTATTACGTCAGCTGATGTGACGTTCATAATCTATTCTCGACGGAATAGGTAAAGCCCTTGTTTGACAGGTCCCTCGTAAATGCGGGGTGAGGGCAAACTTAATATCATACATTAGCCGACAACGGGAAGCTCAGCCAGTCACAACCATACCTTTATATGAAAGGCCAGATATTCATATATTCGTTCTAAATCGGAGACTATTTTCTCGAGATTGACACTTCTCGTATTTGAATGAAACCACGATCGGCGATGGAACGGGAAGTATTTCGGCCACCAAATTTGCCCGTCTTATGTATTGAACTGTCTGTGTTACCTCTGTGTGATCGATTTATTCTATTGTGCTACCATCACACATCAAAGCATTGGGCGGTTTGCTTTCATTCGTTGGAGACGGAGACGGCTTGAATATGATTCCATGGTATAGTACTCATCCCCGGATGGAGGTAAAGATGAAGCATATATATTCGCTCTCTCCCGTGAAAACAAGAACACACTTACCAACACCGCAAACTACATTTTAACTCTGCAAATTTCGGCATCCATACTCTCAAGAGCTGATCCAACAACCCAGACAAACCGTCGCCTTCTATCACAATGCTTCTCAAACCTATTTTTACGATGGCGGCCATGGGCTACACTGCGTTTATCACTGCCCACCCCACTTCAAACCAGGAAAATACACTGGAAGATTTGGCTGGTCGTAATACCTGCATTGGCGCACAATGCGGTGGATTTGTCGGAATTCCCTGCGAGTCCCCATGCACTACTTGCGTTCTTCCTAAGGGCTGCGCCGACTGCTTTGGATATTGTCGATAAATGCGGGATATTGTCCTCCATCGACTGTTGGCAGAAAGATTGTACAGTGAGAAATGAAAGATAACTTGCTGATCGAGGGATTCCTTTCTTGGCTAGGGTGGAGCTTCATTCTTTGGATGATGGATTCTGAAAAGCTGTTACCTCTTAATTATTAGCTGCGCAGCAGAGACAATACAAGTGGTGCACAACAGAACTAAAAACCATACAATATTTGCAAACAAATAAATTAAAAAAAATCATTTTTGAGGTATAACCAAATAATGTTCGTAGTGTTGTAGTATCCCGCACCGAGGTTTTCGTTCTTGTTACCAGAATCCTTACTGCCTCGTAATTAATCGGCCTATTGTAATCCGACTGCAAAAAGATGCTTATTTTCCTTGACCAAAATTTCTCCTCCATTCATAGTAATTAAAGACGAACACCTGCAACGATAAATTGAGATATTATTCCCGATCAGTTACCTTACGCGGGAGACCGGGGGGGCGGGGGCGGGGTCGAGCAGTGTCTTTGCGGGGTCGTCTAACTTGGGAAGTGTGAGATAACCGCAGCTCTGTGGGTATGATAACTGCATAAATCTGCATCGGATAGCAAATAATAACACGCAAACTTATAGGTTTGTTCTTAAAGTAAGGAATTATGCAAAAGTATATGGATTTTGTTTGAAAAGGATCACACAGTGCTCATCTAACACCCCTCACGTCATCCCATAAAAAGGTCAAGACTAGCCTTTCTCTCACAATTACTATCAACCCCGCAATGCTAATTCTGGAGCCCGGATAGATAGAGTGACCTTCCATGGCATGGATTATGTCGTCCAATTGCATTGTCATATTTATCTGCTGGATGCTGCACTAATGGTGGTTTAACACGGTTAAACTCCATGCTAGGTACATCATGCATGCTTACTCTCTGCATCCTACCGAAGATTTATCAAACCAAGCCTTCACGAACTGTCTTTACGCTGCTATTTGTCCTGTGGATACATCTGATCAATATAATTAGTTGTGTTCCTTGCTTTCAATATGTCACATGTGTTCGTGTATGCGTGGTGGCGCTTAGTGTCGATACATTTATCAGTTACTGCAGATTTATCAGAAAATAGACTGACCCAACCGTCAGTGGCGTTTGCTTCGGACTGGAAGATATGCCGATCGGAGAGTTGTTTTCCTTTCGAATACTACAAAGCGCCTATCAAATAGCTTCTCTATAGGAATTTAGTAGAGGCTAAACTAATCTGACTATAAGTGGCTTTCATTGGACTCTCGTGATGTACTGACTTGACAATTCTTTCTGGCTTGTCAATCCCATATTTGACTTTCTCATAGGAATACCGGGCCGCTATGTTGCTGCCAACACAACAATGTTGAAAAAAGTACAGCTCTCCAAAAACTATAAAGGAAGCATCTTGCACTCTATATTTTCTGAATCACACCATCTCTCGAACAGACATTCCACACCAATAACTACATTATCACAGCATTCTTGCCATCAACCACCAAAGCCAAAATGAGGGCCTCCACACTCCTCGCTATCGCCCTGGCGTCTCTCGCTCTTGCCGCCCCAGCGCCCGAATCAGAGCAGCTGGAGAAACGTAAGTAAACACCCAAATATGAAAAGAAATGCATCCCCGGTTCGTCTACAACTGGATCATGCTTATATATTTACCTTTGATTTTCCAGGTTCATGCGCAAGTGATTGCAGCAACTTAGCTTCGAGACAATGCAGGTCGTCGTGCTCTGGAGCAACGAGCCCAAGTTGCGAGGCACAGTGCTATAGCAGCTTGTACGCGAGCTGCAAGGCTCAATGGTGCTAGGCGCTTCGGTGTATACCTGGGATAATCCGAGATCCGTGTGGGGACTAGAAGAAGGAGCCCATGGCAAGCAATATATCTCGAGGGTGGGAACTGAGGGCATGCAACGACGCAGTAGCAAGTTAGGGGTTATTCATTCGTTTACGCAGCTATTGAGCTTGGACGGGTATGGTATTTTTAGGGGTCATTTGAGATTTTGCTGGTTATGGCGTGACAAGCTCCCTAGAGAACGGATCTGTAACTAGTGGTCCCAAGTAGGCTATTGAATTTACATGCAATCAATGCCAAATGTTCACGAGACCATATATAAAATCTTCTATCCCCAAGATTATATTTGATGCTATACGTAAGGTTCCTAGACTACTCGTTTGCATCCCAGAACTGCCCTGCAACCTGTGCAGCTTGTGCAGCCTCCTTCATGAACCTCACCCAAGGTCCTGCTAAAATGATATCATGTACACCATTCGCAGTAACCTCCAGGTCCACCTTGTTTCCCTCCACGGCCTTGAATTCTTCATACAGCTGCACATTGTGATCGTATAATATTTCGCTTTCTCCAGTTAGGAACAGAATCGGCGTCGGAGTGGCAAATGGATTTCCCAGAAATTTGATATTGGGATGCCCCAACGTAATTCCACTTGCCTTGCTCGGCATTAGACCCCTCGCGCCCCACATGCCAGCCCGCTCATCTAGGTAGTCAGTCGGTGCATTACGATGAAACTTCATTGTCCCTGACTCCAATGCCAATTCAGGGTCCGCCCACGGCGACCAGAACCACGCGCACGCCGGAGACGCCAATTTCGCATCCGGGTTGTCGGCGATATACCGCAGGAGTGCCATTGACAGATGTCCTCCAGCACTATCACCAGAGATTGCGATTTTCTTGGCTGGAATACCGAGCTCGTCCGTAAGATATAGGAAGGACGTAATAGCATCCTGCAGGGGTGCGGGGAAATGGCATCCTGGGTTCGACGAGAGCCGATATTGCGGGGCAAAGACGTGGGTTGCGGCAGTGTTGGCTATGAGCGTCTTCGCAGCAAATCCAGCATCGCTATCCCGTCCATCCCCTTTCGTGTACGCGCCACCATGGAAATGAAGAACAACCTTGCCAATGTCGGAGGCCGAGCTTGGGCAGGAGGGGTACCATGTCCCTCCAATAGTCTCGGGTTTTACCTCAGCATCCAGGTCAACCACTCCGATATACTTGTCTGATGGCCCGGGCTTAATCACTGCAAACCGCTTGCCTTCTGAGCCAGGCTTGAGGCTCAACGGTGACTTTAGCTCGATAATGGCGGTCCATGTGAGGTACGACTTGACGACAAAGACGCCCAGAGCCTGTTGATAGGTCCATTTGGGATTTGGGCGACGGGAGGCGGAGAGGTAATAAAGCATCAAGAAAGAGAATTGGGCGATGCCGACGCCGATTACCCCTACTGTCGCAAGTGCTTTGCCCGGTTGGCTCGTATAGGCGGATTTTGAGGCCATTGTCACCGCCTTTTTGTATGGATATAGCTATAGCTTACAACTAGATATTATGAAGGAAGAACAAAGGGACGAGGGGTGAAATATGCTCCGATATATTTTCCGAATTATCGTCTGTGCCAGCCAGTAAAATCCATTGGGGTTGCGATTGACCCCGTGGGGAAAATGCAAAGTATTGTTGAGAGGGGAAATTGCTTGTGAAAGACCGAGGAGTGTTCGGTGGGGTTGAAGCTTAGTTTTATGAGTTATGTGGGTCGATAGTGGTAGAATAACACTAGTGAGAACTAGATAATAAGGGGGCTGAACAGCGTGAAAATAGCGATGTAATTGAGGGTAAGTGGAGTAGAGTAATAAAGTTTTGTAGTTAGTATAGTATATATATAGCATGTTAAGTAAGTGTTAGAAATATATTCAAGCGTCGGACGTCTTTGCATATTGTCCAATTTGGTTTTATATTTACTACTATTTTAAACCGATCTCCCTGGGAACTGGATGACAAAATAAAAACCAAATAATATTCTGAGGTAAATATGTAGAGTTACACATATAATTCGCTTATAGTTATCTTCATAAACCTAAATTATTGCAGAATAATGCAATAATTTAGGTTTATGAAGATAACTTGATTTTTTGAAGCCTACAATGGCCTTGGTTAACTTAAGACCGACCTCGCCCTCCTATAGAAACGACTTTATAATGCATTTGTTTTCAGCCGTTTTCAGCCGTTGATAGTAAACAAAGCATATTCCGCCGTGCTCACAGTATCGTGGGGTACTCTAGCCGTCGATCAACTGATTAGCCTATTACCAGCGCTCCGGCTCATCTAAATTCCATCTAATCAATCCGCGGGAACTCCCAAGCCCCTGCCAATTTGATGTCTTGGCACCTTGAAGCCCCTCAAACTACCCTCGCCGAGACGGGAGATTTAATTCCGTATGTTTGAACAACACCATTCTTTAAACATCACTGCTTAGGTCAGAATGGCATATAATCGGTAGGTCAAGCTGTCTCCTTTTCTCACTCTTCTCCTCTCCTATACCATCCTCATCACCATCCTCGCTCGCTCCGCCGCCAAAATGTTCCTCACTCTCCCCACTATGGCGGCCCTCGCCGCCATCCTCCCAGTCGCCTACGCCGCCGAACCATACTCCACCTGGATGTCCGATACATTCATCACCAAGGACATTCCCCTCCCCCGCAGCTACCCCCAAGCCGTGCTCTATCGTGGTATTGAAGCTGTCTACAACGTCACCGGCGACGCTAGCTACTTCAACTATATCCAAACCTCCCTCGACGCCATCGTCGACGCCGATGGCAACCTCGGCGACGGCTACACCTCCTCCAAGCTCTCCCTCGACGATCTTCGCGTTGGCCCTGCCCTCCTCTACCTCTACCGCGAGACTGGAGACGAGCGCTACAAAACCGCCGCATCGCAGCTCCGTGGCCAGCTCGACATCCAGCCCCGCACCCCCTCGGGTGGGTTCTGGCACCGCAAGCCGGCCTATCCGGACCAGATGTGGTTGGATGGTATATACATGGCCCAACCCTTTTATGCGGAGTGGACGGGCATGTTCGATGCAACGAATCAGGAGATCTGGGATGATATTATCCTGCAGTTTGATCTTATTGAGGAGCATTGTAGGAACACTACTAGCAATCTGCTGGCGCATGGGTATGATGAGAGTAAGGTGGCTTCGTGGGCGGATCCGGTGACGGGCGCGGCCCCTCATGTCTGGGATCGTGCGGTGGGATGGTATGCGATGGCGCTGGTGGATGTGTTGGACTACCTTCCTGTTGAGCACGCGGGGCATGCTAAGCTTATAGGATATCTTGATACGCTTGCTGATGGCTTGAAGAGGGCACAGGATGCGACTGGAGGATGGTGGTTGGTTATGGATGAGCCATATCCAGGGATGGAGGGAAATTACATTGAGACGAGCGGGACAGCTATGTTTGCTTATGCGCTTCTGAAGGGAGGGAGACTGGGATATATTGATAGCGCAACATATCAGGAAACGGCGATTAATGCGTATGACATGCTGACGGAGAAATATGTGGTTAAGAACTCGGCGGGGGAGCTGGATTGGGAGGGAACTGTTTCGGTGGGGAGCTTGGGGGGCGATGGAAGCTATGAAGTGAGTAGTTCTGTGCTGTGGCGCTGTTTTCGATTGCTAACGTTAGCGGTAGTATTATATCGCCCAGGAACTTACTCAAAATGACCTGAAGGGCGTTGGGACGTTCATATTCCTGAGCGTCGAGAAAGAGGCTTTGGGTGCTTGATTATGGTAGGTAAGCCTGGCCTCTTGAGATCTACCTCGAATAGGTATGTATATAGCTATACTACAAAAATTTTCTAGGCTTATCTCTACAAATAATGCTTACGGAGCGGAAATTACTGCACATATGGCTTGGGAGTTCATCACAGAGCTGTTTGATATATGTATGAGTGTAACCAGATGGACAGATCTCGACTGTGAATCACCCATGGCAAATATAGCCTCGCATTTCGTGTATGTCATTCTGTCCAAAGTCCACGGACAGGAGCATTGAGACAGCATTTAATCTAAACCACTGATTGTTCCTCCGCGTGTCCCTCGCCCTCATCATCCTTCTTCATATCCCGTCCCTTTTCGGCATACTCGCCATCCGAAGAGTGGGCAGCAATACGAGCATCCCTCGCCATCTCTCTCGCAATCCTCGGCGGATCAAACACATTCTTCGACCTCGCGAACACCTCATCAATCTCCTCCAACGTCCTCCCACTCGTCTCCGGGAAGAAGAAAAACACAAGCGGCAGAATACAAAAGTTCGTCACCGCAAACACAATGTAATACCGGTTCTTAATCGAACTGAACCCAATCGGCGTCACCTCTGCCAGCAGAAAATTCGTTATCCACACCATCGCCGTCGACACCGAGTTCACCGCCGCCCGCAGCTGCAGCGGCGCAATCTCAGCCGCATAAACGAACGTCACTCCTGCGAACCCAACCGTAAACATGAAGCTGAAGATGAACAAACAAACCACAGCCACGATCAACGCGCTGTCCCCCGCTCCCTCAGACGTCGTCCCAGCAAGAATAGCCATCGTAATCATCATCACCGCCGCGCCCGAAATCATCAGCACACGACGCCCAAGCCGATCAATCGTCAACGACGCAATATACCCGCCCACCGGCTGCGTGAGCGGCATCGCCGCAGCGAGAATACGGGATTTCGTGGGGTCGATGCCGAGATTCTGCTCGAAGATCGTGGTGGCGTAGAAGGTAATTGCGTTAATGCCGTTGAGCTGCTGGAACATCTGTGCGGCGGAGGCGAGCACGGCTCGGTGGAAGAGACGCTGCGTTCCCATTGTGAACATTTCTTTTATGGAGCCGGTGCCGCAGGCGTCGAGCGAGGCTTGGATTTCCGCGATGTCGGTGTCGATGGTCTCAGAGTCCTCCGGGATGTCTTCCAGCACAGCGAGGATGCTTCTTGCTTCTTCTAGACGGCCGACTTTGATGAGCCAGCGCGGCGACTCGGGGAAGGCAAATACGAAACATAAAACCATTAGGGAAAGCACGAGCTGGAACGCCAGCGGGAACCGCCATGCCACCGCTGCCCCCCCCGGAATGAAATAGAAGCCCAGATCAATCCACAACGCTATCGATATCCCCGTCCCAATAAATGTCCCCAGAGTTGCGACGTCGGATCCGCGCTTCGCTGCACTGGATAACTCGGATTGCCATACCGGGACCGTGGCGACGTAACCACCGGTGCCGAGACCTAGGATCACGCGCGCGACGATGAATTGGGCGAGGGAGAAGGAGGAGGCCATTAGCACGGCGCCGATGAGCGAGACGACGGTGGCGGCGAAGATGATGCGGCGGCGGCCATGGACATCGCCGAGGTGGATACAGGCGAGGGAGCCGAAGATACCGCCGACTGTGTAGAGGGCCACGACGGTGCCTGGGGATGTCAGCACATCCCTTTGTGCCCCTCATTCTCCAACTCAAACCACCACAGCACATCCTTCGGCCACTAGTCACAACACGGGAAGTGGCAAAAAAAAAACAAAAAAATAGGAAGCAAACCTTGAATATTCGAATTATACAACTGCTCCTCCCCCTTCGTATGCAGCGTATCCATCTGCGGAAACGCCCTCACAAACGCATCAAGCGTCAACAATCCCCCCATAACACCCTGATTATACCCATAGCACAAGAATGCCGGACACGTCACCAGCGCAATAGCAGCAGTGTTTAGGCGCGGGCCTCGGAGCCCGAAATACGGCGCCATGATATGTGATAGCGGGTGGCGTTAGGTTTATCCACGCACGTGTTGTGGGATGTTCGTTATGACGAGCTGGATTGGCATTGAAGGGGGGGATAAGGGGGCGTATAAATGGGCTTCAACTGCAGTTGGAAGTTCAGCACCCGGATGCCGCCGTGTTCCTAGCGTGGAGGGCAGAAAAGGGGGGCAGATGAAGACGGAAGAGGGGGATGAACACATCCAGCGCCCCGACTGCCCTGAAACCCCACAAAACAAGGACCGGAAGGCGCATTCTTATCTCGCATGCGCGGATCATTGACTACTCTAAACGTGGACAGCCGCGGTAAAAGGATGGTTAAGCTCCAAACGGTGGTGACGTTGTGCGTGCGTTGTTGAATCTTTTTTTGTGCGATGCTCGGTTCGAGGAGTGGAGATGTTTTGTGGAGAATGCGGGGAGGGTGCGGGGAAGTGGGGATTTGGGCGGAGGACGGCGTCGGCGTGTGTTTTGGATGTCGGTAATGGCCGATGGAGTGGCGGTAGTTGGGAAAATGTCTTGGGTGAGTTGTGAGCGGTGATGGCGGGCTGGGTTGTTCGGGGGGAATAGGGCTTGGTTTGCTGATTGTTGTGGGAATTGGAAGGTCGGATTTAATACCCGAGCTTGGGTTTCGATGGGAAATGCATGCGGAGGATAGCGATGCATTTATAATTAAACAGCTGTATGTATATCAAAAGATAGTGCAGTAGATGAACAAATAAGAATTCAACTTTCAATAAAAAAGAAATATATCGCTCAATGGGTTGTGTGGTACCCATCCCGCCTCGTCATGTCAGGCTTGGGCTGCACAGTTTCGTTGAGCTCCGCAGAGCTCTGCAGTGGGCCGGCCCCCGAAGTGCTATCCTAAAGCTCCTATTGAGCTTTCTAATATTCTTCTTGTGATGGGGCTTTTAATTAATTGGAGCCTGGGGAACCCCGGATTCTTCACGATGTGGGTATTGGTATGTGAAACACATTGACAAGGACTCCACACCATTGCCGCTCCAGCACATTTAAATCAAGCCAAGCCAAGTCAAATCAGGTCAAGTCAAATCGGGTCAAGTCAAATCAAGTCAAGTCAAACCTAGCATTCACAAGTCCAAGTCCTTTGATTCAAGTTCTCAAGCTATTACCATGCTGTCCCCATATTTCCTCCACTCCAACCATATATCCACCCAAACTCCCCCACCGACCAGACCACCCACCCATATGCCCAAGTGTATGCATCCGCCCCGCCCAAACGCCTAAAAGCAAACCGCCACCTCCCAATATTCCTACTAAACTCCATATCAATCAACTCAAATCGCCCTTGGGGCCCGTCCCCTAATCCTCGGCACCGACCTCTTTCCCGCCGCCGTCCCAGACGAAGGCACTGCAGTAGATGCACCACCCATCTGCATAACCATTGTCTGCGTCTCCGTAACAGTCTCCTCAACCGTTTCCGTCACTGTACTTCTCCCACCCGACTTCGAAGTAGTTGTAGGTGTAGCAGTCATGAATGGCGTGACGACAGGTTTTCCACGTTGCGTTGTGGAGGCGCTCGATTGTTGTCCTTGTGCTGATGAGCCGGCTAGTGTGTTTGATGATGGGCTCGCGGTCACGGTGACAGTCATCATGGTGCCTGGGGCTGTGACTGTGACTGTCACGCCTCCCACCTGGGCAGATGCGGTGGAACTAGGAGCGCTCGATGTAGCGGCTGCCGTTTTGGAATCGGACTTGCTACTACTGGAGTTTGCAGTGCTGTCGCCGTCGACAGGGACGATGAACTGGTTCTCCATCTCCTCCTGAATGCCCGCATTATTGATATCCTGGTCCTTGACGAACTCTACGCTACCCTTGGATGAGGTAAGTTTTTCTGATGCTGTTGTGGAGGAAGAAGAAATGTCGACGTCCATGCACGTCGTGTATGTCTCCGGCATCGCCTCTCTTCCATCCCCTGCTGAGGTAGGCCAGTCCCATACCCAGTATAGCGTGTACTGCTTGCTGTTTATCGTAGCAGGTAGCTTGATGTCGCTCTGGCACCATAGGTTGACGCCCATCTCTGCGTCCGCCTCCTTGGGGAACTCCTTCTGTCGCTCTATCGAGATGGGATGGTCATTGACTTGGTAGCACTGCCCATCATCATAGTTCCTTGTCGCCAACAGAACACCCCGGCCATCTCCGCCAGTGCCATCTGCAGTCCAGACTTTGTGTATGGACAAAAATTTGTCGGTGACGAGAGGATTCTCGGTGCCGTAGATGTACACCGTCCCGCGGTTCGCGGGCTTCCCGGGGTTCGTGTCAGGAATAGTCACATGTCCATTCTCTTGATACCGCAGCGCGATGTGATCCCCCGCCTGGGCTGTCAGACGAGGTAAACCAGGGGTGTTGAGGCCCGGAACAGCCTGCGAAGCCATGCAGAGGGCATCGGTGGCGAGGATTTCGTGTGGACTACGGCCATTTGGCGGGAGAAGGTGGGTGAGTGCTGTGTCGGAGAATAGGGGGGAGGAGCGGGAGATTAGGCCGCGGGGGTAGCCGACATCTGGGGTGAAGGTGCCGTTGGGGTTGATGACGCGGAGTTGCTCCACCCAACTGTGTGCTGTTGTGCCTGGCAGAAGGAGGGCGAGTAGAGCGATGAAGGCGGTAGGTTTCATGGTAGTGAGTGTCGGCCTGCGACTCTTTTGGGTATGTGTTTGCAAGTGAGATTGCTCTCTATTTTGGTGTATAATTTTTGTGTAGCCGATCGCTCGTTGGAATTTTATTTGCTCCTTTAGAAAAAGTATTTTGAGTTCTGCGGTTAAGGAAGATGCCGAAGATTGAAATGGAGAGCGATATATAGCGAAGAAATGAATAGCGCTTTCAATGTTGTGAATGAACGGCGCGGGCAGTCCGGCTGCTACTGTCCAGCA
The DNA here is from genome assembly GCA_001630605.1 of Pseudogymnoascus pannorum. Classification (NCBI taxonomy): domain Eukaryota; kingdom Fungi; phylum Ascomycota; class Leotiomycetes; order Thelebolales; family Thelebolaceae; genus Pseudogymnoascus; species Pseudogymnoascus pannorum. Next base: position 522,482 of record LNAS01000021.1, read on the forward strand.
GGTGATAAAGAAGAAGAGTCAGAGAAGAGAAGGTCTGAATGGGAGTTGTTCGGGACTAAAGCTTTCATATTGGCATTGTCGCCGGTGGCGTGAATAGAAGGATTGTTCAATCTCTTGACTGTTCAATATGAATCTTGCGTCTTCGAATGCGGTTGGTGGATTTTCCTTTATGATTGTGGATGGTATTGTAATGATGGTACAGATGGCATTTGATGTCCCAGACAAATCAAACAATGGAAAGCACAATGGGACGACAATGATGGACAATAAGAGTAAATAGGCGGGTGTGCCTGGGGCAGGGCGGCTTTATGAGTAGCAACAAAGGACGGCGATGGGCGGGTTGGCGCGTTACCAAGCGCGCGCGCGTATGGATGTGACAATGAGAAGGGCGTTTGTTTTTTTGTGGGCGAAACGCAAAATATGGAGACATCTCCACATAATAGGAAAATAAAAATAAAAAAGGAAATAGAAGTGGGAACAGAGAAATGGAGAATAGAAGATCATTTTGGCCCGTTTCCTGTACTTGAACCCTTAATGTCCAGCCGCCGCGATGGGGACGGCGGCGGTTGTAACAAACTCCCCCACACCCCGCCGCCAAGGAGAGTGGTCGTCAATCAAGCCCTAACTATGGCCTGTCACCCAATCAGTTGAGCGTCTCACAACCGTCTGAATCGCCCCTCATCAGGGGATGGGAGGATGATTTAGCAGCCACACGGGTACTTGCATTAGTACCACACTGTGGTACCAAACACAAGTACCTCGCGAGTTTTAACAGCACCCACACCCCTAAACAATCCCTGGCAGCCAGCCAAGTCCCTGTCACTCCCGGCGTCTGAGGCGTGTCGAGCCACAACTGCCAGCCACTGATAGCCACTGATTGACACTGACCACCACTGACAGCCATCACCAACCCTCACCAGCCATCCCCAGCCAGTCGCTCCCCCGGCATTGGACTGGTACCTGACAGAACCCTTGCTGCACCTCACTATGCAAAGTACCTCGTCCCGTCTTGTCCGTCATCGGCGTCGCATGGACCCCACACCCATACACGCCAGCGCCTGCAGCCCTGCCATCGCATTTACCAGCGACAGGTCTGGGACAGCCTGGTGCTTCATGATGGGAGGGGTGATGGGATTGTGGGAAGGGAGGTTCATCGATTGTGAGTGAGGGGCTGTCATCGACGGGAGATGGGCGGCGCACGACACGCGGCCATGGCCAATCAAAGACGCCAATATGATGACGAACACGGAGATCGCGAAACGGCAGTATTCGTACGCAAGAACGAGAGAGGCACAGGATGGCACGGTTGGTGGATACTGGTCGTTGGGTGAGTGTGGGTTTGTTTGGGAGGGGTAGATATGGGGTGTTTGTGCCAGAGTAGGCGCGGACATGGGAAATGAAGGGCCGATGAGGGTTCATGATGGTTGGAGAGACGGAGAAACTCAGGTTCTGGATCACGTGTGGAGCGGACATTTGTTGGCACTGTTGGCTTTGTTGGCTATGAAGACAGCATGAGGTCAGTGGAAATGAAACGACCGAAGGGCCATCACAGAGATGATGGACCATGGTGAGCTGAATATGTGTGCCCAACGCGCAAAGATATCACCCACATCACGTGCCACAATTTCCTTTCTTTCCAGGGGTGGCTCATCGGTCGTCATTTCCCAACGAAGCGCTTCCTAGTCGCTACTTCCTAGCTAGGCGCTTCTGTCCTTCGTTCTTTCCTTTCTTTCCATTTCATGCGTCCGTGGCTTCTTCCCTCCCTTACTGCTCTGTCGTTCTTTCCCTCTTCCTCTTCGTTCATCGTTCCTTCCTTCTCTCCCCTTCCATTCGTCCCTCGTTCCTTCCTCCTTATATTTTTCACGTCCAACAAGGCCTATGCAGCAAGGCTAAGAGATTCCGGTACTACACCCCGATCCTGCAGGAAGCTTGGTACTCTACGTGGCATGCTACGCTGAGAGTTCCTAAACACGAAGGAAGCGGGGTAGGTCTGGTATATGCAATGCCAAGCCTATTAGACCAACCAATATATACTTCTCGTAATTTATTGAATCCCACTGATGCACGTCAATCTCAGCCCTATGTATAAAGAACTCAATCACCCGGAGTCGATCAACCCATTTTTGACTGTAGTTCTAATATCGCCATCACTGCCCTTAACTTTACTTCTCAAAACCCCCTTTACAAGGACACAATGAAGCTCTCCGCCACCTCCATGCTCCTGACCCTCTCCGGTCTGGCAGCGGCTCAGACATCGACCGGAACTCCGGGGTGGGCGATAGGTCTTCCGTGCAGTAAAGCCGGTCAAGTGGCTTGCAGCGATCATGGAACTACAGTGTGCGTAACCACCCTCCCCCACAACATTGCAGACGGCTAATTAGCTCTAGCTAGATAGACGGAACAAGGAGATCTGGGTCTGTGCTGGAAGCCCCCCCGTATGGACGTATCAGGCGAGTTGTGCTGCTGGCACATTGTGCAAAAGCGATTCTGCTAAGAACTGGGCTTGGTGTCAGTAGTGACGAGGTAATACGAGATGGATCGTGATCCTGTGTGATTATCGAGATGCGCGATGGAATATTGATAGTCATATGATTGAAGAGAAAACTGTGCTCAGGTCCCACTGTGACACTTGTCACGTCCGTCTGTAATACCGTTGGTGTATCTCATCCATCTTCTATCCCTCGGAAGTCATCCATCATACTGTAAACCATTTCGCTTCCCTAACTTTGTGAGTGATTGAACTGCATTTCCATCAATATTGCACGCGGTGTTTATGCAGTTAACAGCACTCTTCATGGCCAATCACATCTCCACAAATTCAGGCAGACGAATTCGGTAGGAGTAAGTATAAATGCCAGATCAGCTTAATTGTTAACTTCGTTTCTCCAAGCAAGACGTTTTTCGCGAATTTTTTGGACGTGGTAAAATCGGTAGAATTATTTTTCTAGATTAAAAATAATAGAGCATCCATTTTACGATATTTGCTGTGCATTATAGGATAGACATATCTACATATTTTAAGAATCTAAGATAGAGTTCCTTACATAGGTAGGGGATATAGGATATATATTACATGTAGCTTGAATCCCGACGACATCAGCAATCGCATCAGCAATCGCATATAGTTATAGTTTGTAGTTGGCTCTCTCAAGGGGACACACTATGTTTGGTATCTGCACGGAATATTGGATGTCTCCACTTCTTTATTGCACTAGCCGAATTGACAGGCGACAAAATCCGCTGTGATTTGCTTTGGGGTGTTGCTCGCGTGCGAAATACGTTGGGCAAAATAGGAGTTGCCTATTTTGGCTTCTACCCGAGGCTAGTGTGGCACAGCAAAAGGTAATTAGAGTCATTTCATTTCTCGCTATCTTAGTTTTAAATCCCCTTCAATTTGTCGTCCGCGCGAGTTTGTAGTTATTGCAGCGGAGCTTCTTCTTCTTGATGCTGTAGTCTCTCGTTAAAATCAATCGTTTACGGTATTTTTTTTCCTTTACTCCCAAAGGTCGACAGCCCTCAACATGCACTTCCTCCGCACAGCGGGGTTTCTTACACTCTATCTTCAACAATAGACATCCGTGGAGGAAATCCTTTAGCAGCTAGGTCGAGTATATGTTGAATAAGGACTGATTCCTCTAGGTTAGTTAATTTCCGTGAATTGGCTTGGATATCGCGTCGTGAAGGTGCGCCTTCCAGACGACGACCCAGCTTGCGGTGGTCTACAGAATAGATCCTAGCAGCAACTCGAAGGCGTAACTTTGGGTCGCTTTGCATAGCTTGGATAGCTAGCACTAATTGGCTTTCATTATTTTTATGGGGCATGTTTTGTTGTAGAGGAATTTAACATTTAGTTGGGGGGTTTGGTCACCGCATCATTTTGGCGCTTTCGCTTGTTTGGCGCTTTCGCTATATATGTACGTTATCACTTTATTGCATTTTATTTTACTATAATTTACATCTGCTCCATTTTATTTTACTATAATTTACATCTGCTCATTATACTGTATTAAATTCAATTACAATATATGTCCCACATCATCCATTGAAATGTTCGTCAAACTTTGTCCCAAGTATAAAGACTTTATCATCGTTTCTTCCAACTTTGAGATCAACATTATCTTCCTTAACTTCCAAGCAACAACAGAGCCTTCCATACACCAATTTTTACTCAGGTCCAATTACACCGACACCAAAAAAATGAAGCTTTCTACGGCTACCATACTCCTTGCCATCTCTGGCCTTGCCACCAGCAATCCAGAGATGCTGATGCAACCAGCCTCGGGTGGGCGACGCCTCAAAAATAGTGCTGTTACTTGTGGCAGGAGCAAAGAGTAAAAACTCTTGTATCCTCTTATGATGTGACAGACGGCTAATAATAGAGTCAGTGGTCTCTATCAAGTATATATCTGTGATGGAAACCGACCAGTATGGAAACATAAGACAACTTGCTATCGTGACATGGAATGTAGAAGTGACACCCCTATGAATCGGGCATGGTGTGAGCTCGTCTGATATAATTGGTTTGGGGGGGGGGGGGGGGGGGGGGGGGNAGATGGCATGTACGATGTGATATGGTTTCTTTCGGGGTTTGCACTTTATGTGCCATAAATAGGTTAATAGATCTATCATAATAAACCAATATGTTTGGTGTTCAACTAAAATACCGTTTAACTAAAACACCCCTTGCACCCGACTGTACCACTTCCTTCATATCACTGTGATACATGTATCGCATTCAAGGTTACTGAATCTTACTTACGGTGTATAATCCATAATAATATGACAGCCATTTTACTATGATACACGTCTCTTATTCTACTATTGTATAGGTGTTTTACCTTACTTCATTACGTTTTACTATAGCACATATCCCTCACCTTCCTGTATATCTGCTCGTCAAACTCTGTCCTTAGAATAAAGTATAAAGAGTCGATGGCCCCCTCCTCAATTTTGGTTTTGCGATCATCATCATAATCATCACTACCACTATCAACCTGAAAACCAAATATTGCAAACCAAACGTCCCATTCGTCTACTGCCTTTCAACACACCTTCACCAACACTATGAAGCTCACTATCGCAACCTTATTTCTGGCAGCCTCTGTTCTAGCCCAGGAATCCGAACCTCTGAAGATAGGCCAACTATGCACTGAACCTTCTAAAGTCATTTGCAGCGGTCGGAGTAGTGTGGAGTGAGTAACCATATTCCTTCTTTACTGCACGGCAGATGGCTGATTATTCTTGGGTCTATAGATGGAACTCTCAGATCTGGGTCTGCGCGGGAAGCCCTGCTAAATGGAAAATCCAGACTACTTGTCCCAAAGGTAGCTTGTGCAATGAGAAAAATGACAAAAACTGGGCTTGGTGTGCTTAGTTTTAAGTGCTATCGTGATGCACGGGACGAGTTAGGTGGGATTGTGTGAGGTAGTTCTATTTTGTGTGGTTGTGGTCTGGATTTAATGGGGCCAAATGCAAGGGGTTTGATTTATCGGGCCGATCTATATAATTTATGCCATGTAGAAACACGGCTATCACATTCATTTACACAAATCGGAAGGACTAAATTCCAAAAATCAAAATTCATGCATTCTATTAAACTCCAAATTTATGTATACTACCCCCCAGTGATAAAAAAACAAAACAAAAGTAAATACAACTTTCCCCAAGTTGTCTTAACAATGAAATAAAATCACTTGCCTACTATACCTATTGTTAACCGTCACTGGGCCAACGTTTAGGAACTTTCCTACATCATCAGTGGCTGCCACTGGGGCCCCGACTCTGGTCCTCCTTGCCCTGATCCTGACCCGGAGGGGGGGTTTCTCAAATGTGTATAGGGGTAAGTCAACTTTACCCTATTCCTCTCTGTTCTTACCGGCCCACCTTCTCGAGGATCAGCCCCTCCCTGATAGTCTCTTTCCCGTGGAGATGGCGGTGGCGCCAGCGGCAGGGCACGTGGAGAAGATGGCTGGTCCCAGCCAGCATCATTGCCCAAATTTTCATTCTCATCCGGGTGCCCTTCCTCATCCAGAAACAGCGGTAAGCGCTTCAGCACATATACACGTCTGCAGACTGGGCAATTTCGATAATAAAGCCACCTCAGAATACACCCATAATGAAACAAATGCCCGCACGGGAGTTGACGGACTTCAGAATCCTTGCTGTTCCCGTCGGTAGCCTCCATGCAGACGGCGCACGTCTCTTCGCTTGGTATTGGCTGATTCGGGCGCAATAGCAGGCCTGTATTATCGCTCGGATCATTAGGGACGTAGTAGACTCCGATTTCCGTCGCTGGGGTGAACATCTCGTTCCCCGCAGCGTATCGCCAGGCTAGACGTGCGTACCACTGCTCGCGCGTTAGTGGTGAGTTTTCCTGAGGGAGGCGCGACACCCAGTTTTTAGATTGGTCAGGCTGGGGCTCTTCAGGCTCGAACCCCATAGGATCCTCAAATTCGGAGGAGCCCTCTTCATCTTCTTCCTCCTCATCTTCTTCTTCATCATCAAAGAAAACATTGCGTGCATCGTCTACAGCGCATGCTGCGATCTCGGCAAGGATCTCCTCTCCCAGTATGTTGGGGTTTCGGAGCACCTCATCCGGGTCCTCGATTTCCTGTAGAGCCAGGTTACCATCCTGCAGTGAATCGCTGACGAGTTGGAAAAATCTGTTCCGACTCATATTTGCGCGGACACGCCACTCGCTATTGCGGCGGGCGAACTCGTCCTCGGTGGGGACCGGCTCAGGATGACCACAGGGTTGGCAGTGCGGGCATAAACGTTCGGCGTAAGTGATATACTCATCTGGCACGCGGCAGGGACCGGGAAGACACATGCCGGTGGGGTTGTCTGGATTGTTGCAGCGAGAAGTGTTGATAATGTGGGTGCAGAGGGAGTAGTATATTAGGCGATGTTCGCACCAGCGGTCGATGGGGGCGCCGTGTTCGACGAAGGATATATGGTTCAGGAAAGGGGTCAAGGGGGAGATAAAGGGGTCCTCTAAGGAGGTTTGGTAGGGCCCTGAGCCAGAGGAGGCCTCGGAGCCAGGGCCAGACTCAGAGCCAGAACGGGGCTCAGATCCGGAAGCGTATTCAGAGCCAGAGGCGGGATGAGACATTTAATATGGGAATGTACCCTCTCTAACTTATGTTATTGGCCCTGTTGTTGCTTAGTGCATTGATATGCTGGTGTGTGAACTGTTACTTAATCTTATGAAATGAGAGTTGCGAAGAAGCTTGTGGATCTGAAGAGCAATAATCCACGCTATGTCGGTGCATTATATAGTCACAAAACGGATAATACTCATGGGATCTATTCATCCCTCGGAAAACTGAAACGGATATTTGTCTCTATTGTCTTCCCATTGTTCGTTATTGTTACTCAAATAATTCGTGCCACTGGAATAAAGGCCTCATTATCCTGGAGTGTTGCGGTTGGGACAATAGGGGGGCGTGAAAGGGCATCATGCTTTGTTTGTTTGTGATGCAGACAAAGGACGCAAAACGTCAAGTTTGGGGAATAAAGACGTTGGTAAGGAATTAAAGAATACAAAAATTAGATGGGCACTTCAAGGGTAATCTACCTTTGTCGACGGTTATTGACGGGTTTGGGGGGGAACAGTTGACGGATGCATTGTTGCTTTCTTCGCCGCCTTGATATTTTCAATTCTGATGGTAATAGACAAAGAAACAAATAAAAGCGGCTACACCATATGAATCTTTATTGTGCCTGTTATTTCTCTGTCTATAACCTTTATAGTACTCGAATAAGAGTTACATTTTTAGGATTTCGTAATCCCTTTGCTTGTATGATCACTTTATTTGTGTAATACAATACCTATTTAACGTACTTGTATAACGTACATATATAACGAAAGCGCCACACAAGCGAAAGCGCCAAAATATTGCGACCACCCTACAAGAATTGCAATAAATCCACTATAACACTAGAAATCAACTAAAACTACTCGGAGTCTTCTTCCTCAGATGTGTCTATTACAATCTGACAAGTGCGCGCATTGTGCTTAGTCCCACCACACTTGCTATAGCAGCGTGTATGCGTTTCTTCCCTTGGCTTCCGACTACCACTTGCCTTTGTTTCTTGCTCTACTTGCTGCATAACGTCCCTCTCGTCCTGTAGCTCCTGTGCTTCCTGTTGACTAAGTGATTCTCCTTCCTGTAGGCGTGTTTTTTTTGCCCTCCTACGCTTGCTTAGCACTTCATTTGCCTGTCGCAAGTTTTGGTTCTCTACTTTTAACAATACTAATTGATGTATTATTTATAATGCACCCTTTGTAAACTGGTTAACAGCTGTATAAATTGAGGTTGGAGAGCTATTTTGATGATGCGTAATTCAGTTTTTAATAAAGGTAGACTGTGATATAGCTTCAGTTGGGTTGTTTGGTGTCTGAGAAACCCAAGGTTGAGCAGTATCTAGGCGGGAGCTTAGAAGTATTAGTGTCCTTAACTTAAGATCAAGTGTAGATATCACTCTCTCAGGGTCGAACGGAAGAAGCCCTGCTCCTCAGAAGCCATCTTGAATGTTGCTTTCTATTATTGCAGTATTAACTATAGTATAGAAGGCAGGAAAGAAGTCATCCTTTATAATATAGGAAATATAAGACTATATTATATCTTCAATTTGCCAACTGTAAGCCTTTTTTAATAGGCCGAAACAGCCAATATCAAGTAGCTAGAGTAGATAAGACAAGTGAGTAGGTATATAGAGGGTTATAATATTATATTCTTTACAGTACTCCTCAAACTTATCTGAGTGATAGCTCTTATGACTATCAAGGACTGAGAGACAATAACCACTAATACTCCGGGACTTTATATATTTCTCAAAATACTGAATCCAATCTATGCCTCTCTTGTTTATAGTCCAGCCATTTTCTATAATAGCAATTACCCAATTGCTTGGAAATCCACTATTCTTATACCAAGATATAAGGTGGTTTTTGCCTGCAATAATGACAAATGGCGGCACTATCCAGCCTTGAGAACTAATACCTTAGATTACTATAACCTATTCCCGATTGCCAGGCTATACCTTTTTTGCTTTTGCCTGCCTATCTGAGCTTGTTACAACTATAGCAGTAGAGATAACGCCTATTATAAATCCTGTCTTATCAAAGTTGTAGATATCTGCTTTATAGATGCTATATTTCGCAATTGTATTATATAGAAGCTCAAAACAACTACAGATAACTTCCGGGTCCTTATACTTAGCCCTCTGGTAGTCGTATTTGCATTAGAAGTATATCTGGAGCTCTATATGCCGCTTAATAAAGTTTGAAGCCTAATGCGATCCAATATATAGCGCATTATATATTATAAGTAGTCGATTTGCTATATCTTCAACAACAGACACTCGAAGAGGAAACCCTTTTGTACCTAGGTCGAGTATATATTGAATAAGGACTGACTCCTCTAGGTTAGTCAATTTCTATGAATTGGCTATAATATCGCATTGTAGTTGTCGACCAGTGTGTCGGTAATATAGTATTGCTTCAGGGACACTATAGGTCTTTGCTATAGACCTAACGCTTACGCCTTTCCGATTTTCAAGAGCTTTAAGTGCAAGGATAATCCTGCTTTCATTCGAAGAAGATTCCATACTTCGTTGTAGAGAAAATTAAATTTGAATGTGTAGGGGCCACATCACGGTGTAAAGTGCGCCGCTCGCTTGGATGCGCCGCTCGCTATTCATGTACGTTAAGTATATAGTTTTATAATTTATTATTAAAGGGCTGTTGAGATATTAAGTCATGAAATTCGTGATTTAAGGTGTAAAATGGATTTGCACATTCGCTTGTTTTGCACATTCGCTATACAAGTACGTTAGCTAGTTAGAGTATAAAATATATATTTATTTATACTATAACCTAAGCTAGTACAACCTACTTAGCCAAGAGAATATTCAGCTTTAATTATATCTGCAAGCTAGAAAGGATCAGTATATTATTATTAACTATACACTTGTTAAAACTTACCTTCTCAGCAGTAGCATACATCGTCGCTGTTGGCGGCCCTGCAAGCACCATTGGCATTGTACTAATGTCTGCTACCCGTAACCCAGCGACCCCATAGACCTTTCTCTCCCAACTAACCACTCCACCTAGTTCCCGCGGCAGCATCGCCGCTGTACAGCACTGGTGTGAAGCCGTTGGCGAGAGTGTGTTTCTCGCTACCGCAATTATATCCTCGTCACTCTGCAGCCCTTCCCCGTACGGACTCATCTCTATAGGACCTAGAACTGCCATTGCTGGGGCAGCCATTAACGCCCGCTGTTTACCTAATAGAGCAATTAATATTGCAAAGTCGGTTGGGTCGGTTGCGGAGCGTAAGTTGATCATGGGGTTAGCTAGTGGGTCTGTTGTGTTGATAGTTAGATTCCCTCGGCTGAGCGGCTTCAGATGAAAGATCTGTGCCGTTGTGTCCGTGTCCCAGTTCACCGAGCCAGTGGCGACATTCTCGTCTTGAAATTGTTGGATCGTAACTTCGCGCTGGGCCTTGTAGCCCGCAAGGACGGTGGGGTCAACGTTAGAAGGGAGTGAAGAGGCAGGATTACGGGCCTGGGCATCTGCAATAATTCTCTGTAGCGATTTAGTTGTGGTGGCGTCTCGAAGGGCGAGGAAGCCGAAGTTTGTACTGAGGTGCCGGGTGATTGTGTAGGCGCTTGGAAGATGGGCGTCATAGAGCGCGCGTTGCTCGGAGTTGTAGGTGGCGTTAGTGACGAGGGAAGTGATGTTAGGTTCGATGGTATCCCTCCCTAGGCAGATTTTGTGTTAACACAGATAATCAACCTGATGTACAGACTTTAGATAACAACAAAGAACTTACAAGTATATGGTATTTGTAACGTATACTGGTCTTGCAGATTCTGCCCAACCCCTGGGAGATCTGAGATAACTGGAATGTTTAGTGATTTAAGCAAACCCTTTTCCCCAACACCGGAGAGTTGGAGAATTTGCGGTGTATGCAAGGCTCCTGCAGCTACAATGACTTCTTTTGAGGCATGTACAGCCGACAGACTTCCACCAGCAGTTGGGAGATACTCGACACCGGTTGCTCGATATCCTTTAAAGAGGACTCTTGCCACGGTGGTCTCTGACAACAGGTGGTAGTTGGGTCTGGCATCTATGACTCTGTCGTAGTGGTTCCTTCGAGCATGGTTTCTGGTCATGGTTGTTGCATTTTGGACCGAGGGCATATTAAAGATACCTGGATTTGACCCTCCATTTGGATCCTTTCTCCGTTTCATGCCGATAGCCTCTGCGGCATTCACCCAGTTTCCTTACGAAAATGTTAGCTAATAGTCGTCTCAATATAGTATAGGGAATATTAAATATTATTCACCCCCCTGCAATTGGAACATGTACTGATGGGATGGAATTCATTGTACCAGCCTCCCATCAAGGCGTCAAGGCGCCCAAGAGTACGTACCGCTTCCAGGAAAGAAATAGTTTGGATATGTGTACTGGACTGGTCCACTATGCCCGCGGACTGATTCATCCCATGAGATATTTGCTGCGGCGGCAAACAATGCATCTGGCTCGGTAAAGTTCTCGCTCTACATTTACATCTTGTCTGTCAGCCAAGTTTGCCCTTTATTTCTCACTACCTTTCTTGCACAGAAGACTTGCCTTTTGGAAATATGGGAGCATAGAATTCCATCCCCACCCCTTGTTACCAAGCGATTCCCAGCTGTTGTAATCACTAGCAGCGCCTCTAGATGTCACGATCTTAGCCAGCAAATCTCAGTATTGCATCAGGTGCTTTAGTACCTAAGAAACACCATCGCGTTGATGGTACTACCACCCCCGGCGACCCTTCCACAGTAAGTCGGGACGGAGCGGTTGTTCAGCTCCGTCTGCGGCTCGGTGACCAGGTTTGGCCAGAAATATTTACTCGGGTTCCAGGCACCGGGTACGAGAATGGAATCCTCTCCCTGGTCAAGCGGTCCTGCTTCAATAACCAGAACACTAACTGCTACTTATCAGAATCTCTTCCCCAAAGTGTAGCAGAAGATGCCACGTACCAGCTGGATCTTCAGTCAGTCGATCGGCCAATGTGAGTCCAGTAATACCACCCCCGGCAATAATAAAATCGTACGTGCTCGAACTGACGGTTCGTTCCGAGACTATAGTGGCATAGCGAGGAATAATGAGGGCCTCGCCGAACAGGAGCCCAGAAAAGAGCAGGAGGATATATTGCTTGTACATGGTCGTCGAGAGAGGGAGAAGCATCTAAAGGATGACAGTTAAGCTTTGAGATATTCTAGCAATAGAGTCGAGGTCTGGTTGTTTTAAGTAGTGAGCCCTCGGGTATCCACTTAAAATAGTAGAGAGTTAAAGCTTCCTTTGTCGCAATCCGCTACGCTTACATGTACGCACTCCGAGCTTTCATATATCCTTCGCTGAGCGGAATAACGAGGGGTCGAGACTTGAGAGCCAATCAAGCCCTCAATAGGTATCTAGTTTTCCACGTCAAGGTATCGATTGGCCACAACCCCTACTAGCTGCCGCAGTCATGCCCCACGATGAAGGAAATTAGGGCGGACAGCGCCACTGGAGAGCTTTGATTATATGCTGCTTAGAAAATAGCAACTTAAAATTGTGGAAATGGGACTTACAAATTTTGTAATCGGGAATTAGCAACTAGACTCGAGGCATCGGAGATGGATGGGAGCTGCACGCTACGGTGAACAGTCGACATGGCAGAGACGACGGCCCACATGGCTATACCGCAAAACCAAAGAGTATATCCCCGGCGCTAACCCCGACATTAAGAAGGTATCAACCCTTGGCCCATGCTCCCAGTGCTAAGCTTCATCAGCCACCGACGGGGACCGGGACCGCAAAATGTTCGGAAATTCCTATTCGGGCTGCGCAAGGATTCCTGGCTATCGCCGTCGCCTTAGTGCGACCAACACCTCCGAAGCACGAAACGGTACGTGAACAAAACGCGAGGACGCAAATTCCATCCAAATTTCTGTGTTGTGCACGCACACAATCTCGCAAACGATTCAAGAACTCTCAACACAACAAATTTCTCAGCATGGCCACACAGCCTACTTTCGAAGGTACGCTCCTCCCTCTCATATTCACCTATGTTGCCTATTATCAACCACTAACACACTAGAAAGACGTTCTAGGCTGCCAAGACGCCACCTATGAATGGGTTGAAAGCTACGACACCAAAGACTGGGAGCGCCTCTCAAAATGCATCGCCCCTACCCTTCGTGTTAGTCTCACCGCTCCATTCTCCCCACTTCTTCTACTCAAAATGACGGGTTAATTGCTAACGTGCAGTGTAGATTGACTACCGCTCCTTCCTCAACAAACTGTGGGAAGCCATGCCCGCCGATGAATACGTAGGCATGGCCTCAGACCCTAAAGTCCTCGGCAACCCACGCCTCAAGACGCAGCACCTTGTCGGCGCCTCGAAGTGGGTGAAAACGAGTGATACCGAACTAACAGGCTATCATCAGATGCGTGTCGCGCACCAGAAGTATGTAGATGAAAAAATGACCGAGGTCGCGGCCAAAGGACATGCACATGGCAAGGGTACAATGTGGTATCGCAAGGTGGATGGCGTGTGGAAGTTTGCGGGGATTGAGCCAGATATTCGGTGGTCGGAGTACGATCACGATAAGATTTTTGAGGAGGGCGAGGAGAAGTTTGGGGAGGAGGCGAGTTAGCCTTGTTCCACTAAGCAACCCCGCAATAGTTTGATAGGTGGAAGTAGAGTACTGAGTAGAGTGGTAGTGGCTTCTCTGAAGCTGCAGAATCCTAGTCATTACTTTTCGGACCTTGTCTATGGTTGTCTAATCCAGCAATTCGGAGGTCGGCATGCTGCCATGTATCCGCCAAGTGGCCGTGTTCCGCTAGGATAAAAACAATTCCCTTCCGTTTAGCTCGCAATCCGCTAACACGCACAGTTAGCTAGGAACTGGCGTCAAACTGTTCATAGCTTGACTGCCGGATAAGACACTATGGTAAATGCCCTTAAATTCGGTCTTCCTTAAACTTGTACTTAGTCGCCTCCTTGGCTGGATTTAATATACTATTATTCAATACGATTGATGTAGTTCAACCATCTCTGACTTGATGTGAACGCACTTGTACAATTGCGTTCTCCGACTTCACTTTGGTCACTATAACGTTATAACATCAGGCACATCAAAGATCAACACCTTTTTAGAGGCATCATGTCAATCTATACACCAAGCTCAAACTCCGACGAGAACAGTACCAAGATGAAGCTTGTTTACTTCAGCAATGAGTTTCCATATGACGACTTGCAAGACTTATTTCGAAAACTCCACCAGCACGGCAAGGACAGACGACATCCAATCCTCGCCCGATTCCTAGAGGATGCAACACTCGCCATCCGCGAAGAAGTACGGCACTTGCCTGCTGCCTTGAAAGCGCTGGTTCCGCCCTTCGAGACTATCTTGAACTTCGCAAATTTTGCCGACCTTCGGAAGGGACCTCTTTGTGGATCCATAGATGGTATTCTTCTTTGTACTGTCGAGCTTGGAGCATACATCGGGTAAGAAATCTGTCATAGCATGATGATGTATATTTAACGCAACTAGATACTATGAGAATGCTCCCGATAAATTTGACACCGATGCTGTCAGCACGTCTCTCGCTGGCCTGGGGATCGGGCTCTTGGCCACGGCAGCGGTCTCATTAGCTCTCACTGTGGCAGATCTCCCTCTTGCTGGAGCCGAAGTTGTGCGGCAAGCCTTTCGCCTTGGTGTTCTGGTCGAAGAGATATCGCAAAATTTGCAGAATCGTGACTTAACAGACACTAGCACACCAGACACTTGGGCTTACGTGCTACCAGATGTGGCTGCAGATGAAGTCCAACAAGAGCTCAACGCATTTCATGCAAGGGAAGTCAGTCTAATTGGCCCTAGATGTCGTGTGTCCAATCTAATAAGACTAGAAAACGCCTGAAACCAGCAAAGTCTTCATCAGCGCATTGAGTTCAACCTCGGTGACGGTTAGTGGTCCACCAACAAGGCTAAAGGGCATTTTTCGCACCGCCGATTTCTTCCGTGCTCGCAAGTTTGTGGCGTTGCCAGTGTATGGAGGCCTATGTCACGCAAACCACATCTATAACGAGGGAAATGTTCGCCACGTTGTTCGTACGCGCTCGATGAAGCTATTGGACTCCAAATTCTCGCCGCGGATGCCCATCTATTCCACCAGCACTGGAAGACCCTTCATCTCAACAAACGCGACTGATCTATTTGAGAACATCATCCGGGAAATCCTCACTCAGCCAATTCAATGGGATCGCGTTATCCAGGCCGTGATTCGACAAGCCAGAGACATTGGGGCATCTCAATGCCAGGTGCTTGTTTTCCGAATCTCTCTTCCCATCCGCGACCTCTCGGCCGCCTTGAACAAAGTGGCGGACTTTGAAACATCGACAGAGGAGCTTATCCCCTGGATGCACGAACAAACTGGTACAGATGAAGGAGGAGCGAGAGGGCCAATGCAATCCAAGATCGCCATCGTTGGCATGTCATGCAGGATGCCAGGCGGAGCGACCGACACTGAGAAGTTTTGGGTATTGCTAGAAAACGGTCTAGATGTGCATAGAAAGATACCTGCTGATAGATTTGATGTCGACTCACATTATGATGCTGCTGGCAAGAGGGTCAATGCCAGCCATACACCGTATGGTTGCTTCATTGATGAGCCGGGCCTTTTTGATGCGCCCTTCTTCAACATGTCGCCTCGAGAAGCACAGCAAACTGATCCCATGCAGCGGCTTGCCATTGTCACTGCATACGAGGCGCTTGAGCGAGCGGGATATGTCGCGAATCGGACCGCTGCCACCAACCTGCATCGCATTGGGACCTTCTATGGCCAGGCTAGCGACGATTACCGCGAAGTCAACACAGCGCAAGAAATCAGCACATACTTCATTCCAGGTGGGTGTCGTGCGTTTGGTCCTGGTCGAATTAACTATTTCTTCAAGTTCTCAGGGCCGAGCTACAGCATAGATACCGCCTGCTCCTCGAGTTTGGCGACCATCCAGGTTGGTGATGCCATCTTGCTTGCACCTAACATATAAATTCTGACTATTCTTGTTAGGCTGCCTGCACCTCGCTCTGGAGCGGAGACACGGACACCGTTGTCGCTGGTGGTATGAATGTGCTGACAAATTCGGACGCCTTCGCTGGCCTTAGTCATGGCCACTTCCTGTCTAAGACGCCGAATGCGTGTAAGACCTGGGATTGCGAAGCCGATGGTTACTGCCGTGCTGACGGTGTTGGGTCCATTGTCATGAAGCGCCTCGAGGATGCCGAAGCCGATAACGACAACATCCTCGGGGTGATTCTTGCAGCGGCGACGAACCATTCAGCGGAAGCCATCTCCATTACCCATCCTCATGCAGGTCATCAGTCGTACTTGGGTAGGCTGGTGATGAATAGGGCAGGCCTTGACCCGCTTGATGTCAGCTATGTCGAGATGCACGGTACAGGCACCCAGGCTGGCGATGCAGAGGAGATACAGTCGGTGGCAAATGTGTTTGCACCCACTACAAAGCGACGCAATGCTAAGAACCCGCTCTATATTGGCGCTGTAAAAGCGAATGTTGGCCATGGCGAAGCCGTCGCTGGAGTTACGGCCCTGATGAAAGTCCTCCTTATGCTCCAAAAACAAGCCATCCCACCGCATGTCGGCATCAAGAACAGCCTTAACCCCAAGTTCCCAAAGGACATGGATAAGCGAAACCTTCATATCCCATACAAGAAAACGGAGTGGCCACGGGTGCTTGGGAAAAAGCGAATTGCTGTTGTGAACAACTTTAGCGCAGCTGGTGGGAACACGACCATTGCGATTGAAGAAGGACCTATGAAAGAAGTGACTGAGGCAGACCCTCGCTCTACACAGGTTATCGCTCTATCGGCCAAGAGTAAGGTTTCACTCAATGGGAACATTGAGAGGCTGATTGCGTATCTGGACAAGAATCCAGATATTTCACTTGCAAATCTCTCCTACTCAACAACAGCTCGCCGGTACCATCACAACCACCGCCTGGCTATTGCCTCTTCTGGCATTGGGCAAGTGAAGAAGCAACTTATGTCCGCTCTTGGATCCGCCGACTCACATCGGCCTATCCCAACAACAGGACCACCCCCAATCGCCTTTGCCTTTACTGGCCAGGGAGCATCATACAAGTCCTTCAATCTGGACTTATTCCATCACTGTTCGTATTTCAGATCCCAAATTCTACATTTAGATGCTCTCGCACAAGGCCAGGGCTTCCCATCTTTTATTCCCGCACTAGATGGCAGCTATCCAAGAGATCATCAGCATTCACCAGTCATCGTGCAGCTTGCTCTCGTTTGTACAGAAATTGCTCTCGCTAAGTATTGGGGCTCGCTGGGTGTGAAGCCTGAAGTTGTCATTGGGCACAGCTTGGGCGAGTACGCAGCGTTGCATGTCGCCGGCGTCTTATCCGCTGGTGACACCATCTTCCTTGTTGGCAAGAGAGCGACAATGCTTGATCAGAAATGCAAGGCTGGCAGTCACAAGATGGTGGCTGTGCGAGCTACGCTTGCTCAGATCCAAAAGAGCGCTGGTGACAAACCATATGAAGTCGCCTGTATCAATGGTCCAAAAGAAACCGTGCTAAGCGGCCCCGCAGCAGACATGGATGCAATCATCCCTCCCCTTGAAGCCGACAGCTATAAATGTTTCAGCCTCGATGTTGCGTTTGCCTTCCATTCTGCACAAACGGACCCTATTCTCGACGAATTTGAGGCGGTTGCAAACAGTGGTGTTGTCTTTCAGGCACCACATATGCCTGTCATCTCGCCTTTGCTGAGCAAGGTCATCTTTGACGACAAAACTGTAAATGCTAACTACGTACGACGGGCTACTCGCGAGTCAGTCAACTTTCTTTCGGCCCTGGAAGTGGCGCACAAGATTGGCACAATTGATGGTGAGACTGCCTGGATCGAAATTGGGCCCCATCCTGTCTGCGTGGGCTTCGTCAAGTCCACCCTCTCTCCCGTTAACGTCGCCGTCCCCTCGCTTCGTAGAGGCGAGGACAACTGGATAACTATGGCGGAGAGCCTTGCGTCTCTTCATTGCGCAGGTCTGCAGATAGACTGGAACGAGTTCCACCGCCCCTTCGAGAAAGCACTGCGGCTTTTGGACCTGCCCACATATGCATGGAATGACAAGACTTACTGGATCCAGTACAACGGTGACTGGGCCCTTACAAAAGGCAATATATTCTACGATGCTGAAAAGGGAATTAACAAGGCTCGGGGTGACCCTCCCATGCCTAAGTCTAGTCTCAACACGTCGACAGTCCACCAGATTATTAAGCAAAAATTCAATGGAACAGCAGGTACAGTAGTCATGCAGTCTGATTTGACTCAAGCAGACTTTCGTGCTGCAGCTTGGGGACACAAGATGAACAGGTGTGGGGTGGTTACATCGGTAGGTCCCTTTCCACATACAGTTAGCCCTATCACGATATTAACCTCATTTTCAGTCGATCCATGCCGATATCTCATATACTCTTGGTGAGTATCTGTATAAGAAGCTCAAGCCCGGCAGCAAGCAAGTTCATATGGACATTGCCAGCTTAGAGGTTCTCAAAGGCCTTGTCGTAAACAACAACACGGACACATCCCAACTCATCCAAGTCTCCGTTGCCACCACCGATATCAACTCCAATACGGCAAAGCTGAAATGGTATAACGTGCAGGCCAGCGGAGCCATCGATGAGCCCTTCGCCAGTGCGACCCTCGTCTATGGCGAAGCCACCGAATGGCTCGCCTCATGGGTCCCAACAAACCATCTCATTCAAGGCCGCATCCAAGACCTCAAGCGTCTGGCTGATTCCAGCATTGCCAACCGCTTCACACACAATATGGCATACCTCCTCTTTGCCAACAGCCTGGTCGACTACGAGACCAAATACCGCGGCATGCACTCGGTTGTTCTGCACGGCCTGGAAGCCTTTGCCGATGTCGTACTTTCGACCGAGAAAGGCGGCACCTGGACCGTGCCGCCCTATTTTATAGATAGCGTCGCGCATCTAGCAGGCTTCGTCATGAATGTGTCGGATGCTGTGGATACTAAGAACAGCTTCTGCGTCACGCCAGGCTGGCGCTCGATGCGGTTTGCAAAGCCTCTAGTGGCCGGCGCCAAGTACCGGTCCTATGTCAAGATGATCCCAACGGCCGAGGAACCAAGCGTTTACTTGGGCGATGTGTATATTCTGCAGGACGATGTCATCATCGGCATGGTTGGCGGTATCCAATTCCGCCAGTATCCACGCATCCTGCTCAGCCGCTTCTTCTCTGCGCCCGATGACCCCAAGGTGCCGGCCGTTGCAACGTCGTCTTTGTTGAAGACTGGTGCTGCCAAGGAGGAAGCTCTAAAACCAGTGGCCCCGCAATCTCCTGCGCCAGAACCAGCTATCAATAGCGTCAATGTTACACTAGCAACTGGTCCTGCCGCAGGACCAGTTCCTAGTGTTCCTGCCGTCTACGTTGACTCCAATACCACGACCGCAAAGGCTATCCAACTCATCGCCACCGAAACGGCGCTTGACCTCACGGATCTGGCTGATGACGCCAGCTTTGCAAACTTGGGTGTCGATTCGCTCATGAGTTTAGTGATTGCCGAGAAGTTCCGCGAGCAGCTAGGTGTTGTAGTTGGAGGTAGTTTGTTCTTGGAGTATCCGACAATTGGGGACTTGCGAAGCTGGTTGGAGGAGTATTATAATTAGATGCTATATGAATTAGTGGAGTATGTTGAGCAGAGCTATAAATGGGGGCTTTGTGGAACTGTTTTCGTTTTTTAAGCTGATGTTTATTATTTCTATTTTTAGCAGTTTGAATGTTTAAGCTACGGAACGTTTTGATAATTGCTGTATAATTCATTAATCGTTGTGACCATCGTGACCAACTTTTCACTTCGCTCAAGCGATCTAGCTAATAATATATATAGCATAATTCGTAACTTAACTATAAAGTAGGCACGGTGCTAAATCATTATGTCGTAAGAGAACTATCTACTTTAGAACGCAGAAAAAGGCGTGAGAATTTGCATAAATAGCACAAAATGAATTTTCTATTTATTTTCCAAAGTTGGAAACGGCACATCCAGCAAGTTCAAATCCCCTGCAATGTCCTTAAATAAAGGCATCTCATAAACCCTGTTGAACCACTCTGTTAGGCGTGGATACTCTGCATGCAACATTTTATGGAATATCATGAACGGGAACACAAGCATCCCTACTGTGAAAAAGTCGGCAAGCGTCACCATGTCCCCAATCAGATACTTGTTCTTCTGCAAGTGGTTCTCTAGGAGCTTACAGTCCGCATGGAAAGCGCGCAAACAATCCTCACTATTTTTCCGCACATCCAAGTGTCGGCCAATGAGGGGAAGGATGACGCCGCCGACAGCAGGCAGAAGATCTGAGTTGGCTAGGGACATCCATTTGAGGATGCTGTAATAGTCTCTGCGATTGGACCCAAGAAGTGTGGTGGTGTCGCTTTGTGATGTGACTTGTTGCCAGTCAGTCAATGCGGAGCAGAGCAGATGAAGGTGGGCGCAAACTGTATAGAGCAATAGGAATGCACTCGGTAAGAACATAGCCATCTGCGCCTACAAAAACAGGCACTTGACCTAGAGGGTTGATCTGGAGAAGCTTTTCATGGTTCTCCTTGTCATCCTTGTCTGCGTAGACGACATCCAATGCGAGGCCGTGCGCTTTCGCAACGGCTAAGATGGCGGTTGAGCGTGGGTTGGGCTGCGCAAACCGTGGGGATCAGGATTAGGACCTAATTTGGTGGATTCTTAATGCTTACCTTGTGGGTGTAGAGCGTGCCGAACGACATTGTGGGCTAAAATTGTTCCTTCGTTTTCGCTACTCTCCAGCCGCGTAATGTTATTTTCAGATTCACAGTATGCTTGTTGAGCCGCGAGGCCGGCGGGCTTATACCTTTTTTAGTTGATATCCGAGTTCCGTTTTCCCATTCTTATTGTTGTAGTCGCCAATTCCGCGATTCCTTGATACCTATATTTTCGGCCCTACCCGTCTCCATCGCCACCTGAGGCCCGTGCCGACAGAATTGGGCCTCTGCACCATCTTAAGTCGCAACCAGGCTACACCTAGCGAGACTTCGACCTCGTTTAGATTGTCCGTATACTGTAGATCTCTAACTGCAACATTTTTGACTTTGTAGCTTCTTTGGGGGCCATTCTATTGCATTTGTTTCATTCCCGTATTCCCTTCTTCCGCTTCTCCGATTCCTTGCTGTAATTCGGGTCCCCGATTGCAAAGATTGCCGAGTCCCGATTCACCGGGTTTAGGGCCGCGGATCCACCGAGAGAGCTCTATCGCATTCGGTTTCCGGAGGCCTGAGGCCAATGATTGGGTAGCATCTCACGAACTAGGGCGGTAATTACCAGAGGACGGAGCTTATTTCGACGCCAAACTACGTCTTCCCACATTCCGTAGGTCGTGAAAATAGTGCGATAACTAAGTACGACCGAGATATACTCTTACTGAAATACGAGGTTAGGGTGTTTCTCGGCTCCTGTTTCTCGGTGTGTTTTGTGCTGATTTTGTGCAAAAGCAAAGGTCTGAAGTTTCCGGTCTGTTCTGAGGTAATTGGATCATGTGAGATACCTGACAAAGGTTGGGGATTCTCATGTAGGATTGGTACACAGCACACTCCACAAGGGTAGCTATGAATTCCTCAACAGGTGCGATATCATGTACCAAGAACTAGGCCCTTACGAATCGCTCCAATGTGCTGAGAATGTACGAAATTCAATTCTTGAATATCCGCCCCACGAGTAATATAGTCATAAATCTCGGGACGATGTATCTAAGACGCAGAAAATTTACTAGACACGTGTGTACTTAGCAAGTCCTAGTTCAATCCAGCCGTCTCAATCCCAAACCACTTCTTCTGCCCGGCCCTAACCTCAAACGCCACCCTCCCATCTTCCGCCAACTTCCTCAAAACCTCCTCCGTGAACGGCTTAATTACCATCTCTCTAACCTCATCATCCAGCTCATTCCCATGCATCTCTGCAACAAGCTGCTGGACTGTCACACTGCCCTTCCCCGCCCCTGCACTTCTCTTGATCGTGGTCAAAGCCTTCAAGATTTGCATCTCGCGCCTTGTCTTGACCCTTAGCTCGCTGTCAATTTTTCCAGGTAGGTCCCGGATCACCATGCCGTGGGCGGGATACCCAATCGTGCAGTTGTGGGATTGCATGATGCGCAGTGATTCCATCCAGGTGCTCAGCTGCTCGACCGCGGCAGTCCCATGACCCAAAACATTGTCCCCTGTGAACATGGCATTCTCTTCCTCGAGAACAAAGCACATATGGTCGTGGGCGTGGCCCGGGGCGTGTACAGCGCGGACAGTAGCACCTTCGACGGTAAAGACCTGACCATCGGCAATAGGTTGCTGTGTTCTACTGGGCGTATGTTTGTAGATAGAGTCGGTGAGATGAGGGTAGAGACGGAGGAGGTCGGGGACTCCGCCCGTATGGTCACCGTGCCAATGAGTGAGAAATACGTGCGAGAGGGTGAAGTTGGTGGAGACAGTGGACAAGATCAAGTCGGCCCATTCTGGGATGCCCTGGCCAGTGTCGATGATGAGTCTTTTTGAACCTGTTCCTACGATGTAGGTGTTCGTGCCTTGGAGTGTGAACTAGCAATACCGTTAACTATCAAGTCTTATTCAATAGCCATGCCCATGAATAGCTACCTTTCCAGCGTTTTGTCCCAGCACACGAACTACTTGGGGGCTAATTTGCTCTACATCTGGTATCTCTGGCAATCGTGATAGTTGGGCTTCAAGATAATCTTCGAAAGAGCAGATGTTGAGCGTCTTGTTGATTTGGCGGTAGCCTCCTCTATGCTTTTTAGGAGCGTTGTCTTCCATCTCTGGCTCGTGGAGAGAGATATTTCTTCCTTGGCCTGAAAAAAAAAAGCGACCAGTGGGTTATCAGTCCCCTGAGAGCTTGTCGGCCCAATTCTTTACTCCCTATCAACGTAATGCCCGATAGAGCCTGCGTTCTTCGGACAATATGGCCCGGATTTACAACGCCGATGCACGCTTACATGCCACTAACATTGTGGTCTACAAGCACAGTCACTACTTCCAACCTGCAAGCTTCCTTGCTTCTAAGTTCTGACCTGCAAATATTGTCTTTGGGCTTGACAATTTGGAATTATGTCACAATATACAGCCTCGATCAATGTCGTAGGTGACAAGCATGAATTCGATCCAGAACAATGGACAAAAACCACAACTACAGACCAGAATGGAATCGCGACCAATTCACGAATTCCCAAACGTTACCCAGAGACAGGCATCAATGTCCTTATCGTTGGCGCTGGTATGGGCGGGCTGATGACCACATTAGAATGCTGGAGAAAGGGGCACAACGTCGTTGGAATCATAGAGCGCAACGAAGGCCCAGTATACTCCGGTTCGCATCCTGCCTACATGTCCCCATGGTAAGAATATGAGTAGCTAACTGCTGCACAGGAGATATTATCGTCATGCAGCCCTCGGCCATTTCTATCATGCGCTACTGGCCTGATATGTGGCGAGACATGGAAGAAGATCAAGTTAACGCCGCGGTTAGCTACGAGAAGCACAGCGGCGAGCATATCTACGGCCCCTCAGTCCCATCCTTTAACGACGCCGAACACGTCGCTAATCGTAAAGGACCGTTCGTGGCGCCTGCGCAGATCCGTCGCAAGTTCTTCCGGATGCTGCTCCGGCAGGTGGCAAAGCTGGGCTTTAAAGTTGACTACGGCAAGCGCGTCCGCGACTATTTTGAAGACAAGGTGGCCGGCAAAGGTGGGGTGGTGCTGGAAAACGGCGAGATTCACGTTGCCGACATAGTAGTCGCGGCCGATGGCCTCAAGTCACGGTCCGAAATTCTCATCGCTGGAGAGCATTCGCCCACCAAGTCTAGTGGCATGTCCATCTACCGCACAGCATATCCGCGCGAACTGGCCATGAGGGACGACACGGTCCGGAAGCGATGGGGCGACTCACCCCCAGTGTGGGAGTACTGGCTCGGGCCCGGTATGTACATAGGCGTGTTCGTCTCCCCAGACATCATATCGTGGGGTTTCACCCCCCGCGATGCGCATGGCACTGCAACCGAGTCCTGGGAACCAGACACCAATGCGGAAGACGTCATCAAGGGGCTTTTGCGGGCTCCGGACTGGGACCCGGCCATCCTGGCGCTAGTACGGACGGCGCCTGAGGGTGCAATCGTCCACTGGCCACTGCTGTGGCGGGACCTGCGCCGCGAATGGACGTCTCCAGGGGGGCATGTGGTGCAGGTTGGCGATAGTGCCCACAGCTTCGTCCCGACCTCAGGGAATGGCGCAACGCAGGCGCTCGAGGACGCCATTACGCTGGCGACTTGCTTGCAGCTGGGCGGAGGTCCCCGCAATGCGCCACTCGCGAATAAAATCTTCAATTTACTACGATATGAGCGCGTGAGCTGCGCCCAAAAGATGTCATTCATAAATTCGCAGCTTAAAACCGAGACAAATTGGAATGCGATTTGGAATGACCCAGCCAAGGTACGAACACGCTTTCCAAGGTGGATTTTCAGCCACGATCCCGAGGCGTATGCCTATGAGAAGTATGGCCAGGCGTTTGCGCATCTAACGGCCGGGGCTGAATTTACGAATACGAACTCTCCCCCAGGGCACAAATTTATACCCTGGACGATTGAGGATGTCTATAGGGATATTGAAGCCGGGAAGAGGGTGGAGGACTTGTTGGATGGAGATTGGTCGTAGGTATTGTACCCCTTTCACAGTATCTACATTCTGGTTTTTTGTAAGTAAATGTCAAGGGTCTAGTTAGGTGATATATTTTCCAAAAAAATACTTGACATTAGTACGTAGATGTTATAGTAGCCTTACCGAAACCGATCCAATTCGATAGATAAATTATGCGACCGCCCTAGCACAGAACATGATTAGAAAGGTTTCCATACCTATCCTATGTTACACCCAATGCTTTGCACTAGGTTCTCAACTGCCTGCCAGCTTCTAATACCACACCAACACAGAGTATAAGAAAGGTGGACAAAAACGTAGATGTAGAAAGATTTAGATAGTTGCGAGAAAAAAATCCAAGTTTCCTCTTGTCTTCGAGAGTTCACCAATAAAAACATCTTTCCTTAGTTATATTCTACAATTGTTCAATTTGGGTACATGAGGCTTGGAAGGAAGGGAATATGGCGTTGTAACGCACATATTCAGGGACATCCTATTCCTAGAGCCTTGTACCTAGAACTTGTGGCCAAACTTATGCGCGGAAGAAGATACACTATGGCACGGCCCGAAGCTGCTTGCGTTAGATACTTTATGATGTGACAAGATTTTGATGTCGCAGTCAACTTCATTGCTACGCAAGGCCTCATAAGTCGCCGTTATCAAGCTTTCCAAGCGAGTAGACTAACTAGTGTTTTGTTTTAGACCGCAGTAACTATCGAAGTAGTCGAGCGCCGCAGTGGCTGTGGCGCGATCTTTCTGTGCAATATTCTAGAGGTCATTGTAAGAAGCATTGTGGTACTCATAATCTAGAGGAGTAGCCTGTCGATAGCTTTGAGGTTAAGCCTCACGGCAATTTGTGCCATTATAGTCTAAACGAGTAATTCACCCACAATTTAGTAGGGTCGTTCAAATAGTGCAAGGTGCAAGGCTAACGAGGAGAAACTGTTGGTACTGAAGCTCTTGTTGGCAGAGTCCCATAGTGGTAGCGGTGCAGGGTAATTGGGTTGATTGATTCTATGAAGGTTCTAAGCTGCTTTGTGATATATCCAGTTCATTTGTGGGTGCCTAAAGAGGCTAGCGCCATGTGGAGGCATGAACTTGACGTGAGGACTCCAACATTTGACAGAAACGGCCTGAAACTCCTGTTGTTATTAAAGACCCTAAAAGGGCCGGCTGGGTCGAGGAATAAGCCCCAATTTAAGTCGAGAAAATGATTCAGTACAAGCTCTCAGCGCTGTGAAAAATCCACGCCTCACTGTTGATAGTCTCACATCCAACTGACATTCTCAACTTGCAACCCACCAGTTTCTTTAAAATGCCTGAATCTTGTCCTTTACAACATACTTCCCTGTATCTGCATCCCTCTCCCCCTCCACCACGCTCCTCACCAACCGACCCCCGATGCTCGGATGGCCTGCCCCCTGTGCGGCAACCATCTCCTTCGCATCGCCAAGATCTGTCGCCAGAAACCCAGGCCCAATGCACCAGACCTTGACGCCATCCTTCTGCAGCTTGTAGTGATAATCTAACATCAACATATTGAGTGCGGTCTTGGTGCAACGGTATCCAACCGTCTCGAATTCCATCTTCTTCGGCCAGCCGCGCTCTAGAGGCGGCAACGGAAAGTCCCCCCGTGCGCACTGATCGAAAGTCCCAAGGCCAGTTATGAAGATGAGCCGCGGGTCAGTGGACTGCAAAAGCAAAGGTATGAACGTAAACGTAATCACGTGCGTCCCTGCCACGTTGATGTCGTAGGAGCCAATCAAGCTCTCGCGCAGCGAGACCTTACCGCGGACGTAATCGAGGTCCTTTGTGATGCCTAATGGATGTTAGCAAGATGTTAAATTAATCAGGAGAGGTTCTGGTATTGCGCACCAGCATTGTTGATGAGGGTGTCAATGCGCCCGACGCTGCCCTTGACGGTCTCGAAGGCTTTCGCAATGGAGGAGTCGCTGCTGATATCGAGTTCGATGACCTCAACAGTGTTTGAGGAATTGGAGCACTCCTTTTGGAGAGTTGCGACAGCTTCTTGTCCCCTTTCCAGGGAACGGCTGCCAAGAAAAACGTGATAGGGCTTGTCGGATTCCAGTAGGGCCTTTACGATTTCGTATCCGATGCCCTTGTTAGCACCGGTGACGAGGGCTATATTCTTGGATGACATCGTGTTGAAAATTCTGTTCCTAGATCTTGTTTGTTTTGGGGTTTCTGAATTTCACAACTCAAGGCTTTGGCTAAATGAATTTATTTATGTTGTCTGTATTACGGTCTCGGTTATGGAAATCGTCACGTATACTTAGTGTTGGGACTTAGTACATCGGTATTTAATATAACCAAATCACCAAATTATTACTTTTATGGGAAGAGCGCTACTCGGAGTAATGGCGTTAACGGAGTTAATGTAGGCTTGTGTCCGAATGTTGGTGTGGCTTGGATGTTGTTCGTCCGGGTAAAAGCAAGTTCAAAACAATGTACGTCTTGATCCTGACCAAAAAACGGCTTCCGGGACGAAATAGGTTGTAGATGCGATCGGACATCAATATGCGGCTTATCCCCGTTAACTTTGCGTCGCAGAATGCGGAGTTCAATAAATCGAGCATTTCTCCGAGACGGCTCTTGAGCCCGACAGCGGTTTCCTATCCAACAGATGGATTATGGGGTATAAGACTCGCTAGCGATAATTTTCTCCCTATTGAATTATTCTGAGAGTTATCAGCGGGCCAAAATGGGGTCTATTGGCGAGTTGTGGAGTTCAAAGGAGAAGCCTATCATCGTTGCTGGGGCATTCCCAGCTGACGGGCACAGCAATGGCTTGATCCAAATCTCAGCGTATCTAGTGAGGAGGGGATTCAATGTCTACTTTATAGGCGGCTCTAATTTTGAAGACGTGATCAAGCACTCTGGAGCAGAATACATCAAAAATGACTGGAATTTCGCCACGCCTGAACTCATAGAAGGACAATTCTCGGTACCTGGAGGTGTTGAGAGGATTATCTGGCATATTAAACACTTCTTCTTGGACAGCACTCCTGGCGTGTTTGACCTGACCAAGAAATGTCTCGAGACAGTCCGTAAAAAGTACCCCGGACGCCAGGTCATCATTCTGCATGAGACCTTATTTGGAGGAGTTCTGCCGTTCTATTATGGGGTACCGTTGCCGAACGGCTATGCTGAGTTGCCGAAGGTCGTCAACTTTCACACTTCTGTGAACATCATGACTAGTGTCGACGCTCCCCCAGTGGGCCCAGGTATACCGCCACCAGCCAACGATGAAGATCGGGCAAAGATCAAGGCCATGATTGACGCAAGACTCCCATATCACAAAGTTCTCAACGACTATGCCAACAAGATCTACAAGTCCTTAGGTGCGACGAAGCAGATGACTGGATGGTTCTGGGACACCGTCATGTCTATCCACGACACCACACTCTTGCCGTATAGCCACAGCCTGGACTATCCACGATCTGACCTTAGTCCCAAGATTAAGTTCATCGGTGGTTTACCCCTAAAGCCCATAAACCCCAACTTCGCGCACCCTACGTGGTGGCTTAAGATCCAATCTAACGCAGAAATTCCTGGCACCTCGCCAGACAGGAAGAAGGTAGTCTTCATCACACAGGGAACTGCGATGCTCAACTACACCGAGCTCCTGATTCCGAGTATCAAAGCACTTGCCTCACGCAGTGACCTCATCGTCATTGCCACTCTAGGTTCGCGTGGCGCATCACTCCCCGAGGATGTCGAGATCCCGGCCAACACGCAGGTGGTCGACTACTTCCCATATGATATCATGCTGCCGTACACGGACGTTTTCGTGACCAATGCAGGTTTGGGGGGTTTCATGCACGGCATTATGAACGGCGTGCCAATGGTTCTGGCTGGGGTCGAAGCCGACAAAGCTGAGGTCTCCATGCGGGCGGAATGGTGTGGCGTGGGGGTGAATCTGAGGTCAGGGAAGCCTTCACGGGAAGCGCTGGCTGAGGGTATTGAGAAGGTCTTGAGTATCCCAGCCTACAAGAAGCGGGCGCTGGAGTTGAAGGCGGAGAATAAGTCCATGGATGCTATGGCAACGGTCGAGAAGACAATCTGGAAGTTTGTTGAGTAAGGCCGCATGGACTCGCTCAGAAAAAATGTAGAGGCATGATCATGGCGATCGAGGGGTTATCAGACCCAAAGATCTCAAATCGTCAGCGTTCATCTGCTTCATTAAAATAGAGCGTAGACCATACACACCTCAGTATTAATACACCTATTATATCTAGACCTCTTTTATATAAATTAACTCACGCGATAGGATAAGCAATACCAGGTACATAAATTGTTGTGATGTCTCCTCCGCATACTTCCTTCTCGCATAACCGATGCTATCTAATCGTGGTCGGAAGCGGTTGCGTTCGCGAGCGACCGCCAAAACGCCACTTACTTTTGTTCACCGCTACTCCTCAACAAAACCCGTAGCATTAGTATACATAGTATTTTATATAGTAACTCAATGAAATCAATTCAATGGAAGGGACTCCTTTATCAAATGCCTATCAGTGGGTAGCAGAAAACCCAACCGAGTCCATAGCAGTTGCTGCTCGGATTTTCAAGATCCCAAAATCAACGCTTCAATCACATATTACACAGCGTAAAGACACACAGAATGGCGGGCAGAATAAGGTGCTCACTATAGCCCAAATAGAAGCTCTAAAGCAATGGATTATAAGGCAATATGAGCTAGGCCTAGGTGCTACCCGGCAAATGACCTTTGCAGCTATATGCCACCTATGGAAGTCACTACCACCCTCATAAAGCTAGCTTAGTAAGCTTATAAAACATCAGCTTCATAACTTCCATTTTATCATAACTAAGCCAATTACATACCTATGTGTATAAGCTCAAGATGAGACTATTATTCAAGAGTAGTTTGAAAAATACCAAAATCTTATATTAGAACATCATATAAAACCGGAGTCAATTTGGAATATAGATGAAACTGGCTTCCGGATTGGAATTCCAGGTAGAGAGAGGGTTCTTGTGCCATGAATAGCTAAAGAGCTTTATACTCAAAGCTCTAAAAACTAGCCATCTATTACTATTGCTCGGTAAAGGGGCTCGGCTACGGATCCACCTCTGCAAGACCTCTCCATCAAGACTCTTCTATCATGGTTTCTCATGCTGCTCTTCTTCTCGTACGTAATTTACATCCTGCCCCTGTGTGCCTGTCTTCCGCGGGTGAATGTTCATGGTACTGAAGTGGACCCCCGAGGAATTGGAGGTGCTTCTGCGCATGTGCGGCGCGGCCGCTAAAGAGAAACGTGAGCGATAGGTATTGTATTAGTAGCTTTATAGAGTATTATATTTTGTATCTAAAGAAGGATAGCTAGTTTAAACGAACTAGTAGATCAGCTTGCCTTTGGTGTGAAATCGACAGGATTCTACGTTGGATAATCCACTCTCTCTCCCAACTCCGTATAACCCCCCGGTATACAACCAGTAGTCGAGAGGATAATTGGCTAAGTCCCAGTTACAGGCTGGATATTATTCTACAACTTCGATCTCTTATCTCACGCCACCTATCTAACCTTGGCAGCGGTAAGCCTGTAACATATTATCATAGTCAGAAGCATTCCATCGTTTTTTATTCCATTATAACACACGCGAAGTATGTCTCATCTATGGCCATGAGCATTATGCCCCAAGTAATTTTATTCCGTCTTCATTCCATCTATAACATTGACAGAAATTCAATGCGACTTCTCACCTCTTGTTAAAATTAAGGAAGCGACTCTGCGCACATTATTAGCTACTACATAGTAAAACAGCTCACACCAAGGCTACCACTTACCGCAAGAAAGATAATTGCTAAATTGCTCCCCAAGAAAGCCAAGAAAATCCACATGTCCCTCCACCGATTATCAAAGGAAAACCCAAGTGGCTCAAAAAACTCGTCCCCGACCTTGTACGCACAGAACTGACACGAACTTGTCGCGTTATCTACTATATAACCCGTGCCGCCACGCTCGAAGAACGGCTGCATATACTGCCCACACGTCTGTCCCGCGGGAGCCTGAAAAGCCTGCAGCTCGGACTCTTTGCACACAACCGGCAGCTCGTGCAGCGCGGAGACGACCATACCGCCGATAAGGCGCGTGAAGGGGACGAGCTGGAACATCCAGGTGCGCCAGAAGACGGGCATCTGCATGCTGGGAATAGTGACTCCGCAGAAGAGCGAGAAGGTGATCATGATGAAGGGGTCGAATTGGCTCGAGATGAACGTCGACGGCGTAAGCGCCGCGAGGCCCTGACCTAGTGTTACCGAGAAGAGCTCGGTGATGAGGACCATCAGGAACTGGTAGCCGGCCCGAGACGGCGTTGCTTGAAAGCCCGTCATGAAGTAGATGGGGAGGAAGAAACAAGCAGTACAAATGATTGAGTAGGGTATCTCGGCAATGACTATAGAGAGAGCAAAAGTGAGGGAGCTGTACATCTTAGAGAGAGACTCTTTGAAGAATATGCTCCGCTTGAGGTGATACATGATCTAGCCAGCCTTTAGCAAGTATTTATTTGTCGGAACTTGGAATACCTACCTCGACTTGAGACATGATGAGAGCTGGGAGAATGGTGCTAGGATCAGGGAGTCAGTATGTAAAATGACAGTAACTCTATGAAGAGCAGAGAAATCAAGGAGACTGCTGGATCAGGACTTTCAACTGCAATAGCCACTTACACCTGGAATGTTACAAAGATCTTGTACTGGAGAGAGGACCGGGAGGAATCCAATTGCAAAAAAGCCAGACCCTTATGAGGTTAGGGTCAACATGTTCAGATGGCAGGGTGAGGGGGCTTACCGTTATGAGAGCAGTGGCCACATGATTGAATAGACGAGTGAAAAGGTAGTTTGGGGTCCGCCAGTACGCGACATTCATCCTTTTGCAAACTAATTTCAGCTGGTGCGAAAAAGGGGAGGCATATTCCCTCTCCAGCCGATGGTTCTCAGTGCGACCGACCCCTAAACGGGATGTCTTCAGCTGGGAAATAGTCTCCTTCATGTCGGCAAACTCCGCGCTCTCATCCCAGATATCAGCCCAATCTCGCCTTCCAATGCGTGGGGAACTGCCAGCACCAATCGCCTCGAGCATGAACTCGGCAACATTGTCGCTGTCCTTCACTACGGCGCCGTGACGCTTAAGATATTCTCGGAGAACCACCGCGTCTTCTCCGATTCGGTCAAAATAGACACACTATGGCGCTCAAAGGTTAGTATTTGTTCAATCTATTGAAAATGAGTGTCTTCTTAGATGACAGCTAAAGTCGCGAGGAGTCGGCGCTTGCCAAGGTGCCTTTGAAAACCACGAAGGCTCTCTTTTGAAGTAAGTACATACCCGGCCACCAGACTTCAGCAACAGTAATCTATCGAAGCTCCCAAAGAGCGCAGAGTTGGGCTGGTGTATGGTGCATAGAATAGCTTGCCCGGCGGCCGCAAGCTTCTTCAAGAAGCGGACAATGTTGAAGGCGCTTTGCGAGTCAAGACCAGAGGTGGGCTCATCCAGAAATAGGAGTAACTCCGGCTTTGCTGCCAACTCGACGCCAATGGTGACTCGCTTCCGTTGTTCGACAGTGAGACCTGCCTCGGGCGACCCAATTATGCAGTCTGCAAACTCTTCTAATTCCATCAGCTGGATGATCTCCTCGACGTAAGCGTGCTTCTCTTTAGTTGGTGTCTCAAAAGGCTGTCTGAGGTCCGCGGAGAAACGCAAAGCCTCTCTTACTGTCTGAGACTCCTCGTGCATATCTGTTTGTTCCGCATAGGCTGTTTGGGCCTGTAAAAGTTAGTATCTCAGAATGCCACGGAGAATGTTGAAATTGCATCACCTGAAACCGAGGGCCGGGCTGGTCGCCATCAACCAAGATATCTCCAGTCTAGATTATGCTGTGTCAGCAATATTATTTTCTCAAGATTTCTATACTATTGCAGCTATTTTCTTCACCTTCTGTCAAATATGAGATAGAGGGATGGCGTCACAGGTGGATAAAAGCTTCTTGGAGGAGAAAGTAAGAACGGCAAAACCCGACTCACAATCACTCCAATGTTCTTTCTTGCTGCTAAAACGTCCAAAAGAGTGGTTTTCCCTGCTCCACTCGCTCCCATCAGTGCTGTCAACTCCCCCGGTTTAACGTAGCCGTACACATTGCTAAGGAGCCGCCTGGTGCCTCCAGGAACAGGAACTTCGTAGTTCAACGCCTCCCAAGTCAAGACACTCTTGGAATTAATCTTCAATTTTGAATGATCCATTTGCTTGCTCTTGCGATACTCGTCTCTTTTCCGCAAAAGGTCTTCATTCAGATTTTTCCTCTCAGGATTTGGTTTAACTCGGCTTAGAAAGGTGTTTCCGGCCATCCCGTAACTAACAAACTCGCCCAAGACGATGTTCATGACAAGGAGAAAGACAATTAGAGCCATCATGATCCCCCAGTTTCTCCATATCTGGGATGGAGTGAAAGAGAACCCTTGCAATAGATATGCTGATCCGGAAACGTTGGTGGTCCCTGAGTTCGCACCTGGCAATGTGCAAACCTGATGGTTTATGTCCGAGTATCCGTCCCCATTTGGTATTAAAGTATCAGAGGTACATTTCATCGTGATGCGTGAAAATTCGTTCTCCATCATGGAGCTGAAGGCCAGACCAAGTACCTAGTAATTGTCAGCCATTCCGTGAATTTAGGGCTAAGGAAGTAGCGTACATTGATGTAGTAGATCCAACGTAGCCACACCTGCTGAGACTGATATTGAATCAGATATCCTGAGGTTATGGTGAAAAGAGTAATAGAAGCTATAGCAAATTTAATAGCGTAGAAGACATCTGGCGACATGCAGCCAATAATTCTAAACCACAATGACATTGCTATCTACTAGCGTCAGTAATGACTCCCGCACGTAGTTGAAAGTAGTAGGAATACATACTTTTCCAAAGAGAATCGTCAGGAAGAAGATGAAAAAGGCTGCAGTGGATCTGAATAGGCCCGTTATGAAGTAGACTATTAAACAGAATGCCATTATTTGGCTCTATAATGCATCAGTAACTACCCCATAAAGCGATTTTGGGAATCTCGGAAAATGTCTCTGGGATGATGGCTGATTTTGATCTCGTGTCCGGATCAGCAAGAGAATCAACTGCGCCACAAATACTTACGACAGAAAATGCCTGGTCTATAATGAGCTGGGCAATCCACAATGCGGAGGGTCGATGGAACGCATATGCTTTGTGCTTGTTCACGACCCCACGACCCAACATAGTTGCAGGCAATTCGGCAAAAGCTCTTTGAAGCCCAGAAGTCAGCAATGACTCGCTTGTCAGGTTACATCACTCTTGAATGTACCTGGAAATGGATGGCTAGTAACAGGATTCTTACTCGAAGGCATTGAACAGCAGGCTAATGAATATTAAACCACCTTTACTGAAGGCACTCCCTGTCGTTTCGGGGAGACGGAGATACAAAGTTGAGAGAACGATGGCGATAGTTATAGCTCTCAGCCATGCAATGGAGAGCGCTGTCTTGTCTTGCAACTTTAGAATGAACTGTCGTTTCATCAAAGCCCAGACCTGTCGCGGGAATGGCACCGTGTATACGGATCTGCGGCGGGTTAGCCTAGCGTATAAGAGGGGGGGGTTACCCCGATGTTTCCAAGAGATGAGACTGCGGTTCAGGGATTTATTCACCTTCCAGCTCCTCTCTGCTTACTCTCCTTGACAGCGATTTGGAAATCCGTGTACTTCTCTTCCTCTAATGCCAGACTCTTCTTGTACTCGTTTATTTCGTCATCGAGTAACTTTGCAAATCTCGACTCGCGGAACGCGTGCGCCAATGTGTCCGGGCTGTGAGGCGCGTTCTTCTCTGAGCACCCATCAGCGTATGCACGTTCAAATACATCCGTACAGCCAGTGACATAGTCGGGTGTTGTTTGCCTCGGGCGCGGCTCGAAACCCAGTCCCTCGAAATAGCTCCGTGCCTCTTTCGCTGGACCAAAGTAGACTTGTTTCCCCGAATCAATTACCAAAACCCGGTTAAAATGTTTGTATATGTTCTCAGACGCCTGGTATAATGACACGAAAGTGGTGGTCTTGTAAAGGTCTGATTGAATCCTTAGACTTTTGACGAAGTCCAATGCTGTCGATGCATCAAGGCCCCTTGTGCTATTGTCCCACGACAGACTTTAGTAACATACAGTCAGCAACCATCTTCACAAGAAGCTGAAAGATCACATGAACATAAACGAAGGAGCAGGAAACTAGTCTTAGCCGCTTAGAAAAACCCCGATCCCCCAAAATACTCACATGCAGGCATTTGTGCAAAGCATCTCGGCAATGCTGACGCGTTTCTTCTCTCCGCCTGATATTCCCCGTACAGATGGACCTCCGACGACCGTCTTCCTAGTGTGTTCAATATTGAACATCTTGAGTAGTAAAGTGACGATTTGTTCCTTGAATTTCGACTTGCTCAACCCGGCCGGGAGCTTGCCAGCAACCTTAGTGTCCAGGGCAAAATCTAAGGTCTGTTCCACCGTCAATGTCGCATGGTGAAAGTCGTCTTCAGCATTGTACACTAGATATGACAAAAAATAGTCAGTTTTTAATCCACGAAGCAGCTCACTGAGTTCTCTGGGAGCTGTCACTAATGCGATGGTAATCGGAGCTTACCAGCTTCACCTCTAAAGCGTTGGAACTCCCGGTCTGTATAGGGGCCGTAAAGTACATTTCCAGACACGTCGGTATAACCATACCGCTGGTTCGCGATCGTCTTTAAGAATGTTGTGCATCCAGATCCCGGTTTCTGCAATTATTGAAGTCAGTGCCTACTAAGAAGGCGGATATTATCTCGGTAGTCCTCCCGAGGTTTACCATCCGATGCAAGCTCCGGAAAGGGAAACCACGACTCACCCCAAGGACAAGCACCAACTCTCCTGGCTTGCACACGCCTCGGAATTGGTCCAGTAGCATGACCTCGGTACCCTTTTTGCGTAGTCCTAGCATGCGTGTAATTGGGCTGACAATATTGAAGAACTCAACTATTACGTCTGGAAAAGTCTTGACAAAGTTGGTGCTGCCTCCCATGCCCTTCACGGTGAGGGCCTCCCATGAAACGCCGACATGCTTGGGCCGAATGCCAACCTCTTGAACTGCCGTCAGACCTCCGCGTAAATAACCCTCCAAATCGAAGAATTCATCTTCGGATGTGCGCGAGTCCGCAAAGTTCCTACCCCGCTCAAGGTCGGTCTCGTTGCGACAGCTAGCTCTTGAAAGACCAGATAATTCTCTTTGTAGCTCTGCAAAATTGGCCTCGGCCTGCTCCACGGAGACACCTGTGTCAACTTTCAGTAGCCCATTGGGGTTGTTTTGGCGCGCCCCCTCTATCCGGTCCTCTAGATCTGCGGTGGTGGACACGCTACATGACTCTGGGTTCCTAGGCGCCGCCATGATTTCCTTATACTGCGCATCCCGTGTCTGTGTGAAGGAGTCCGCAAGTATCTGCTCCTCTGTATCCATTTCCTCTATAATCGGGAGAATTGGCGACACCCAGTTTATCCTGTTATATTGTAGTAGCTATAGGATTCTCGGATAGGTTATGTAGTAGCTATATGATTCTCGGATAAGTTATGTAGATGAATCATGGCATATAGTGTGGGTTAGTGTTGCGTAAGCTACTAAAATTTACAGATGCGAGCAAGCCTGTAACTAATTAACATGTTATGGGTAAAAAGGTAATTAACCGTAAGGATGCATGCGACCATGCCAGTGTATATGGACACACCACACACTTCGTTCTCCGACGTGGGATATGCACTCACACTCGGGGACCACACTCGGAGTCCTTCACTCGGGTGTCGCACTTGGGATCCCGAATATCTCGGAGCTCGACCATAGCATATTCTGCAGACCACTGTGCATCTGGGCACCGAATCATGCGTTGTCGTCAGGCACTGCTGTAAGTATTAGAAAAAAGGATCTCTGCTTAAGGAACTAAGGCCTTCTGCCCAACACCAGACTAAGTATCGTCTTCATCATCATTATCTTTATCATAATGGCCATGGCTACCT
Source organism: Pseudogymnoascus pannorum (assembly GCA_001630605.1). Classification (NCBI taxonomy): domain Eukaryota; kingdom Fungi; phylum Ascomycota; class Leotiomycetes; order Thelebolales; family Thelebolaceae; genus Pseudogymnoascus; species Pseudogymnoascus pannorum. The sequence continues at coordinate 559,388 of LNAS01000021.1, forward strand.
ACGCCGTCCTCGGCAGCACGGGCAACTGCGGCTCCGCCCTCATACAAAATCTTCTTCAGTCGCCTCACAACAAAATCCACGCCTACTGCCGCAACCAGAGCAAGCTGCACCGCCTGCTCCCTGAAGTCATTGACAATAAGCAGGTCCAAGTCTTTGAAGGCAGCATCTACGATGTTGGGCTCATGGCCGACTGCGTGCGCAACACCAAAGCCGTCTTCCTGGTAGTGACAACCAACGACAACATCCCCGGCTGTCGAGTCAGCCAGGACAGCGCCGCCGCCGTGATTCAGGCGTTGCAGAAGATTAAAGCGGAACCAGGCCCGGGGCTCAAGCTGCCGAAGCTCGTCCTGCTCAGCTCTGCCACCATCGACGACTACCTCTCGCGCAACATGCCGAGCTGGTTCCGCCCCATCATGCTAGCCGCTGCCTCACACGTCTACGCTGACCTACGTCTTACCGAAGACTTTCTGCGCTCCCATGAGGATTGGGTCTCCTCGATCTTCATCAAGCCCGCTGGCCTATCACCGGATATTTCGCGCGGGCACAGGCTGACGCTCGACGAGGAGGAGAGCTTTATTAGTTATTTGGACCTCTCGGCGGGAATGATTGAGGCGGCGGCAGATGAGGAGGGGAGGTATGATGGGAGAAATGTTGGCGTGGTGAATCAGAAGCGCGGGGTAGGGGCCAAGTTTCCGAGGGGTACCCCGAAGTGTATTTTGATAGGATTGATGAGGCATTTCTTTCCGTGGTTACACCCTTACTTACCGTCGACGGGGCCTGCCTAGTGTATTTATCAGTAGACTACTAGAGTATTATGAGAAGTATCTACTTGTTAATCATTTCTAACTGCCTGCGATTGTGGGCACAAGAGGTTGTTGATTCAAACACTAAAGTACGTAGGTATAGCTCGTAAGTTCTGGTAGAGTTTGCAGGCTATAACTAGATAACTGGGATTTCAACACAACAGGGATACGTGTTTTCACCTAATTAAGTACCCTCGTCGCATGTACAGTACAGTACTGTACGATGGTCCTTCCCTCGAAACGCCAAGTCTGCTAAGCTAGGAGCCCATGCTCGACCCGTAATAAAATTTACGCGCTCTGTTCTCTATATCCGTATATATATCTCAGCTTTAGTAAAACAGGTACGGGAAAGGTAAGGGTTAGGTAAATCGAGTCAGGTAGAAAGGCTACCCTTGGTTTGGTAGTCATTTTACCAAGTCTGGTAATAGATAGTAAGGTAATTTTAATAACTATATTGGATCTTAAGCACAACATCTAATTATGGGTTGTGAATCTAGTTTCATAGCAAGTATGTCCAGCATTTACGCCCCCCTGAAAACCGCTGTATGGAGTATAGATTAGGCCTGCAGACTTCGGCCGTATCTCACGATTCAACTGTTTCTAGGACCAAATTTCTTACATTATGGAAAACTTGCAGTACTACAAGCGCTATAACGCCCATGGTGCTATTCCGATCAAAACAGAACCCTTCAGGCACATACTATTTGCAAGTTACACCTGGGAGGAAGCCAACATTGACGCCGCCTCGGTCCCCGACCCGCGCTGGCCCGACGGGCATAGGCATACCAGGGGCGTATATTCGGAGATGGCGTTTTGAGAACTGCAGAATACATGCAGGTCATATAAACCAGAACGCCCAATTCTGAAAGCGAACTAAAACGCCCAACGATCCAACGACCCTTCTACATCCCTTCCCCACCCCCAAATTCCCAACATGGCCACCACCCCCATTCGCCTCTCTCCGTCCAATGTCGGCATTATCAAAGGCGCCGACCTCCCCCAGAGTTCCCTGGAAGAATGCAACCGGCTCCTGCAAAAAAACCACGAGGAATACCACATGTTCTTCCGCGACACCGCGGGCCACAACCATATAGTGCACAGCCTACTTACGATCCTCGCGCTAGGCGCCAACCCTCAAGAACTACAAGACCGCTACAATGACGGTGTTCCTATCCAGCGCAAGATTCCAGATGTCGACAATGCACTGCTCGAGAAGCTGGCGGATGCGGAGGTCTTCTCCAATACTCTAGGTCAGATCACACAGTACCACACCTTTCTCGAGTTCTTCAGGCGCGAGATAGCCACAAAAGGCTGGAAGGAGGTGGTCCAGGAGTACGTCTTCGCGCGCACAAAGGTTGCCGACACAATCCTAGCGCGCATGTACGAGGGGGCGTACCACCCTATCATCCACCTAGGTCTCGGCATTGAATTCCAACAACCCTCCATAATCGCTGAAGCGCTTGCTCAGGCCGCTACCCACGACAACAGCAATATCGAGACGCTGTTCCATAACGCCGAAAGCGAGGCGGCAATTGTGTACCCAACGGCGAAGCCGAAGCCCATGATCCAGTTGATCCACGAGATCCATGGCAATGAGACGATACGTAACGCGCCACGCTGGTCAGACTTTGGAAACAAGATGCGTGACGGCATCATTGGACGCGCGGGTGAGGAGATGCAGAGCCTGGCAGCTCAGTTTCGGATTCGGAAGGACGAAAAAGAGTTAGAGAGAAGGACAGCCGAGATGATTAGCACCTGTGCGTATTTTGCAGGCGCGGCGCAGCACGAGGGCCGCAAGAGGAAGATTGATTTCTTCTATATGCATAGTGTTACTAGTAGCATCTTCTTTACCGTCCTAATCCGCCAGGACTGGATCAAGCTGGAGGACCGTGTGCGGCTGGTCGAGTGGAAAGTGCGACTGGATTTGGCTTGGTATGCTGTGTCTGGGTGTCCGCCACTAGACGGGAATGCGATTTCCAGTTACTCTAATTCTGAAAGCGATGGGATAGAATGGGCGGAGCTATTCAGTGCTGTTAATAAGGAGCATGACGATGGGCATGCGGCCAAGTTCATACGCGCTTTAAAGAATGGAGAGCATGTGTCGAGCGAGTTTGAGCAGGGCGAGTGGGAAGCATATTTCCCCATGAAAGGCGATATGTGGCTGAGATTAGCAAGGATGTGCCAGGATACAACCAAGAATCTGCCCACGGACCTCAAGTGGGTGATGTTTACGGGATTTGACCAGCCATGGAAGCGACCGGATTTGGCAAATTAAGGGGGGGGAGATTTTGGCTGCGGTGAAGATTCTAGATGCTATGGAATTCATATTGATCAAGTTGCGGACCTATTTCTAGTTCATCAATATGTATCTAAGATAAAGGAAGAGATTTTGCGATTATAGTGCCTAAATTCCTGCTTATATCGTTGTACTGTGTCTATCTCATTTTATCCTGGGAGTAAAATTACCACAGGTTAGTTATTCAACCTTGCTACGTTCTCCTGATATCCCCTCGAGGTGCTTCAGCACCGCCGTCTGAATCTCAGACTTAATGATCTTATGCGTCAGGTTAAGAGGAAATTCGACGAGTCCTAGCTCCTTCAATGATGCCAGGCCCCCCAGCGAATAATCTCTGCCAAACACGGCCCGGACATAGTCTTTGATTTGCGCTTGATCTTTGCCATTGTACGAGGCAAGCACCGCAAAGGGTTCCGCTCCAAGCACATGGTGCGGGGTTGGTACTACTATCGTCTTCACAAACATGGGTTAGTAAATTTACTTGAATACGAAAGCGGCAACTCTGCTCACCTGGGCACCAGTGAAGGCCTCAATAGAGCTTTCAATCGCAGCAGGCATAATGGCCACACCCGCGCGCTTAACCATATCCTTGCTTCTCCCTAGGATAAAGACCAGCCCATTGTTATCCACCATGGCAATGTCCCCCGTACTAAACCATCTCCCCTTCGTATCATCATAAAACGACTCCCCCGACCTGCCCCCCAAGTAATGGCCTATGATACTCGTACACGAAATATGCAGCTCCCCTAGTTCCCCCATTTCCACAACGCACTTCCTCTCCGTGTCCCAGATGCGAACAATAGAGCCAGGAGCCACCGCTCCAATGGGGCAAATTTCGCCAAAAAAGGGAATATTCAAAGCCGGCGTCTTAAAGAATGGCCACACAAACGACCCTCCGCCCTCGGTCATACCGTGATTCACGCACACATGTGCCAGCGGGAACAACGCTGTGCACTTGATCAGAATGTCCTTGGTGACAGTATCCCCGCCGACTTGTATCGTCTTCACAGAGCTGACATCAAGAGGCCTGGTAGCCAGCTCAGCTGCCATTTCGTGCACCATGGGCGGCGTCAACACGATGAAGGTAGCGCCAAACTGCCTAATCGCCTCAGCTGCCTGGCGGACGTTGAAGCTCTGCCCTGTCATGACCACAGCGCCACCCGCTCGCCATGTTTGCAGTGTCTGCGCTGGCGCTATACCCCGCGAGTTGTGCGCCTGCTGGAGAGCGAAAGCGCCAGCTTCCGAGTCGATTAGCCAACACTGCGAGTGCAAAACGTGAGACATGCCAGATACACGCTGGGGGCAGCCCTTGGGGCGGCCGGACGTGCCGGATGTAAACATGATGGAGTGGATGCGCTTTGACCTGTCGTGCCGCGCGGCGACGACAAGGGCCGTTTCGTCGACAGGGAATTTCACTGCAGCGGCGGCCAAGTCGGCGAAGGATTTCCACCCAAAGTTGCGGGAGTGGGAAAGGCAGAGACGTATGGGCTGAGGAAGCTGCAGCTCCGACATGGCAATGTCGACGGCCGTACAACTTAGGGCGTCTGGCGCGACGACGAGCTGTGGCTTGAGCGTCTGCAGCATGTGCTTCAGCGCCGCAAAATCCGAGATATCAAGCAAGGCGGGATCGAGACTGACGTAAGTAATGCGCAGCAGAATGCATGTCCAGAGGAGGACCGTGTATTCGCCGCCATTGGGAATGATCATGACCATTGTGGTGTTGGGCTGGGCGCCGTTGGCGAGGAGGCCGGCCGCGAGTTTAAGGGCGGTGCGGTGAAGTTGAGTGTAGGTTAGAGTTAGGCATGTGGTCTGAATGGGTCCATTGGATAGGCACGGGTCGTTTTTCTGCTGTTGCTGGACCTTCTCATCCATGCTATCCCCAGACTGAACGGGCCCAATACAGAATTGCGAGTCGCCATTCTGTTGCTTACCAACTCCGTCATCTCCAGATATGAAGTCTTTGAGGGAATCTGCAGGCTGGAACATGCAAATCACAGCCGGTCCATCCGGATTCTTATTCAAACCTTGCTCAATATGCTCAAACACAGACATGCGCTGCCAAACCTCTCCATAGATTTCACTCCGCTGCTCAGCGACAGCTACTTCCTGAACTTTCCCCTTGTTTTCTGAAAATAACAGCGACAAAACGAAAGTCAGAAGGGGTTTAATGATCAAACACGCCGCTGCTAACAGAAAGAACGACATGGTGATGCAAAGTAGTAGCAGCGACGTCACGTGATGACACACGAGAATTCCAATCGTTTCTATTTTTCTTATAAAACAAACAGAGAGTATGCCTACCATAAAATGCCAGTCCGGACACAAACAAAGCTAGCCCACCGCGGCAAGGTCCATTCTTGCCGGAGCACTGGGAACGGGAATTGGGAATTGGCATGTAGCCTCCGTTTGGAGCGAGGAATTTGCAGCTGCTGTTAGACTCATTGGTTAGAGGCGATTTGCATTTCAGCATTGCGATTCTGCACAGTTATGCCGCAAGATAACAGTACTTTGGCGTAGCTCCTGAAGGTTGGTTGGGATAACGCCGCAGGACAGCGGGTTCCATACTTTGTGTCAAGAGAGCGCCACGCACAGACGTCGGGCGTCGGGATTCTGGGATCGGGTTCCGGGAGGCCCCACTTGGCACATTTCAAGCACTTCCGTGTGGCGCAGCTAATTCCCGCAGCAGTTAGGCTTGGTTCCCGCTGGAGGTGACCCCCACAGCGGGAACCAAGCCCAACTGGGATCACCTTGTGCACGCTATTCAACATCGTTGATGACTAGGGTTTTACTGAAATCCATTTAGGAATCTCTAACAAACATTTCTCCCGTAAACAAAGGATCAGAATGCACGACAGTGGGACTGTAGATCAATCCCCGTTTATTCCGCATCCCACGGACGTCGGATGAAGAGCAGCATGGAGTTCCCGTCTGGAGCCCCTCTAGCGACGTCACCCTCATTCACTCCCAGCCAACACTATGCTTAATAAACAAGGCAGGCTCTGAATTCGCTAGAGACCCAGCCCGCGTTCTCACGCAAAGGAAAGAAGAAGAAGTAGAAATCAAAAAAAGAAAGCCACAAATCGCCTACCTCGCCACACTCGTGACCTATAAGCACCATGTCCACGATCGGCGCTCAAGCTACCGCGGTGATAACCGGGTCCTTTCTCTCCGGTATGAACCAATGATCTTGTTGCTTGATAGCACTGAAAGTCTGAACTAACATCTTCTTAGGAGCCATGATGTCGCTCTCCGTCATGGCCGTCCCCGTCCTCCTCGACACCACCATCCAACCCCATCAGCTCTTCTACCAATGGGTCCGCATGTACCACTACGGGCACCAGGTGCTTCCCACCATGGCTGTAGGCACCTTCCTCCTCTACAGCTATATATCCGCCAAGAAACGCACTGCTAGAAAATTATGGGGTATTTTCGCGCTAGCGGGCTTGACGACGTTAAGTATGCTGCCGTTTACGTGGGTTTGCATGGTGCCCACAAACAATGAGCTATTCCGGCTGGAGAGAGCTAGTATAGCAGAGCCTTTGGTTATGGGGATTGTGGAGGCGAAGGAGTTACTGGTGAAATGGAGTTGGTTGCATTTTACGAGGTCGATATTGCCGCTGGCGGGGGCAGTTATGGGGACGCTCGGGACATTTAGGAAACAGTAGGTGTAAGGTAAGAAGAGTATGATTTGGGTCCTTGGAATCACTGGTGTCCATGGACATGCTTCAATTACAGCAAATTACTAGACAGATTAGCGCAGCTGCCATTGATCACCCCAGGCTCAGCTCTAAAGTGGTATTGCGCGTACAATTGAGCCTTGTGTGCAATTGGCCCTTGTGTGTGCAATTAAGCCTATCGTGTAATTGAGCTTTACCTGTAGGATCTTCAGGTCCGTTTAATGATGCACCATGCTGTCTTAAATATTATCCGACCGATTTAAAATAATAAAACCTACGGGAGACTAACGAGGGTGTCTCCTTAACAGTCTTTCATTCCATCCACCACTCCCCCATCCCTTATAAATTCTGTAATCCATCCAATTGTCATCATACTCCTCTTTGTATCTGCGAATTTTTCATGGTCACCCACTAGATGCTGCTTATACCACGGATCCTCCTTCATCTTCTTATAATCATCCACGCTTTTGAACACAACCTGGCTGAAGCAGTCGAAGTCGGCCAGGTTGACCATTTGGTGATCAAATAGCCTGACCATGAGGGCTCGAGTCTCGGTTGTGTTGTGGATCTTTTCGAGTCAGTTATCTAGAGGAGTGAGTGGTTGGTGCGAGAGAAAGGTCTTACCATGGTCCACTTCTTCACGCCGTACTTCACCATCAGGTCTTTTGTCATCGGCGCTGAGACTTGTGTCATATGGTGTCTGTAGTCCTCCTCGCTCATGCCAGGTCGGCGGTAGCCGCAGATGGTGAGGCAGAGGAATTGGTTGCTTGAGTCTCCTGGAGGTGGCGCAGGGATATCTGTAGCATTAGCCATGTTGATACCAGTGGTCAGGGATAGCTTTGATAGAGGGTTGGCAGAGCAAAGTAAAAAATATCTTGAAAGCAGAAAACGGATTTCACACATTTGGTAAAGAGTGCGCTTAGATGATTCGGGAGCCTGCGGCGTCCGAGATCGCCAGTTAAGGAGTCGGAAGTCGATACGCCGAAGGTTCGTTAGGTACGTCACCTCGAGCTTAGGACTACCTTTCAGCTCTCTCAGATAAGTAGCGGCGAGGTACCACCCAATTAGTTCTAACTCGGAGGCGTATTTGAGTGAAATCAGGCATTATTTTCTTTTAGCTAGGGATTGTTTTAATTCCGCTCCAGCGTAGCTACCATCGCTTGGGTTGTAATGCGGTTTTGGGATGTGAACTAACACAGTGTTTTTGCGATTGCAGTGTACCTGAGGCTTAAACTTTATTTCCCCCATAACTGGGCTGAGCTGGGCTAGGCTGGGGTTTTACCTGATTAGCTGGGGTGCTCTCTGTTAGCCATCTCGACTCATTGTCGACTGTTCATAGCCATGTACTACTATAGGTAGGCACTAATTTCTGCACGCAACTAAAGAACTAAGCGATAGTGAGAAGTGAGGCTTAGAGCACAACGCACTATATTATAGACGTTTGCTATAAGTTACATTAGGCTCTTCATAGGCACAGTTCTGTAGCATTTGCGGTACGCCAGGCCATAATGCACGCACTTGCTAAGGGAATAGTCTAACCTGCCTATTTCTAATGTAATTATAATTAATCCATAATATGGTGGTAGTAGAATTCAGGGTGTTTGTACACATCGTGGTGGGAAGTGACCCGCTACGTTAAGTAGCACAATCGCATATGGTTCACGTTACGAATAATGGTAATGCTGATTATTTCAACTCCCGTTTTAGAATTTGAAAAAATATTCAGAGGTGCAAATCTAGCGTCTATTCAAGTCTTGCACTACGAGAATTATTTTTAGGTGAAAGCTTCTCCACCACTACAGCCCCTTTACTATATATTCTACTTACCCGTAGACTCTCAATGTGAACCGTGGAGTAAAGAGAATTCAGTAGGCAGTTTATGCAGCACCACCATCAACCGTAATAGTCTTCCCATTCACCCACTCAGCCTCCTTGCTAGCCAGGAAGCAAACAACGCGCGCGATATCGACGGGAAACCCATTCCGAGTTAATGGCGAAGCATGCGCTGCCATCTATGCTACGTCAGCTACCTCTCATGAAACGCCACCCGCGCCACTCACCTTTTGCCGCTCTTCTGCGGAGTACTTCTCCCCACCCGGAATGTAATGCTGCGAAACATCATGGAACATATCTGTGACCGTTCCTCCTGGCGCCACTGCATTCACCGTAATCTTCTTATGCCCGCAGTCCTTCGCAAAGACGCGTACAAACGACTCGATGGCTCCCTTCGAACCCGAGTACAGCGAGTGATTCGGCACACTGAAGTCCTTGGCAGTGTTGGACGACATGAGGATGATACGGCCGCCCTCATTGAGGTGGCGGTAGGCCTCGCGAGCGACGAAGAACTGAGCACGCGTGTTGATGCTGAAGACGCGATCGAATTCTTCCTGTACATATGCCATTAGCATCTAATCCCAACCTAACTCCTCTTAGTTCACGGCACATACCTCGGTAACATCACCCAAATGCCCAAAACTCACGACTCCCGAGTTGCTGCAAACGATATCAAGACCGCCAAAATGTTTTACTGCATCATCCATCAGCTTCACCGTTTGAGAGACCTGTCTGACGTCGGCCTGGAAAGCAACCGCATCGGACCCTAGGCTCTTGATCTCAGTGACGACTTTCTCGGCCGATTCTCTCGAGTTGGCATAATTGATTACGACTTTAGCACCGCAGCGGCCGAGTTCGACAGCCATAGCGGCGCCAATACCACGGCCAGAGCCTGTGACAAGAGCGACTTTTCCGTCAAGGCGGTAGGGAAAGTAGGTGGCGGTCATTTTGTTATGTGTGGGGAGAAGAAGTACTGAGGGTTGACGGACTGAAAACGTGTTTGATGCAATCTTTAGTGATACTTGCGGCAAGATAAATTATATAGTTTGCCACTGTTATACCATTGCACCGACCATATGGAGATCGGTTGTGCTCGGCATGAGTGTTAAGCCATGCAAGGTACAGGAAGTAGATTTTCTCGCACTCCGAATGCCCGAAAGAGTCGGCTGCCGTTTTAAAGGCATCGGAATCACCGTTAACGCCCCTTAGGCGGAAATGTGCAAAAATATGATATATTTCGTACCAACGTATTTGGGTCTGGCCAACGTCCGTATTTATTTCTGCAGACCACATCATAATTTTTCTTCCGCTTGATAGGCATTAAAATGGTATTTGAGAGCAAGTACGTGAATCTAGGGAAACACATGCGGATAACCGGCCAGAATGATATCCGAATCTACCTACACATGTATCCCGACGTGTCTATGGATGCCGTCGAAACCCCCTAGTGTGACATTGCGATCCATCAGGTTGATGCGCAAACACTGGCTTGGCTTGCATGAATTACGCATACGGGTGTTGCTGTCCAAAGCCTTTGACTGCAACATGCGTAACTAAGCGCTAACAAATCATCCCAGCCACCCGCCAAGGCCATCTAACCCAATTACAGCATCAATAATATGCCAAGAGCGCTTGCTAAGCTTGTTTCCACTCCCATCACTCTCTTCTCAGCCCCTCAACAATCTCCGACGATAGTGCCCTGACCCGTTTCCTTAAATCTACGTCTAACTGTTCTAATACCAGCGTTGAAAGCGGTAACGTAGTCTCACTATCCGCACTCCCACATCCAGAACTATTTGGCGCATCTACCAGCCCCTCGGTCTTCGTCGCCTGCACCCTTAGCTTCAACGACAGCTGGTTCACAAGGTGCCGCACGCGGTGCAGCTCGCTAAGGACAAGCTGTGCCGCCATGCGCGCCGAGTCTTCGCCTTCGAGGCAGTATCTACCGACGACAGCGGAGTCCTGGAGCACCTGCTCAGAGTGTAATGAGGGTTGCGAGTGGGTTGTGTGAGAGCTGTTCTGAAAGTCATTAGAGGACGACTTTTTGCGCGCCGCGGCGGCATACCAGCCTAGCACTTTAAATACGATGAGAGACATTATAGCGAGCAAGTAGCCGTCCTGTGAGCACGAGCATTTTAGCATTTTGCCGACAGCTTCGATGGTGGCCTCGTTTTTGGCGATCACAGCTTGGATTGTCGGGAGGGTGGTGGATTTGTCGACGCACTGTGTGGCCGAGGTTGTGCATGCATTCGAGGGGTTAGGGAAGAGTTGTTTCATGAGGCCGAGGGCCTGCACCAGGCACGGGCAGGGCCAGTCGGTTGCACTTGAGCCTTGGTAGTTTTGTGCATCGCTAGTGGGAGATGCGCGATTGTTCTGGGAAGAGCGGGGGCTGGATAGTGTAGGGTGATCGAAGAAGGCATCTTCAAGTATGGGTGAGGTGTCGACAAGAGTTGGGGTACCATTGCTAGTGTTGTCTGCCCCTATGGAAAAGAATTGTGCCTGGCCCAAAATATCGGTGTCGGACGTGCCTGGCACGGGGAAGGATAAGGGGGGGACAAAAAAGTCGTCCAGGTCGGTAGTCAGGGCAAAATAGTCGTCAAGGTCGGCGGAGAGGTCTGTAACGGCCGATGATAGGGACTGGCTAATAGGTGAAAGGAGGCTTGAGAAGAGGTTAGAGGCAGCGCCGGATGTGGTCGGTCTGGGAGAATTATGAATGATGCGCGGCGAAGGCAGAGGATCAGCGCTTGAGATCGTAGAGTTAGGGCCAAACCAGCTTCCTAGCGGCGGCAACAGCTTGTTCACATTAACTGCAGCTGTGGTAGGTGGAGAAGTATTGCTGCTGTGGCTGATACCCCATCGGTTGTCGTGCTTGCGGCCTCCACGTTTTGTTGCGACATACTCGCATGCGAGGCCACGTTTTGCGCACCGGGAACACGTTGGTTTTTCTTTGTGGCACTTCACCTTGGAGGCTGCGCAGGCGTCGCAGCTGTCGCGCAGTTTGGGTGCTGCAGGAAGCGTGGAATCGCGAGCAGCAGAGCTGCTAGAGGATGGTGTAGCTAGCCTAGGGGGATGAAAACGCAGCTTATCCATGGTGATTGGTGGCCAACCTATTGAACTAATGTTGGAAAGAAGCCCCGTTTTAATCGATCAACAAGACTCAATTCCCAAGTCCTAAGCAGAACATACAACTCGGGAAGATAAACTCCAACACATCTTAAGCCCTCTGGAACCAACCTCTTCTTTGTACTAGCAAGCAGGGAGGATTATCATCCGTGTACCCGCCATTGCGTTTCCTCGCGGGAAAGTAAATGCTTCAACTAAGATAAGCACAATACAGGGGTCGATAGCTATCCAATGGCGGAGGATCCCGTCCCGTACACCTAGCGTGTCGAGAGTTACCCCGCTTCTGACGCCTTAACCGTAACGGATAAAGTAATGGTCTTTGCACTACGAAAATGGAGATATTTTGGCAAGTGTAAAGAGCCACTTGCAAGGGCTGTTACAAGGGGTGCCCAGCTAGTACCGTTGTACCCCGCCTTATATTTTATATGAGATTAATACATATATTTGTCTTCATTGTTATATTTTTTATTACTATATTTGTCTTCATTGCTACATATGGACACTACCTTACACAGCAGCTAGCTTCACTTATAAAATATACCTCCATCTAGCACGAAACCTGTGTAGCGCACACTGCGAGTAGAGGCTGTCATATTTCTCATCCAACCTAGCCACAGTCAGCTATGCACTTAATTTAAAATATCAAATCACGACCCACGTGTGTTAATATTACTACTTGATTACTTGGAGATAGGCCAGGCCCAGAGTTTAGCCTCTTAGATTTAGCGCCTTATTACATGCCACCCGTGGCATTACCCTTGATTCCGCGATCCTTTTACTATAATGACGTAGACTAATTGCGTAGCTTTGAGCGTATTATACTATCCTCCCCCTTGAATAATTGAAGGGGGGATAGTACAGGAGGCGTCCGGCGCCCCCAAATCGCCCCCAAGTCGTACATTGACATCCACACACACTTAGATGAATACCCCTTGCAGATGGCCACATATTCATGAAGCTAACATGGCCACACGCAACTAAAACTAGTATCGCAAACCGGGCCGTGTTCCATTGAAGATTAGGCTACCAGCTGGAGATATGTTGGATCCAACATCACAATTCCTAAATAGGTTAGAAACCCTGTAAATAATTAGATAATAACATAATTTACATGTCAAGATGTGTTGACGTGGATAGTATTAGAGTTATATACAGTATAATAGACACCCTCCAACAACACAAACAAGGCAATTTGTCGGCCAATTTCCACCCCCACCACCAGACCCCTTTCAGCCTCTCTATACCAACAACCGACGTTCATTACTAAAATACCACCCAGTTTACCCAGTGGAGTATGTCACCAACCCCACAGGGCAGCCAACAGCCCTTTCCTAACCCCAAATTGCATCATCGCTAAAAACACTCTGTTTAGTTGGTAATTGTGATTGATGGCGAACTAGCAACATCACCATCGCTAAGTGAAATAGCGGTGAGTTCTGACATGTAGCTCATGGCGTTTCATTTGCCTGGCAATTGATAAGTGCACAGAGAGGGGCCCAGGGTGCAAAAAGAAGCCCCCAAGGTATATATTGACGTGGTGGGGTAACAATTCAGTTTAAGTTGCCATGAGCATAAACGATAATTACAACACCCACGGAAACCGAACACAGAGCTCCTTGCTAGGTTGTTGGCCACAGCTCATACGTAACCGAGAGGTTCTTAGTTGCAAGGATGTTACTAACTCTGCAGCGGGAAAAACCACATCGGATCCTAGTGAATTAAAAAAAAACGGCCTCCGATGCACTGCCTCCGAACCACGGCATGGCCGATAATATGTCTCCCTTGCAGATAGAGAGGACTTTATGAGGTCGGCCCAAATCAGTACCGTGGTTCCGATCCCTTCGGGATATACCATATACTGGATATTCCGCACTTGCTGGATATTCCGCACTTGCTGGATATTCCGCACACTCGACATTTGAGGAACGGTTGGGTCTTCCATAGGCTGCTGGATAACTGTGTAGGTTACGAACACTCCATAGTAGCCGTGGTATAGCACGCACTGCTATGACTAGCTTGAGTCAGCTCGAAACATACAGTAACGAGCTTGCCACCGCTGTTAAAGCCCTCGCTGACCACAGCCGGGATGCCTGCGCTGGCGCAACTCCTCATCTGACAGTCGCCCCTGGAGCGCCTTGTGAGGTACATCGCGCGAGACGTAACATCCTCACCATCGTGGCACGGGTGAAGGCACTGCTGGCCGAGCCGGCCGACTTCATCCAGCATCTTGCCTGCCAGGTGCGCTACTCTCTCATTTTGGTGCCGAGCTGCGTTTAATCATGTCATACAGAATCAACTTCTCGCCTGCCTGCAATGGCTGGGCGAGTTCCAGGTGCTTGCTTGTATCCCGCTCAGTGGCAGCATCCCCGCCAAAGACGTCGCTGATGTGGTCGGCGTGCCAGAGATGCAGCTGTGTCGTATTGTGCGTATGACGGCGACGGCTGGTTTTCTCTACGAACCCCAGTCCGGCCATATCGCGCACACAGCCCTATCGGCGCCCTTTGTCACCAAACTTTCATATTTGGATGCTATCATGTTCCTCGCCGAAACCGCTGCACCGGCAGCATTGCAGATGGCTGCAGCGACCCAGCACCATAGACACTCGGACCGCCCGTTCGAGACAGCCTATAATCTTGCCTTCAACACTTCCCAGACGTTCCAATCGGCGTGCAAACAACGAATGAAATTACAACGCCAATGGTCCGCCTATAGTCGGTGTTCAGGAGACTTGGACGATAGTGTTACAGAGTTTCTCAGCCGGCTGGACTGGCCCAGCCTAGGGAACGCATGCATAGTAGATGTGAGTCTCGATGCCTGCTATATACTTGTTCGACGGACAAGTTCGCCTACCAATTCTACGACTAACACTGCACTTCCACTTGTGTAGGTAGGTGCTCACTCCACGGCAGCGGCCATGGCACTTTCAGAGCTATATCCAGCGCTTCACTTCATCGTTCAGATGAGTGAGCCAGCATCGACCAACGGCACGGTTTCGCTGAGAAAAGAGGAGGAACTTAGCCGCCGCATAACGGTGCAGAAACGAACCCTTGGAGCGCCACAGATGGTCAAGAATGCTGCGGTGTACATCCTTCATCTACCGTTACTCTCATTAGGGGAGTCATCCGTTCTCTCCGCACGAATTGTCGCCGAATTGCGGCCGCATCTCAGTGTGCTCCGCGCAAATACTTCAGCTACGCTTGTATTGGCACCACGGCTACTGCCGCAGCCAGAAACGGTTGACCCGGACGTCGAGGCCATGGCGCGCCTGCACGACCTCTCCCGACTACAACTAACCAACGAACGCGACATGGAGATGGAGGAGCTGGAGGAGATAGTGAATAGCATTCATGACAGCATGGGGCGGCTGAACGTAGCCATCAAGCTTCGCTCGCGCAACAGTGCCTCTGTGGCTCTGGCTGTTAAGTACCAGGCCTATGCAGATATGCATCATGAAGCAGAACCAACAGTAATATGATTAACTTTTTCAATATGTACATTTCCACCTCAAAATTATATATATATATATTACCCTTTCTGCTGCTCTTCTATGGCCTATTTCCCAATTCTAACTCGGTGTTTTGCACTGTAGTTAGCCCCTTTGCTGCCAAAAGGATGATTTATATCTGGATTGTACATGATTTAAAGGCAATTGATTTGCAAGCCCCGACTAGCCACGTAAAGGCCAGATAGAGTAGTATCTAAAGTTAGACAACTCTAACTGCCTAACTCTAATAATTATCTACTCTCTATATCCATTTGTCCGTAATCACTGTAATATTCCTGAATACACGCTATGGAAAAAAGGTGAAATCCAAGAGTATGCTTCAGCACGTTCGACGAGAGTAAATATCGTTATGGTTTGTCCTCCCATACATTTGCAAGGAACTCCTCTATCTGAGTAAACTTATAATCCGGCAGGATCCGATTAAACTCGTCCGAGACATCCCAGGCTCCCTTTGCACCACTCAAGAGCGCTCCAATGAGAACAGACTTCAGCGCATCCGCAGCCTGCTCCTCAGAGACGCTAGGGTGCTTTGTTTCGAGCGTCCATGAGGTCTTGAGATTCCCAGCTTCGAGGTCTTCGAGTTTCACAGTGTTGGTGACAAAAGGAAGGCCTGGTATCTCTTGTCAACCACCAGTTTATCTTTGTAGCTCTAAGAAAACGAAGAAATACCTCGAACTCTTTCGCCAATCTGGAGAATTTGTGAGACAGTAACTCTATTGCCACTGATGCCACCGATAACAGGCCACTCGCCATCATAATCAACGGCCCCGGTAACAACTTTGGCAAGGTCTTGGGCGGTGGTGAAAGTCATGATGAAATCGTAGCCCTCGACGACAATTGCACGTCGTTTCTCAAAGTCGAACATCGTATTCAGCGGAGCTACGTGTTCAGCGGTTCTATATGGAGATGCTAAGTAGTTCAGGAAAAGACCAGGTTGGAATAAACAGTACTCGAGAACCTACAGTGGCAGCGTTAGAGGCTAATATGGTGAAGAGAAGAAATACGTACCTTTTCTTTCTCGTTCACTTTCCGTAAATATTCTCTTATCTCCCCCTTTGACGCCCAGAAAGGGATGTCTTCGATCTCTGTGCTTAGGGGTTGTTAGATGTCGCTCCTATACTATTCGTAGCCATTTTATACTCACCTTCCCCATTCGCTCGGCGCAAAACGCTTAACACCAGCGATGATGGAGGCATCTATCAGATTCTTCTGGGATTTGTTTTCCGGGTCCGAAACGAGCTGGGTAAACGATAAGACGGTGTGAATCCCACGCAGCACCTCAACCAGCCCAGTCTTGTCATCGTAATTCACAGTTCGCAATGTCACTCCATATGCGCTCTCTACCGCGGATGCCTCATAACATAGTTAGTATAGAGGGGATTATACCATGGAGTCGGGGTTTGGCCTCACATTGCGGCTTAAGATTGTTATATCGTGCTTCTTCACTGCTACTAGAGCGTCTATGATCTCCCGCGCAACTTCTGTTTATAGATGTTAGTGGAATTGGGAATGAAATTTGGATGTGGTAAGTCCAACGTCCTGTGCCACCGGCTACTGCGATTTTAACCATGACGGTTGTGGTGATATTCGTTAAAAATTAGAAGTTGCAGTATTTTATTAATTTAGTGGCTGAGAATCAATAATTTAAAAGCTGATGGAAGTTGATATTTATATTTATTTATTTGTACCAATTCTATACACAGGACGGCAGCCCCTCTTTATCTATCTCCGATATTTTCGGGATCCTTCGTAAAGATTCTTTAGCTATATCTAGCTGATCACGGATGGGGATTATAACAGTGCTTGTCTTGCCCAAGAGTCTCTAAAGTACAGTACATCAAGGACGGTGCGTTATTAGGATGAGGCAGCTGTGTATAACGAAATTTCTCCTATTGGATTAAATCATAAATAGTGATTTACTATACTCCTATAAGAAAATATGTTACTAACTTTAAAGCCTATAGTCCACCAATCAATTTCAATATTACCGTAGCTAGAAACTGTTCTATTATTGTTGTCGATCATGTCTTTTGGTAATAACTGGAAGCACGTCCCTTGTATGTTGGGCCGCACGGACGGGTAAACCAAAATCATCTCACCCTCCGAAAATCTCGGATGTCCGACCCAGGGAGAATCATGCGCTGACTGGTGCTCAACGGACGTGCCTACTAATTCTAAAAATCGCCATCGTAGTAATTCGACAAGCTTAGTAGCTCCATGGACATGACTGCGACTCCAACTAGGCCAGATATACCCCTCGTGTCGCCACCAACGATTTCGGGGATAGGACGGAGGGAGCAACCACACACTCACCCCAGTCTACGCCGAGACAAGCCCCAACTCTCCTGTAATCTGTGTAGAAAGCGAAAGTTAGTATTACAGTTAAGATATTAATGTCTAGCCATGCCACCACACTCTATTAAACTGACTGTAAGTGGCACAGGGTGCGATGTGACCGCCAAAGACCATGCTCCACATGTTCCCGAAGAGGCCATCATCGATCCTGTGTATACAGCGGCGATGTACAGGAGAATATCGTTCCACAGTTAACAGGAACAGTGCATGAGCGTATTCACCAGCTTGAGAGCCTTGTAATTAGCCTCATGCGGCAGGGTGAAACGATCCCAGAATCTGCAGGTAGTGTATCGACATCTGAGCCTCTAAATGGCTCGTCACAGACCGCCGGATCCGAGGAATCTGGATTACACTCACCTCTGCCAGCTGCATTCCCAGATACCACTCCGAGTACGTCTGAAATCTCTGCCATCAATTCAGAAGAGCCTATAAATGCCACGTCAGTATCATTAGGTGGTGGTTATATGAAATATAACAACATGGGCACGACGAACTATGTTGGAAGCTCTCATTGGACCGCAGTTCTCAACTCAATCTCAGAGCTAAAGGGGGATATTGAGCAAGATGATGAGATTCGTGATATAGCGACGGATTTCCACCCACATAAATCTGATCATTATAATTCTCCCTGGCTCTTGTATCGTTGTCAGTGGTCTACCAAAGCCGAGATACTATCTAGTATTCCACCTCGAAGAGCAGCAGACAGGCTAGTATCAAGGTATATGAATCTTGATATAGCATCTGGTAAACCCTCCGTTTCAAGATTGAAGATTTATTGAGCGGTTATGAATATTGTGGTTACTGACAGAGAGCACAGGGATATTTCATCGTGGCCATTTTCTTATTGAAGTATGTGGATTTTCCCGCAAGCATGCTGTATAATTGACACTGCGCCATATAGTACGAGAATTTTTGGGGGAATCCATCCGGAACCCCAATTATGTGGGTTTGCCTGTTATTCACAACTATGTGCCTAGGGGAATTGCACTACCACGCCCAGACATCTACGGATAATAACCCTCAAATACCATCGTTCGACAATAACCCCACTAGCTCTGTGAATATGTTTCGAGAGAGAATTGTCCAGTGTCTTATGCTGGGCAAATACACCAAAGGAGGCCCACATGTGGTTGAAAGCCTACTGCAATACTATATGATCGAACATTTCCTTCGACAGGATGCACAGTTTGAAATATGGATCCTGCTCGGGATGCTTATTCCAATATCATTTCGCATGGGGCTGCATAGGGATCCAAAACACTTTAGTGGAATACCCGCCTTTGAAGCTGAGATGCGGCGAAGGCTTTGGGCAACAATTTTTCAAATCGACGTTGGTTTTTCGGCGTTAGCGGGATTGCCTCGAATGATCAAGCCGCAACAGTGTGATACCGAGGAACCCCGTAATCTACTGGACTCCGACTTTGACGAGAAGACCCTCGAACTTCCCAAGTCGCGACCGGAATCAGAAGTCACACCAGTTTTGTTTCTTCTAGCGAAAAATAGAATTATCTCAGTTGGAGGCCTTATTAGTGACCTGGCACACGATGTACGGCCGTATCCTTTCATCGAATTAAAGAGGTTTGAGAAACTGCTTCAAAATACCCGAAATTCCCTCCCAGAAAGTCTACGATGGCAACCGCTATCACAGTCGATTTCTGAGAGTCCGCAGACGATTATGCAAAGGCTATACCTCGATTTGTTTTTCTACAAAATGAAAATTATTTTGTATAGGAGATACATATCGGCCTCGATGACCCAGCCTCAATATTCCCATGCTCGAGAAGTCTGCTTGGATTCAGCAATAAAGATTTTGGAGTATCAACACCTGCTTGATGAGGAGATGCAACTGGATGGTCGACTATCTTCAATTGGCTGGACGTATTCTTTAATTCTCAACGACGACTTTATGCTTGCTGCTAGTGTTCTGTGTTTCTGCATTAAACAGTATGGCAAAGACTGCAAGGATATTATTAACGCCGAGACAACTCGAAACATTCGATCACTTTTGAGAAAGTCGTATGACATTTGGCTCCGCTGCAGCTCGACATCAAATGAAGCCCAGAAGGCAGCCAAGTCACTGGGCACTATACTTGGACTTCAACACTATAGTGAGGATGAAGAAATCGCTGATCAACTGTTTGGAGACTCTGAAGACATGTTTGCCCAATTTAGCAATCCAAGTAGTTGGCCCGTTTATCAAGGTGAGAAATCCATTGATAGATAATCTATCAAAGTAGCACTCTGTTGACACATTTAAGAACTCAATTCACCACGGATTATTTATCACGCGCCAACGTGGCCCTCTCTCTCAACTATTGAGTAATGGTTTGATGGCGAAGGGAAACGTCATGGCACTTCGTCATTTCCGACGGAATTTGTTGTCGAAAACGTCACATTTGGAAAGATTTGAAGGATATTGCCAATAAAATAGCTCTATTGTCTAGTTGAATATAACGTACATGCATAGCGAAAGCTCCAGCATAGCGAACGCTCCACCCCACCACATTTTACCATCTTCTACCTTCCAACCTCGTTTTCTCCATTACCCAACATGCCTCAAAAAAATGATGATGCTCAAGTAAACTTAGCCTTATTAGCTATTAAGAATGATGCTTCATTAACTCTTAGGCGCGCAGCTGCTATCTACGGGGTACACCATACAAAGCTAAGCCGTCGCATACGTGGAAAGCAGTCACGATGCGACCAAGTAGCCAACTCGAAGAAATTGACCAATCTAGAAGAGTCTGTCATTATTCAATATATACTTAACTTAGATTCCAAAGGATTCCCTCCTAGACTTCGTGGTGTGGAAGATATGGCCAACTACATCCTTGCAGACCGCGACGCACTATGCGTTGGACCGCGTTGGGCTTCAAACTTCGTTAGGCGACAACCAGCACTTAACATGCGTATTAATCGAAAATACGACTATCAGAGGGCTAAATGTGAAGATCCAAAGCTTATTCATAGTTGGTTTACGCTTATGCAGAACACAATTGCGAAATACGCTATTCAAGATGCAGACATCTACAACTTCAATGAGACTGGGTTTTTGATGGGTGTGATCTCAACTACAACAGTAGTTACAAGCTCTGAGCGACAGGGAAGGCCAAAATCAAAGCAACCTGGCAATTGGGAATGGGTAACAGTAATCCAAGGTGTTAGTGCACTTGGCTGGGCCTTACCGCCGTTTGTGGTTGTAAAGGGCAAATTCCACCTCCGATCTTGGTATGAGGATGGGCAACTACCTAAGACTTGGAAGGTCCATCCAAGTGAAAATGGGTGGACAACAAATGAGATCACTCTAGATTGGATTAAGCACTTCGATCAATATACTAGGCCACGCACTATTGGTGTATATCGCCTCTTAATCCTTGATGGTTATAAGAGCCACCACTCTGTCGCCTTTGAGGAATACTGCAAGGATAATAGCATTATTACTCTTTGTATGCCTCCACATTCCTCCCATCTCCTACAACCTCTTGATGTTGGCTGTTTTAGCCTATTAAAAAAGGCCTATGGTATGCAAATTGAGATGTTAATGAGAGGGGGCCAAACCCATATTACTAAGGATGACTTCCTCCCAGCATTTCACACTGCCTTTAAAGTGGCTATAACTGAGAAAAACATTAAGGGAGGGTTTCGTGGGGCAGGGCTACTTCCGTTTGACGTAGGGGTAGTCATTGGGTTGCTTGATCTTCAATTAAAGACACCGACACCCCCATCATCACGTCCTGGAACCTCCCAATCTTGGATCTCTAAGACACCAAACAACCCAGCTGAAGCAACTTCTCAGTCTACATTCTTAAAGAATCGGATCATCCATCATCTAGGTAGCTCTCCAACGCGGAGTTGCGATGCAGCTGAGAAACTAAGCAAAGCTACAATGGGTGCAATGCATAGGTTAGCATTGTTAGAAGCAGAGAACCAAATGCTCCGAACGCAGATGGAGGACCTTAGCAAGCGTCGGAGAGCTAAAAAAACACGTCTACGTAATGGAGGGTCACTTAGTGTACAGGAAGCTGAAGACCTAATGGCTGAGATTGATATGAGTGAGCAGATAAAGGAGGAAATGCGTGTGGGTAGTAGTCGTGCGCCAAGGACTGAAACGCGCCCTCGGCGTTGTGGCAACTGCAGGGAGGCTGGACATAACACGAGGACCTGTCAGGTAGTAGTAGAAACATCTGAGGAAGATGATTCCACGTAGTTTGAATTGATTAAGCATTGTGGTTTGTGTAATAGCTGTTACAAAATGTGCAGGTGTGGTGGGGTGGAGCGTTCGCTATGCTGGAGCTTTCGCTATGCTGGAGCTTTCGCTATGTATGTACGTTAGTGAGATAACATATCTTATATATTGGAATTTATGATAGATAGGTTGATTTATATGCTCTTTTCCGCTGGTAGTGCCCACTTCTTTCAAAAAGACTGGGCGATCCGCTTATGGTATTAAAATAGATTAACACATCTACATAGGATTGTCGCCTGCTCCACACTCATGTTTCTATCTCATATTGTAAACTGCTTATGTACTTACTGTAAATGATGATGTGCGGCACGGTCGTTCACGGGTGTCTTCAGGTGTGGGGGCGGAAGTGTCAGGGCCGCCGCGCTTGGTTCCGTCAACGAACCGGACCGACGCTAACGAGGCTGTCGTCTATTTTTGACAGCAGGAAGGATCCCAATGTGTCACTGTCACTTCCAAATCAAACAACTGAGCCAATAGAAATGCAGAGCGAACAGCGATGGTAAGATCCTCCCGAGGAAATCCTCCAACTAAGAAAATAATCTCAATTCCTTGCGACCTGACCAAGCTGAAACACTAGGCATTTTTGCTATGCTCCCCTATTTCTACTAACCCACAGCGTTGTCGAGGCTGATAATAATGTCGTTCATGGACGACCATCGCTGTCGCCAAAGCGCAATCAGTCAACATGCTGTGCAATAGAGCTCTCCTGCTGTCGGCGGTCGTCGCACACCTTCCATTCGCCATATCGCAAACGTGTGTGTGGAAGGACGGTACCACGGCGACAAATTATGTCCCATGCCAATCGGGAGCAAAGTCAGGCACATGCTGCCATGCCGGTGAAGCCTGCCTCGCATCTGGATTATGTTACGGCGCGCCTGGATTGATGTATCGCGGCGCCTGTGTGGACAGCTGGGACACACCGGACTGTCTGACATATTGCAAAGAATGTAAGCAAGCGCGTCTTCTATATTCCATCAAATAGCGATGACTGACACGCCCGGTAGTCCTCCCATACTGGGCCAACATCTACCCGTGCAACGATGGCCTCGGAGCCGACAATCCAACACAGTTCTGGTGCGGAAGCTCTACGCTGAAAACGTGTAGTGCAGACGAGGGCAAGCTCTTCAAAGTCAGTCCCGGCGTGGCCGTCAAGATCATCCCCAGATCCTCAACAACTGTGGAATCATCCACGACGACCTCGTCACCCACATCCTCGACCCCCTCGGCAGCCGGAGTTACAGGAGAATCGAACCCTACATCCGTGGTGGCCGCGGACAATAGCCAGTGCACCGGTGCCACAGAATCAGAGAAAATCCACTTCGCCAACTCCGTCACAGCAGTGGGAGCTGGAGTCGGGGTCCCGCTCGGCGTCCTCGCTCTAGCTTTTCTGGGACTTTTTCTAAACGAGCGCCGCCTGCGCAAGAATATTACGAAGCCCAGCGACGAGGGCGGTGCCGGCGTTGCATACGGGCCGGTTAATAAAACTTACCAAGGCCAAGATTACAACCAGGTACAAAGCCAGGGAGAAGGCCATGGGCAAGCTGAAGAACAAGCGCAATATGAGTATAAGCCGGACAATGAGATGCCCGCGAACGTTGATCCTGCGCGCGAGCTCGCAGGTAATCAGCGCCCTGTTCATGAGCTAGGGGGGCCTAATTACCCACTGTAAATTTTTATCCATATGTAGATATCAATTTGTTCTAGATATTAATTTCAATGGCCATTTTACAAATTCACTCTGTAGTTGCTGCCCAAAGTCTGAATCTAGACCAGGAATTAAGCTTTTAGAAACTATCTTTCTTGCTATTTCTTCAAGCAACTAAGTAGCTTAGATAACACTCCATTTAGTAGCACAATGAATTTGTCTAACTGGCAGTGATTACTGCTATTATGCTCCCCTTCTATGCAGTACGAGTAGCTGTACCCCTTCACAAGACATGTGCCTCGCTCCACGAGTGTGATTGTAAACTTATAAATTTAACCTCCCATCCTATGCGACAGGGGGTGCTACATAATGGCTCCTTGCTCCTATCCACAAGTCACTCACGCCTCAATCTCACCCTCCCCACCAACAGAGCACCGAAAACAAAATCCCCTGCCACATTTATACCCGCTCTCCCCGCATCTTCTCCACGCCCCGCCGGGTGTCTGGACCAGGTTCCCATCCTCGCTTCCCCCTCCATTACCACTTCCCACTCTACTCCGCCGCGAAGGCGTTCCCTCCATGGGGACACTTGCACTAAGACCGTTTCGAGGCGAAAGATTTGAAATCTTACCACGTGTCGCTATGCTACGCTGCGATGACGAAGGAGCGAATTTCCCACTTCCATCTTCATCTTTAATCGCATCATTCCGCAAAGGCGACCGTATCGCCAGCCGTGAAATCGGCGTCATCGATGCGCGCGAGTGCGCCGATCTCGTCCTTGATTGTGATGTGAAGCGCGGCCTACTTGTCGATCTCTCCATCGGGTTTCGTCGAGATGTTGGTGTTGCCGATAACTTTAGAAGAGACGGCTGGCTGTGAACTGGCGTTGATTCAAGTTTTGGGCTCTTCTTTGGAGTGTCTTTGGAGGTGGAGATGGCGGCAAGAGTGGCTGGTGGGGTAGGAGTGCGAGCGGGAGGGGACGTAAGAGGCGAGGGCATGGCAGGCTGTGTGATTACAACGCGGGGGACGCTGTCGGATGCAGTTAGTTCAGGCGCCGTGGGAAGGCGTGGTGGGCTGCGTGGGAGAGCGTAAACATCTCCCAAACCACGGTTAATTGTCTCCGGTTCGTCTTTAATTTCCACAGATGCTGTGACGTCGTTGGGTTGCTCGGTCGGTAGGGTCTTTGTGCGAGCGTTTTGCGATGGGATATCCTGCTCTTGTGTTGGTGGTGTTATCATAGGAGCTGAGTCAGTCGGAGGTTGAGTTTCAAGGCTTTCTGTCGAAGCAGAAGAAACCTGGGGATCCGACGGGCGAGTCTGTGACAATACCGGCGCCGCTTCGTCCTCTTCGTCAGAGAACACATAAGATGGGTCAAGAGCATCCCTGCTCAACGCCACCATTGGTGCCACTGGTGCTGTAGCTTGATCTTGCTTCGGCTGGCTTGTACTTGGTGATAACGGACCCTGAGACGACTGAGAATTTGGGATTACCCTCGATCGGAGGCTTCGACCAGTATTATTAGTATCTGGGCCGTGGTTGTGGTCGCTTCTGAGCCGGGGAAGCTCAGCACTTTGGTCTTCCTTCGTCGCTGTGTCTGAGTTTGGCGTGATATAATCCGAGGCCCCTTGGAAAAGTCTCGAGAGATCATAGGAACCCACATCCTCGGAAACGCCGCCCTCGAAGTCTCCACCGGCCTCGTTACCAGTCGAAGTGTTCACCTCGGCGTCGCTCTTATCTGACCTACAGATTTCCCTTGGAGAACCGGAGCCGCCCGCACTCTCTGTATCCCCCATCCCATTAGCCTCGTTCCTTTGTTCGATTTCATCGTGATCAAGCTCTGGCAATTGACCCGTCTTCTCTAGACGCCTCATTCGTCTTGCTCTCCACTCTGTGCTCTGTGACTCAGTGTTATCGGTTTCACCGGGGCTGGCGTCGGGGTCTGGTGTTGGTAAAGGAACCCCGTTCTTTTCCATTTTTTGCAATTGTTTGCTTCTCTCTTGCAGCTCTCTCCGCTTCTGAAGGCGTGCTTCTTCGCGGGTCATGCCCGCAAATTCTGGTCGGTCCTCTAACCAATACCCAACTTTTTTGAAACCCCATAGACCGAAATTTCTCCTAAATTGCGTTTCGCTAAGTAAGGTTAGAGTAGCACTTTGGAAGGAGGGATGCTATAAGGTGTGTGCTACTGACCTCTCTATGAACCCGTGTTTGCGTTCCATAATACTCATCACTTTACTTAGGGAGTGTCCTTCTGTTACGTAGAGCTTATGGAGAATCTCTTTGAACGGCCGAAAGCGTGCCGGTGCCTTAGGAGGGAGATTGGGATTTGTAGTAGTTTTGCTCGGGATAGTAGCAACCCCCGGTCCAAGAAATGGATGCTGGCCCCCGTTTAGGTTGTACAGCTTGCGATAACGCTGCCTGTAAGCTGTGCCACTGTGTCTGGGATTCTGAAAATACGGTTAGCAAATTGGCGTCAAATTCAGGAGCAAAAATCCTGACCTTCTTGCTCAGCAACCCCCAATGTTTTGGGCTCCAGAAACCATAGTCTGTCTCATGGTAGACCCACTTGCACCATTCCACCAACTGTTTGTCTTCTGCATCCGTGTATTTGTTCCTCGGGAGCCACGTTTCGCTTTGCCCAGGCCTTCTGCGGCGGGGCTTTTTTACCGGCTCAGAAATATAAGAAGCATCGGCTACATATTCTTCGACGGTTGTGCTGTTACCGGGCTCATTATCGCCGAGACTGTCATCCTCGGGATTCTGGCCTGAGCTTTTAGACGCTGAATCCTGCCGTGGTGTGTCCTGTGGCACCTCAAACTGGGCGATCTTTGGCAAGTGGGTTGGTTGAGCGGAGACCCCCGATCTCACAGTCCTCTCCCTTGAAATAACTATCTGGTCTCGCACAACTGTCTCGCTTTCTTCAGAGGGCTCTGGATCCGTTCTATCAGCCTTCCGCCTTCTGCGCCGTGGCTTCTTCTCGGGAGCCCATAACGAGTCGCCGTTTGGTGAGGGCGAGCGCTCCATGCTGGGTTGGAGAATCATTGACTTCAGAATTGGCCGTTTTCCTGCCGTTGCAGCCGGTAAGGCTGGGGTGCGCCATTTAGGGTCAACGGTTCCTTCGTCGACAGATTGTTGCCTCGATACGTATTCGGCAATTCGTGGGCCAAGCTCCTGACCGAACTGCGCAAGAATATCTGGTTGTGATGGATAGGCGGCACCACTGCTAGATAACCGTGGCCCTGGGAGGGGTTTCGGCACGTGGAACCTAGATTGTGGTTTCTGTTGGTAAGGCCTGCAAACGGGTGGTCTGGGGGGAGGTGCCATGGACTTCGCAGGGATAACACCACTGCTCTGATAGAGGATATCATCGTCGTCGCTCTCTTCATCAATAGCATTTAAATTGCTCATATCTCCATCATAACCATATACATCCTCCTCCGTGCTAGTCTCTCGTCCAAACTCTGGCTCTTGGGTGAAGGCTCGCAACATTTGTCTCCCACGGACATGATAGTCCGCGTCGGTATCCTCGTACGCCTCATCTGTATCTTCATCGGCCTCATCCGTTTCATCGGGATCCTCCATTTCGCCCCGCGGAAGCCGTGCATGCTCGGGCTCCTCAGTAAATGCCCTCAGCATTCCCCTGCCCCTGGCTTCCCCAGCATCAGTCTCAGCATGCATTTCCGCGACATGGCCATTATCCACTATGATCTCGCCAGTCCGCAAATCAATCTCGTCTCCTACCCCGGTAAAATCCTTGCCGTACTTCTCAAAGATGGCCTCGAATGTTGATTTTAGCCTGTTATCGAGCTTCTGTCTCGTCGCATGTAAATCGGCTTCCGGAGCGTCTTCCTCATACGATTCCTCTCCAGACTCGTAGTTCTCATCGGACTCGGTGTTATTAAACTCGACATAGCCTTCTCGCGCGTTAGCTGCCTCATAGAACTTGACAGAGTCATCGTTGCTGTCGTAAACTGCGCCACCGTTCGGGTTGGGAGGTTGCCGCAAAGTGGTGGCGTAGGACCTGCTCTGGCTATCATAAGCAGGAATGTGTCTCTGCTGTCCTTGCGTCGCCGATATCCTCTGTCTCTTGAAGGACGGTTCCATTGCGGCAGGCCATTGAATATAGTTCTATATTCGAATCGCGTATCGTGTTCTGTGGCCTGGTTGATGTAGGCGCTTTGTTCGGTTGGAAGACGCGACTTTGCCAAGGTCCAAGCTTCCACGCGTAAAGTGCCGGCGCCACAATTCTGTAGTTCATACTAGTAAACACGCCACTAGTCCTGATCCATAAATTCCTCAAGGTTACGACAACCGACCTCACCTTCAATTACCCTCCCTCCGCCTTCCACCTCCTACGATGGTACTATGAAGCTGGCAACAAACTCAACCACCTCCATCTCACGATGAATTGCCAGAAATGCAGGGCGCCTCTGAAGCTCGACAGCTCGCTGGAGAGCCTCAACCCAGCCGCCTTCAACCTTCTCGTCGGTTCGTCCCCCCTCCATCCGCCCCCACCTCTCCAAACAGAACCAACTAACCATCCCAGGCTCAACCCAAGAACCCCCCAAAGCCCTCCCACCATCTAGACCCGCCTACCCCCCCGAGCGCAAAGCCCTCTACGACGCCGCCTCCCGCTCCGACCCCCCCGCGACATACAAACGCACCGCCCCCACCAACCCAGGGATGTCCTTCGTGCTCCTCTCCTCCTCCGAAGCCGCACCCCCGGCCCTCTCTCCCACTCCCACCAAATCCCCTCCCTCCCCCACAACCCCCACAACCCCACCAACAAGCACCTCCCACGAAACCGAGCGCGCAAACCGTCTCTTCGCCCTCCTCTCCGCCCGCTCAGACATCGACCACCCAATCTGCACAGAATGCACATCCCTCCTCCTCACCTTGCTCTCCGCGCGCCTCTCTGCCTCCCTCCGCGAAAGAGACGCATACACCGCATTTCTCACCCACCTCCACCAAACAGCGCCCACCCCCTCCTCCCTAGCCGCAGCCACCACATCCCTCTCCTCCGCCCGCGCCGCAGAAGAAGCAGCGACCTCCTCCCTCCTCGCCCTCGAACGCACACAAGCTACACTAGCAGCCGAACTCGAGTCCCTCTCCGAATCCGCCGCGTCGCTAGACGCGGCTGAAGCGGAGTTCTGGCACTCCCATAATAACTTCTCCAACAACCTCGCTGCGGCACAGGCGACGCACGCTTCCCTCTCCGCGGCCGCTACCCACGATGCGCGCCTCCTCGATCTTCTGCAGCGCACAAACGTGCATAATGACTCCTTCCCCATCTCGCATGATGGGACGTTCGGTACGATCGCGGGGTTACGGCTGGGACGTCTAGCAGCGCATCCGGTGGATTGGCCGGAGATTAACGCGGCGTGGGGACATACGCTGTTGCTTCTCTCGACGGTTGCGAAGGCGTTGGATGTGAAGATTCATGGGTACGAGTTACAACCCTGCGGCTCGACGTCGCGGATCGTCGCGCTCAGGGGAGGGAGGAAAGTGGTGCTGGAGCTGTATACAAGTGGCGACTTGCCGCTGGGGTTGACATTCCTGCATCGCCGGTTTGATGCAGCGATGGTGGCGTTTTTGGCGTGTCTGAAGCAGGTTGGGGAGGGGGTTGGGGGGAGGGCTATGCCGTATAAGATCGAGGGGGATAAGATTGGGGGGGAGTGTATTAGGCTTGGGGTTGCGCAGGATGATGGGTGGAGTAGTGCGTGTAAGTATGTGCTTACTTGTTGTAAGTTTTTGTTGGCGCATGTTAGTAATGCTGGGTTGGGGAGGAGGTAGAGGGATGTTGTTCGGGTGGTTATGATTTTGGGGTTTGAGGGCTGGCGTTGGGGTGAGGGGGAGGGGTGTCCATGCATTCTTGGAGTCAATGATAAACGATAGACAGTATTCTATATTCATCTGCTTGTCTGTTTCTCGTGCTACCAGTTCATGGGTGATTCAGTGGTAGCTCTAGATTCCGGCGCATTTCTCCGCTCAAACCGCACATTCTGCGCAGATTCACCGCAACCGTTTAACAAACGTTTACCCCCCCTCCAAACACCACCAAGTTAAATAAACACCATGAATTCAGCACACAACATTAATCTTTCTCAAAAGCCCAATCCCCCTCCCTCTTCCAACTTCCCCAAATACAGCCCCTTTCCCCCCTAAAGCTCCCCACACATCGCAACTCCCACCTCCAAATCCGGCACCCCCTCCCCCCGCCTCCCCACCCCCGTCGCAGCCAACATCCTCAACCCCTCCAACCCCCCCTCCCCAAACACCCTCCCTAT
>LNAS01000175.1:0-13499 GCA_001630605.1 Pseudogymnoascus pannorum
TGACTGGTTCGCCTCGGTGCCTACTCTGGTTCAATCCATCAGGCGGGGTCCATGACTTCTATCGGTTACCGGACCTGAGTCAGGTCCGCAAAGGAAATAACTATGTAAGGGGTGGCCTGTCGGTGGCCCGCGACGGCACCGGGTAAGGAGGCATCCTTACACCCTTCATCTTTTTTGTATCTTTCGTAGTAGACCTATAGGATAGCACCGCAACCCATCAGACTCGCACTCCCATATGCACTTATTCTGAAGCCANGAGGAGATTGCGAATAAGGGCGAGGTGGACATTGGAGCGCAGCGGCATATTGTTTGTGAGGAGTTTCGAGGATGGCTGCATTCGTACCCTCGAAGCTTGAGGCTGGGTATTGGGCGTGACGAGGTATACGCCTTGAGCATAATGGCGCGTTTTTGGGCTATAATAGAGTTGGAATATGACCTGCAACAGCTACCGGGGGCACGAATCGACGTTTCCTGAGCGTCTCCTCTCGCCCCTTCTTAGATCGATACTGAGAATCATCTAAGATGTTCAGTAATTTTAGTCTTGTGCCTCATTAGCCCAGCCCGAACAAAACATACGGTCATAAGTTAAGTTAGTGAAGAGCCTGAGTTGGTGCTTAGGCTTACACAGTGCTTTGGAAGGTACGGGCTAACTTCACAACCCAAATATTATAAATGCTCACATTAAAAAATCGATCGTGATGCCATAATAATAATGCCCGTAGTCTTAAGTAATTTAGTAACTTGGGACAGGCGTGGTGTTGGTACAGAAGTAGTGGTTAACATTCCATTGCCTGATCGGGCGTGCTCGCTTACGGGTCACCGCCCGCCTCATTGGGGTTTTCCTTTCAGCGCCAGTCCGCATTCGGGTTTTCCTTTCACTGAGGTATCCAACTGACTTTATCATCAAACAAAGCCCATCCATGGCTAGATTGAAACCTTCATACGGAACAGGCTGAACTATATCACAGAGCTTGAGTTCCTCTCTGCATTCAAAGAAGCATTCAAAGCTACATTTACAGAGCAGAACATTAAGAGCGGATTCCAAGCTACAGGACTAGTTCCGTACGAGCCGCAGAATGTCCTCTCTCACTTGAATCTACGCTTAAGGACTCCAACCCCTCCTATAGTTGAGAGTGACAATTGGACTTCAAAGACTCCTCAAACTATAAGGGAGCTTAACTTCCAAACAGAGCACATTAAGAACCGCATTGTACAACATCAGAACAGCTCTCCTAGCTCCATTAATAATGCTGTTAACTGTCTTGTTAAAGGGGCGGAAATGATGATGCATTCTGCTGTTCTACTTACGGCAGAAGTTAAGGCTCTACAAGCAGCAAATGAACAGAAAAAGTGAAGGGAAAGGAAGCGTAAGAGGCGTATAATGCAAGGGGGTAGTCTCCGTACGTGAGGGAGAGGATATCCTTCAGAGTGCTGAGGTTAATGCTCAACTCCGTACAGAGGTGGTAAGTAGGACTACATGGCAGGTGGGCTCTAAGGGCCAGCAACGGCGCTGTGGCCGATGTGAGAAGATCGGACATAATACCCATACGTGCGAGAGGCGCCAGGAATCAATTACAATTGAATAAGGATCATTATGTAGGGTGGTGGTAGTGTAGTAGTAGGAATAGTCATATTTTGGTTGTTTTTGTGGCCACTCGCTTGTGGTGGCCACTCGCATGTGAAATACGTTAGATATAATATAATATTGTAATACCGGTTGCTATTGTTGAAACCTTTATGTTTTGATCCTCCATCATCCGTTTCAATGACCGATTACTCGTCGCTAACTTCTGTGAATCTGGTGTACGATCCTTAAGGTCCAGCATTGATCTGTAAGGCATGTCAGTATGCTTTGGCGGTCTCCAAATCTCAGGCGACTTCACATTTATGGGAGAAACATCAAATCTGTCAAGAGTCTCGGCGTGGTAGATTATCCAGTGCACCATTATTGAGAACCTCAAGGACCCTGATGACTAAGCCGTAACCCTGAGGGTTCAACGATGGCAGCTTGGGGTTATTTAAAGTGGGGATTTTCTCGCTCACAACAGCTCACATGGCACTGCAATGGTGTAATATCCAAGGTCTACAGACAGTCCACAAGCTCCACGGAGTTAATGGTTACGATAAAGGGGCAAATGATGTCTTGGTCTGTCGGGGTGGTACATGGGATGTGGTATTTGTTTTGGCGGTCGCGTAATTTTGTTTGCAATCAGCTGACTCGGCTGGTATTTGGGCAGGATTCTAGGATCATTTGCCCCAACGTGTCTCAACGGCCCTAGGATCAACTGGTCAAGTTTTTACTTCATTTTATTTGGACCTTGGAACTATCAAATGTGCGAATTATATGAGGTAGACCCTGATGGGGATCTTGTCATTATACTTCCCTCCACCGATGCAGCTTTTGCTCCATGGAATGATCCGAATGACGAGCTTACAGTATCGTCTGACTCACTGGAAAATGATTTTACAGTCAAAATCGTTTGTTCACAAGTTACGATTGTTGATGAACGGCCCTCGACTAGCGATGCATCGCCGCCGTCCGTGCATTTCAAGGTCTCCTCTAAGCATCTGAGCTTGGCTTCACGTCGGTTCAAGAAAATGCTGAGTGGAGACTGGGAAGAAGCAAAGACTATTTATGAGGATGGTTGCCGCCATGTGACATTGGACGATGGCTTTGATTCCGATGCTGTTAAGCTCTTACTTGATATTATCCATGTGCAGACCAGCAAAGTTCCTCGCTCTCTTGATCTTGAGATGTTGGCCAAGGTGTCGGTTTTAGTCGATGATTTTGAATGTTACGAAGCAGTAGGCGTCTTTGTAGACATCTGGCTCGACCATTTGCCAATCTCTCTCCCTGCTGAATATAACAGGGATCTCGTGCTATGGATGCTTGTTTCCTCTGTCTTCCGAAAGTCAAAACTGTTCGAATCCACGACCCGTACAGCAATAATGCATAGTACTGAGCCTATTCAGACTCTCGGTCTCCCAGTACGTGATATAATCGTTGGTAAGTCATTCTCGGAGTATTATGCTACGTACGTTAACTAGGGTCTAGCCAAGATAGATGAAGAGAGGCAAAGTCTCCTCAACCAGCTTATAGAGACAGTACACGATGTTCTCGACAAGTTACGCAGCAGCCAGCCGCTCTGTGGATTTGAGTGTGATTCAATACTACTTGGAGCAATGGTACAGCAACTATATCCGCACAACTTGATCTGGCCCAAGCCCTTGGAGCCTTTCATAGGGTTTAGCTTTGTTGAAACGGCTGAAACTGTGCGCAGTCTTCGGTCTCCGGCTTGGTGCGATATGCTTGTGCGAGCCACCGCCACAAGAGAGTGTGAGGATGAGGAAATGTACTTCGGGACGAAGAAGAAGAAAGGGAAGCACAGAAGCCCATGGGCTATTGTGGAAGAAGTGGCGGCAGCGCCAGAAGTGCAAGAATGCCATCAACATGCGTGTACTCTTCGAGACCTCCTTGTTCCTGAACTTGACCATTTGGAGCAAAGCATTGGAGGACTAGATTTAGAAAAGATCTAAGAGTGCAGCTACCCTAGTTGCAAACAGACTGTCCTCTTGTTTGCGATTCTTCTTCGATTTACTGCACCCGACCCGACAGTAAGTAGAATGTTCTTTATCTCAAACGATTATCTGAGTAATGATTTCCGTTGGAATTGAGAATAGCGCTAGCCATTCAGAACCTTCAATTATTGTGTGGTTAAGGCAGAATTTGCTCCCAATCTCCTACATCGGGAAGAACAATGTATTTGTCTCGGAGTGTATCCAGCCATTGATGTTGATACGGGCATTTTGAAATGTAATAGATAGGCAGTATGGATTGCACCCAGACATCGGCGCGATCCGTGCTATGAGCACATTTCGTGCTCCAAGTCCTCGAAGCAGTGATGCTCGGCTTTGTGCATCCGCTAGGATGTTTTTAGTACCTGACGTGTTGTATGGTACGCATCTTCACATTTTTTTCTTACCTATGTTGTCAAAGAGCGATATGAAAGGGCTCGACTCCGATGATTTATCGTCCCATTTCAAGTGTTTTCGCACTTTCGAAGGATTGAACCAGTGACTGCAGTCCATCCAGTAGAAGCCGTTCGCCTCAAAGCCAACGTTAGGCTCGCAGTGTGTAAATGACCGTTCATGTTAAACTCGGAACAATGTCAGGTGTGCTGATAGTGTAATATTTATGTCTGCAAGAAGTGTAATGGAAATGTAGAGTTGTGACCACTTTCATGTCAAGTCACACCTCAAAGGCCAAGGTCTGCGATTTATGGCTTCTTGTCATCAGGTGACGTCAGCAATGTGCGCTCAGAACTATTCAAAAGAGTATGATCTGATAGGACACCGATTTCGCTCCTAGCTGTAATAAATGGGGCAATGAGTTTTAGAAATTGAAATGTAGGGTCATCTAAGATTAACGTCATGCAAAAGTTGAGTGTGAATCCTAAAATTGGCTCTCTATGATGACCATAAGAAGGGGTACCTTTAGGGTACAAAGTAGACAAGTGTACAGGACGTATGCACAGCCACATGTGTCAGGAAATGGACCTCGCTAAAAATAAATAACTAAAAAAATAGCGTAACCTAATTAGCCTTCTACTGTAATACCGGCAATATTAAAGCCAGGCTAAACTGGAGGCTGCTGATCCACCACTCTCGGTCGGAGTCAGCCTTAACAGCGAAGTTTTCTTTTAACCTATAGCATAACAGGGTTCCTCCACCACAGCTTCACCATTGAGCTGTTACTATCCGGATGGTGGGCTTGTCGGACAACTCAGCTGCATTCCATGAAGCTGGTCAAATATAACGACTGGGTAAATGCCACCTGGTTTTGAACGCTGTTTGCCCACAGCTGTGTAACCTGAGTCGAAATTCAGTGGGTGAGTTTCACGAATAAATGTCGAGGGTTCTCACAGGGACCGCAAAATCCTTGCTCGTTTTTAAATTGGACTATCGATGGAGACTCATGACAGATGTAACAGGAATCTGACTCTTCAGCATGCGAACCGCTTTATTTGAGAACAAGTGACACTGACGCTGATCACAATAGGCATCAATGCCAGAGAAAATGTCACAGCCTGCCTTCTGGCATATTCTTTGACCGTTCATGTGCTCACTCAACCAATGAGCAATGCAATCAGGAACGGTTGCATCATTCGTAGGGGAGCCGCAATTTGCCATCAGAGGCACTTTTCTGAACCTGGATGTAGTCGCGGGGGAAAGACGTTTGTCGAAGAATCGGAAATTAATTTAGATTTCAGTGGGGGGATGACATAACCAGAAGAGTGTGCGTTAGGGTTTGGAGGGTCCGGTATTCTATCTCTCCACTTTCAGCCGCATCGACACCTAAGTAGTCAACCAACTGGAATGAAACGTCATAAGCCCGATTTTCCTGGCCCGTGCACCTTAGAGGTCGCGTCAGATCTCTCCTGCTTTATGTCGCAACTTCAAATATGGCACGTGCGCACGTGAGGGATGCACCAACATTATGCCGTTTTACGACATAACCCCTTATCGGGCCTGTGCCACGCATTGGGGACTTGCCGGAATTTCCCATGATTCGCGTTGTATGGATGCCGTAGTCTCAGTTATGGAGTTTACCCCCTACCCCGGAACAGCTCGCACCAGCTCCGCTGCCGCCTCGACTAGATTCGTCCAAGCCCGCGTGCTGCGTGACCGTATACTTAATGTTCGACCGGTTTGTCGACTCCCGGATGACTCTTGGCTGTACCAGCTTGTTCTGCTCGATGAAGTCGTACAAGGTTTGAAAATTCGAAAATTCGAAGCCCCATGGGGCCTCGTGAAAGAATGCAAGCCTTCTGTGCCATTGCGCCCGAGAAGAATTACGGTGGTAGATTATCACACGGTTTTGTGTTGAGTTCTCCGTTGGCCGGAATTTACCTCCAACAGCTTCCGGAGATAATCCAAGGACTGATGAAGTTGGGGCTCAGAACTGAGGCCCGTGCACCTAAGCCTTATCAGAGCTGCAAGCATAAAGGAACATCACCGAATGGCAACACCTGCTGGGGTCATTTTGCCCAGATGCTTCATTGTGTCCTCGGACTCCACCATGTCAGATTCAAACATTGAGAAGAAGATGGTCTATCTCGCTTATCGCGACGTTTTTAAAGGTGAACTCGCAAAGCTAAGGAAGCCGAAAAAGGTACGGAATGTGGTGGAGAAGCACACAGATCATCTCCACCATAGGCAACTCGCCGATACGATGGATTTGGAGAAAACCTGCAAGATTTTGGGAGATCTTCTAGCAGCGCGTTTATTCGAATCGGTGTTAGCAGCTAAGGCGACTTTCCCAACACTATTTTCTCCCAGGGAGTTGGGGAACGATACAGCCTTGATTGTGAAGTGCGAGGAGGACGATAAAGATGGAACAGACCCTACTGTTCTGGATATCCTCCATTCTCCCCATATTCGTATGCCAAATGGCACATTCCCTGAGAGTGCTCCGACGGTTCGACAGCATCGCATTCAATGGAAGTCGGGGTGCATCGGATAGCCAACTCGAGGCACGATAGAAACCACAGGGTCCATACTTCAAGTGGGAGACAGTAAAGAGGCTGTGCCCAAGCAAGTCTTTCGCAAAGGTATGAGCAGAAGTCTCCCGAATGATTCTTCCTATAGGTGTCAACGCTGACTAGGATCTATCTTTGCAGGTAGAGAGAAGGGTAAAAAGGGCCTGAAGCGTTCGCGCGATTGCGACATCATATCGACAAATCCCACATACCTCCCTTCCACACTTCAACATTTGATTCTTGCCCAAACTCAACAACTGCTAGAAGAATGCTGCTATATCTTCGCTAAAAAGTGGTTTCCGTCCATGTTGGAGGCCAATGGCAGGGATGCACCCGAGGCGGTCGAATTGACTAAGTGGTGGACGACCCTCTCGAAGTGTGATATCCCCGCAACAGCCATTGCTTTAGGTTATGGTCAGTCGCTGGCAGTCCTGTTTAAGCGCGCTGTATCTATCCGGCATTGCGCTGTTCATCGTCGCCCACGAATTCCTGTCAAGAACGTAGGAGACATGGTTCGAGACGCCTGGTTGCTTTCTCAAGCACTGCAAGACGACTTGCGAGCTGCACAGCTCCTACACTGGTACAACGAGTTGGAAAAGCTCGTTGCACACTTGAATTTAAGAACAAATTTGCAGAGGGAGGCAGCAGAAGCTGAGCTCCAGGATATACACAATGCAAAGATTGAAATAGAGACTAGGCTGGCTGAACTAGAGTCACGGGCAAGCCAGTTGACTCAGACTTTCGAAGCGGAGGGTAGAACCCACCTACCAATTGATGACGAGGCATTGCGGTCCCTAGAAGAGGCACTCGGTCGGCCAGCTCTGGCCAAAGCTCTGCCTATCACTGCACAAAATCAAGTTTGGCAGGGGATAGAGAACAGTGTGGACATCATAACTAGTCTAGAGCACGCTGGCAAAAGGCTGACCATTAAAGTTGAGCCTCACGGTCTAGGTCCTCGAGATCAGCCGCTGCGACGTGCTCCAGTTGAGGTTCCCAATGTGCCCCATGATGCTTACGGGAGCCCTTGCAGTTATACAGGCAAGGTGGAATCCTTGCACAAACGTCGAAAATGTTCCCGATGGACGGATGTGGCCGAGCAAGAGACATTTCAAGGATCAGTCCAGGACTCTCAAGTCACCACAAGATCGATGACGCCTCGGCGGACCACGATACGTGGGCACGAGAGCTTCAGGTCGACACCTGACATGCAGACAAGGGCTAAGAATGAAACAGCTGGGCATGTGCGACCTTTGGCCGGGCAACTTCAGCCTTCGACACAGTACCCTCCAGATCCAATGTGTACAGATGATGACAAGAGCACGGACTATGGCTCCGTTCCTTCGGACTACGAGTGGGGATAACGCGACATCGCTGTCCTCTACTTACATGAGAAGCTATGAGCATTTTCTTCTCCATTTGGAAGAAGGAAGTATAAAGAAGGGACAGGGGGTAGAAGAGTGTGGGCAGGAAGAGTACTGGGTGGCAGGGGAGGCGAGCGTAGGGCTGGAGGTTTGTTGGACTATGGGAGCGAGGGCGGCCACCAAGGCTGAAAATGCTGGAGGACATGCGTAGGAAGACGCTGGACGAGCTGGAATCACTGATGGCCGGACTAAGCCAGGGTTGTGGCCCACCTGCCATTTTTTCATGTTCTCGCGAATATTGTAACTGAGCCGGAATACTTGACAGACCGCAAGATCCCTCATGGTGTTCCGCGGAGTAGAATCACAGATACTTTGCCCGGAGGTGGGCAACAGTGTCGGACCTGCACCAGCTTCTTTCAAATTTCTCAAGTCACACGTCGTCGCAAACTCAAGCGTTGTCGGAATCTGCTTGTTGGGCTTTCAGTTCAGAAGGAATGTACGCATCTAAAAACCAAAGCAGCATTATTCATTTCGATTAGTCTACTCAGACTTTCTTCCGCCAGTAGAATCTCTGATGGCTTATGCTATCCCATCCTACTGTACTATCGGCGTTTGGCACTAGACTTGATATGTCACAGCCGGACAACATCTGTAATATTTCCTCTTGCTCCGCCGCCTTCGTAGGGCTCGACACATTTTCAGATGAAGTTTCTCGCAGACTCCTCAACTCTCTCCATAAAATGCGCTGGTACCAAACACGATTGCAACCCATCTGCAAAATGCACAGAAAGGCCAGCTTACTCTAACAGACATAAAAGATTGCCTTGGAATTGTTGGTGTAATGTGACTCCAAGCACCTGACCCGGTTCGGCAAGTGGTAATTTCTCCAACTCACCCACCTATTCCTATTACATACTTAAGGAACGAAAACGCAACACAACGCGTCGTGTTCGCCTCGTGCTCTCGTTTTAAAGGGGTGTGTTCGTTAGCACGTGACTACGCGATAATAGTGACACGGCACCTAGAACGTTAGACTAAAGCTAGACAGAAGCATCTAGAGCATAGGTATGAGGGTCTAATACTGTATTACGTATGTCTCCCTTAAGGACCATTAGAGAATATGTATATATATTACGCCGCGCTGGTTTCTGCAAGACGAGAAAAGCTGACTAAGCAATATGGCCTGGAATCTCGTCGACCGTCGCGCTCGGAAAGATCCGAACCTCGTTTCCAAAATGTTTGCCCTTTCCTTTTTATCTAATCCACATCCTTTCAAAGACTATGCCGCGAGAGCAGCGAAGCCGGGGCCTCGGCAAGGAGAGTTCTACGACCAGCTAGCCAGCGAACAGCTCAGAGCCGATATACGCAGATGTCAGTCTGCTGCATGGAAGGACATAGTCAAACACATACGAGCGCAGAGCAAGGCATTTCTCGGGGACCATCCTAGGAAGGTCGCGAAGCAGATTCGGGTGTTGTTACAGGGAGACTAGTGGGTTCAATAGGTAGGGTTCGAGTAGAGGCGCAAGGACCCTCAACACCCCTCGTTAACCTTTGCCGTCCTCACCCGCCGTCACCCCACCTATCCCTAACCGCATCATCTCTCCCGTGCCCTGGCCTCCTCCTGCCCCACCTCATCGCCGCAGGCCCTTCTTCACTCCACACCCAGCCCAATTCCCCCCACCTTTCCCATCCTCACCCCCACCCTACCCACCAACACCCGCACCCCATCCCCACTTCCCTCATTCCATTCTCACCCCACCTCAGCGCCTCACCCCATCCTATCCTTACCACAACCGGAGACCATGGGGTGAGAATGGGGTGACTGAATTGATTGGGGAAGAGCATTGAGCGAGGAGGAACTGAAGGGCTAAACTAAGTTAATGAGCTAAGTTAGCTACTCGTTTTAGAGAGGGGATCGGGAATTTAATAAATTACATATTTAATAAGTTGGACATAAATCTAATCAAGACACTTTATAACTGATGTATTAATATGGTTGCTCGGATTAGGGTATGTGATATTTGATAGTGTGAATATTATACTACAGTACATTATAATGAATTGGGACACGATTGCCATAAAACATATTACGGACCGGTAGACACAACGATGTATAGGACGGGATAAATATGAGGATGACAATCCGTTAGAAATAGGGGTTTAAAGGCCGTGTCAGCATGGCCATGGGGGTAGTCGGTTATCAAATTGAAAGCAAGTTTGGTGGTCAGCATATTTCAGGTCAACAAGATGGTCAGCATAGCTAAAATTCGAGTATGAGTCAGTAGAGGTGCCAACCACCTGCTGCACAGGACTCCCCCTGACTAAATTGAATTTTCTGCGGATGACATAAAGTACTGTTGAATTCAGTAGGGACCACTTTAGTGGTCCTTCAACCCATCCCCACATTCAGCCGCCCACATCCCTCTACCCATACTCTCACCTCCCCACCACCACCATTTTCACCCCGACTACACGCCTACACAGGCTTCGCCGCGCCCACACCCACACCACCCTTACCACCTTCACCCGCCCTCACCCCGCCCTCACGGCTCTCATCACCAAAAGCCCATGGACTCTGGTTGCGGTCGCTAGTATCTATCCTCAATTAAGCGGGATTTACGTGAGGGGTGGATGTGGTTCAGGATAGAGTGAGAGAAAAGGGTCAAGGCGGTGGATGGAGGCGAACGTTGGTGAGGGCCGGTGGGGATGGGTGTTAGGTCGAGGACGTTAAGTGAGGTGGGGCAGTTTAGTCACAGGGAGAGTGAGAGCGGGAAAGTCGTGAAGGCGGGGTGAGGGCGGGTGTGAGAGTGGCGGGGTGGTGGAGGGACGTTGATGGAAACGGGCCGTGCGATGCAACTTTATATGTGGCACGTGCACCCGTGGAGGTACTGGATCTATGCCGTTTTCCGTCGTACCCCTAATTGTACTGGCTGTGCGTCGTTGGAGGTTAATTATGTGCCAGGCCTGATACCCACGTGATACAACCAAACACTATTCTTAGAAATATCACAAAGCGACGCTTGAATATCATTGGCTCAGTAAAGATTTAAGCACTGATGTTAAGCGAGTGTTGCATCGTGTAGGCAACAGCCTGGCTTGGCATCCCTTTAAATACAGTACATATCTGAGCGTGTCAACAACACAAACTTCACATTCCACATCGAAGCATTTAGTGTACTAAGTTTTGAAGAACATTTGCAAACAGTCCGAAACTTCAAGTCATCATGAAAGCGTCGTAAGATCCAGGCCCATTCCTTAACGGCAGTAGATTCTGAAACTGCGAAATTATAGGAACCCCTTCGATGACCTTCGAATAGCTCTTGGGACAATTCACCACCAAATAGCATCTGTCGGACTAGATATCGGAGAATGGTTACCCGTGTTGCGGGGGTTGCAACAGTGTCTAGTACTGGACGGATCTGCCTCCAAAGTGGAGGAAGGTTTCAAGAAAGTATTTGCAGATTGGAAACTTTTGAATGAAAAGGCAAAGCTGGAACTGCTCCAAAGGGAATCTCCTGCTCCCGGAGCACCTATGACTCACGATACGCTTGATTGGGATTGGGATGGACCTTTGTATCATGACTGTGGCGATGCTTTGCGGCACATCGAGGAGATAGTATATGATTCAGAGGACGGCAAGCAGTGGTGAGTCTACCTTTTCAAAACACCATAGTTGCTCTAACATCGGTACCAGCTATATAAAAAGGGAGCTCTCCTCTATTCAGAGGTTCAGAACCTCTGAATACGAATGCAATGGTCATTATCACAAAGGTGGGCAGACGGCGTCCCAACCATTTGCCGATTAAATCAATTGGGCAGGGTATTCGAGCTATGGTTTATATCTCACCAAATTCGAAGGATAACTAAGGACCAAGCGTCGCATGATGAAGAAAGTAGCAAGGGCGAGATGGTGGAAGGGAGGAACGTAGCGCGAGCTAGCTTGTGTAGAAAGGAATATGTGTTGTTCATGTTTGATGGGGGCGGGTCGCTTAGATTACCTCTTTGAATTAATCGAACTTTGGTGCTATTCCCGTTCCGAATTAATCGAACCCCAGCCCCAATACAAAAAATATGCCCGGCGGGCGGCCTCGAAAGTATCCTAATAAGGCCGCTGCGAAGGCTGCAGACAGGCTTAGAGCTGTCGAGCGAAGAGCCGCGGCGACGAAGGCTCTAAGGGAAGGTCATGCTGTTGGTGGCAAAGCTGATGGTGGTAGTGATGGTGGCTATCGTTTTATCCTAGAAGACAGTGTATGTTTAGGTGCAGAGATCATTCATATATTTCATGTGAGTTGGTTATCACTAAAGGCATTTGGTAGAGTCAATGGGCAACAGATCGCCAGACCCCACGCGACTGTCAACCAGTCCCCGAGCCCTGTGGAAGCAC
The DNA here is from genome assembly GCA_001630605.1 of Pseudogymnoascus pannorum. NCBI lineage: Eukaryota > Fungi > Ascomycota > Leotiomycetes > Thelebolales > Thelebolaceae > Pseudogymnoascus > Pseudogymnoascus pannorum. The sequence goes on from LNAS01000175.1 coordinate 12,285, forward strand.
CTTCCCCAAGTCTTCCAGCGCTAAGCCCGTCATTAGCGGACGTGAACGGACTGGACATCCCTAGTCTTGATGCATTTGGAAAATTAACTTTGGAATCTACGACCGAGGTTATTAGTGACGGTGAAGGCCATGATCTAGACAGACAGGAAGTATGGAACTCCACAAAGAATACGGGAAACCTTGACAACGCCCACAGTGACGACGATTACAGCAATAGGCTCAGCGATGTCTTCATTGACTTCAGCGGTGACTTTGGCGACGATTTTCATAGCAGGACAGGCGAGGTAGATGATGGAGAGGCCAGTATTATTAACGGAGAAGTATGTTAACCTAATCAACGGCATGAAAGACGACTAACAATATTAGTTATCACCCGTACTCTCATCGGGAACTATATCCGATAATGCCAGTAGCAGCCCACCCACACCCTCTCAGCCTGAAGCTCATGTATCTCAATCAGCACAGCACCTGATTGACCAGCTCACTTATCCGCATACATGCTCACGTGAACATCACGCTCTCCTTCTACAGAACCATTTGCACAGAATCCGGAACCATCGCTACACCAATTCTGAATGCAGCAGCGTTGACGATTTGCAGCAGCTTGTGGATCCGACTCTTCCCCACAACAGCTATATTCCAGATGTGTTGAGCCGAAATGATATCAAAATCGCAGACCGATACACGTGCTTCGACAGCCGTCCGGCAGAACCGCTAATATTATCGGATGAACGTATGCAGGACTGCCGATTCCGAAAACTGTTTGAGGGCCGAGAGAGTGATTCTACCCAACCGCAGAATGTTTGCCTCCATCTACATACATCTAGTAGGCTAGCGCGGCCTCCAACTAGAGCAGTGGATATCGACAGTGCCTGTGGGTTTACAACAAGTCTAGGTGCCTTCCTGAATGGACTTGACTGGGTGATGAAGCCTCACAGAGTGCGAAATATGAGCCATAACATCCATGGTGTGCACCTATCATTTCAAACCGAAGGTTCAGATGGCAAAACACCGCACTCTTCTATCCCGGTTCACAAAGTACCCCACATCCACCTAGGGACTGGTGTTGGGCTTCTTAAGATTGAAGCTTTTGTTCTATTCCCTCGGATATCAAATCGGACTAGCAACTTTTTATTGGATAGCGAGGAGGAAATATGGTATGATGAGATATGGATGCCCGCGTTAATTCAAACCATCCCAAGTGACGAATTTCAA
>LNAS01000177.1:0-45014 GCA_001630605.1 Pseudogymnoascus pannorum
AGTCCATGGTGTTGATTGATTCCGTGGTCTTGCGACTTGTGACAAGTGTCCGGATTGATTTGTCATCCGCCTTCGGTGGATAATCACATGACCGTTGCCTGGTTACCAGCCAGATAAGGCTATCTTAGCGCCGGAGCCTCTCAAAAATTGTTTCCAGAAAGTTTTCGAGGTTCGTTAAGACCCTTCCACCTTTTCCTCTTCCTTTCACCCACCTCTTCTCTCCCCCGTCACCTCTAAAGTTCTATTCTTGCGATAGACTCCAATTATACCACCACATACCACCTCATTTCAAATTTTCGTGTCGCAAAATGCCTTCCCTTACTCCAGTACGTATTCCCCATTGTCTCGATCAACATTCTAGGACGTTTTGGGGTTGATCTTTGGTTTCGGCGAAGAGAGTCTAATTTTTATTTCTAGGTTGCCTTTTACGGCCTTGAGGTGCCATGTGGCGATGAGATCGTCCCAGCGGTCCCAGACTTCCCAGCAACTGTAAGTTAACATACTATTCAAGCTATGCGCCGTTTGCTTGTGCCCATTCTAAGCCACGCCCATGACTTTCCTGCACTCGTGATTGCAGAACTAACCATTATTTAACAGTTCCGCATCACTATGGCTGCGATTGACCCAAGCGCACCGATCGACCCAGAGGCGTCCGAGGGCAGTACTGTTGCACGCGCAACTCTCAAGTTGATCCGCGAGCCGATTGGCCCTATGGATGATGAGGATGATTCGGAGGGTGATGATGATGACGAATACATGCGTGCTCTGCTTTCCGGACCGGATTCAGAGGAGGATGATTCGGAAGAGGATGAGGAAGCTGGACCCAGCGACCCTGCCAAGTCGAAAAAGGCCCGCAAGCAGGCTGCTCTTGAGGAGCTTTTGGCCTCTATTGACAAGGACGACTCTGATGAGGATATGGAGGATGAGCCCAAGAAGGTGAAGGGAAAGGCCAAGGCCGCTGCTGAGGCGGATGATGAGGAGGATTCTGATGAAGATGATGAGGAGGACATGGAAATTGAGGAGTTCGTTATCTGCACATTGGACGCAGAGAAGGTGAGCTTCAAAGAGAAACCGAGTACATTACAGGTTGCTAACTTTATCCCCAGAACTTCCAGCAACCTATTGACATCACCATTGGAGAGGATGAGCGTGTTTTCTTCAAGGTTACCGGAACCCACTCCATCCACCTTACCGGAAACTACCTCATCGCTGACGATGACGGACACAACCACCACCACCGCGTCTACGACTCCGATGAGGACGATGATGAGGACGATGAGGATTACGACCTGTCTCCCGATGAGGATGAGCTCCTTGATGATGATGAGGAGAGTGACGAATTAGACACTCTTGACGACCCACGCATCCTCGAGCTTGAGGATGATGAGGAGGTCCCCGAGCTTGTCACTAAGGCTGACAAGAAGGGAAAGAACAAGCGCGCCGCTGAGGAGCCAGCCGAGACCCTTGACGAGATCATGGAGAAGACCGGCACCAATGGCGAGAAGCTGAGCAAGAAACAGCAAAAGAAGCTCAAGAACAACAAGGGAGAGGCCATCGCTTCCGAGACCGCTGCCACCGACAAGGATGCCAAGAAGGTCCAGTTTGCAAAGAACCTTGAGCAAGGCCCAACTGGATCTGAGGCCCCAAAGCCTGCCGCCAAGGGAAAGGCTGAGCTCGGTGTCAGGACCGTCAAGGGCGTCAAGGTTGACGACAAGAAGATTGGTACCGGACCAGCGGCAAAGAAGGGTGACCGTGTCGGCATGCGCTACATCGGAAAGCTCACTGATGGCAAGGTCTTCGATGCCAACAAGAAGGGCAAGCCATTCAGCTTCAAGCTCGGTGTTGGAGAGGTCATTCAAGGCTGGGACTTCGGTATTGCCGGCATGCAGGTCGGTGGTGAGCGTCGTCTTACCGTCCCAGCAAACTTGGCATACGGATCCAAGTCGCTCCCAGGCATCCCAGCCAATAGCACTCTCGTTTTCGATGTCAAGATGTTGGAGATCAAGTAGGCGACCGCACTTAAAATGGCGGTTGCGGGCAGTTGATCAATTATTCGCCTTTCAGAGATGATCTCAAATAATTGGATCTCTTGCCACTAATGTAAAACTCGATATGGCGCTGGTGCAACATTTTCCAAGGACCTCCTTATTTTTTTGTTCCGAACGCCTCGTTGGTGTGGTGTATTTTGCATCTGTCCCCGACCTGAGCAGTGGTTATGGCCCAGGTCTTCATAGACTTTGTGGATGTGGGGGAAGTGCCCATGGGTTGATGGGGTTTGTGCATAATATGGCGTTTTTATCCAAAAATCATCTTTGTTTTTTACAGAATTTTGTAAGCTCAATTTTCAGTATGTAGAGCATTTAGATTGAATTGACGTCGTCATTAAATATGAATGGTAGCTGGTGATTCTGGAGTGTACGAGTGACTGTTGGTTTTGAAATCAAGCTTGTTTTTTGGTGGCAGATGTCTGGTAAGGTCAGGCTGTCTAGACGGAAGGAAGGAGCATCCGGAGATATGAGCGACACGCATTTCTACTTCAAGTTTGCACTTGGTGTCTTTGTTTTGAATCAAGATGGCTGCCATTTTATGGCAAATCTCTTAACCAAGACATACATTCTTTATTACATCTGTATCCCAGTGTTTATAGCCCATCTTGTTCCCCAACTTCAGGTATGAAACGGATTCGCAGCCAGGGCGATAGTCCTGGCGACTTCGTCATTTATGAAGACGAAATCGAAGAACCTCTAGATCGCCGATCGAATACTCTTATATCCCCCAGCAAAGAAAGCAGCCCACGACCGTCGAAAATCCGTCGCCATGGTTCGAAAATCCTCTCCGTCCTGCGCTCACTGACAAATAGTGGTAAGAGTCTCACAAGTCCTTCTGTGAACAGCACTCTTTCAGGCAAGACCTGCCCGTCCCTAGACTTTATATCTCACAGCTGACAAATATAGCATCGAGCACGAGCAATCTTGAACCTGCACCTCCTATACTTCCACGGATAGGCAATGTGGAGCTTGCGCGAGAACTAGTCAAGAAAGCCTCGATGTCATTCAACAATATGCGTCCGTCGTTGCAACCACCTACTGTCGTCATTCGCTCGCCCAAAAGCCGACCCAGTCTTTCACTTGAAAAGGGGGTGCTGGAGCTTACACCAGAAGTCTCACCTTCAACAAGTGGGGAAACAAGCGGGAATAGCGCTGGAAAGCAGTCTGCCCCAGCCCGGACAAATTCCACTGGCATGACGAGTTTGGACTCCAAGTTTTCAGCGGGAAAGATGGCATCAGGGCATTCAGCAAATACCGAAAACAAGAAGGCAACGGTGACAAACCAGCAGGTAGAGGAAGAGACGATTGTTAATAATAGCTTGATGCCTATTTCAGAGGTGGCGCAAGAAGTCATGATTGCCCCAGTACCTGTTCCAAGTAAGCACGAACTTAGTCTAGCCTTTGGTATTGCTTTACGCATACTGAATTTCATTGAATAATTTGAGCAGAACTTCATTCCTCTAACAAAAATACAGCTGTCATCACTGTCGAAAAGGCTGCTGCGGCCAAGATATTCTTCGAAACCCATTATAACGGATTACTTGCAAGCGGGCCAAGTCCTCGATCCCTGCGTCTCAGAGAGTTTGAGGGACTTCTTTATGAGAATTCGGCACATATGACCCATGCTGAGATGGTCGAACATCGCCGGGATTGGCTTCATAGTGAGACTAATTATCTTCGTGAGGTCCGCGTAATGAAGTCTAGGAACCACCTTCACAAGCAGAATGGAACGGACCCGATGGTCTCGCAATATGAAATTGTGAAGGTACTTGGAAAAGGAAGCTTTGGTGTTGTCCGCCTTGTCCGTGAAAAGGATGACGTCTACAGTCCGTTTAGTTTCTTCGAACCCAAGAAAAAAGAAGTTTACGCTATGAAAGTCATTCGAAAGTCTGATATGCTACGGAATAGCCAAGAGGGGCATCTGCGTGCCGAACGGGATTTCCTTGTTTCTTCAGAAGGATCGAGATGGTGAGCTTTCTTCTAGTCAAATATTAGAAACGTATGCTGACCCGATGACACAGGGTTGTACCGCTTATTGCCAGCTTCCAAGATGCGAATAATCTTTACCTAATTATGGATTATATGCCTGGTGGAGATTTTTTGGGACTCTTGATCCGAGACAACATCCTTTCAGAGGCAGTAACCAAATGGTATATTGCAGAAATGATACTCTCCATTGAAGAGGCTCATAGGCTGAAATGGATTCATCGTGATATCAAGCCTGACAACTTTTTGATTTCTGCCTCTGGACACCTGAAAATTTCTGATTTCGGTCTAGCATTTGACGGACATTGGTCCCACGACCAATCCTTTTACAACAATCACAGGTACTCTTTGCTCACAAAGCTCGGTATCAATGTTGAAGGGGATTCCATTGACAAAAAAGATGGCCGGACAGTAGCAGTCGCCATGCAACTTGCTCATGTTGTTATGGGTGGCAAAGATAAGCATGAGAAGAAAACTTCTGGCTCTGATGAGGGAATTCTTAATTGGCGCAATCGGAATGGTAACCGGACTCTTGCCCGCAGTGTTGTTGGGACAAGCCAATATATGGCACCTGAAGTGGTCCGGGGCGAGCTTTACGATGCAAGATGCGACTGGTGGAGCGTTGCAGTTATTCTTTATGAGGTGAGGGACCTTGTTACGTATGGTTATGCTGGATCTAACACTCACAAAGTGTCTCTATGGTCATACGCCATTTCTTGCTGAAGAAGGCGGAAGGGCTCAAACAAAGCTTAATATTCTTGTAGGCCCTTGCTTTTCATGTTGATTATCAAGACCTAATCCGAAACAGAGCCACCGGACTACATTTTCATTCCCAAGCAAGCCCTCTGTCAGTAGCCGATGCCAAGATCTCATCAAACGAATGATCCAGGAGAAAGGAGAACGCCTTTGCTCGCGCCGATACAAGGCGAGAGACTTGGTTTCATCAAGCAATCGTGACTATGCTGGCCGTTACGTTTATCCTGATGACGCAGAGGATATCAAATCACACCGTTGGTTTAAAGATATCCTTTGGGATCGTATTCACATTATGACCCCACCTTTTGTGCCGGCTATCAAGTCTATTGACGACACCCACTATTTTGATGAAGAGGAGCCTATATCCGACTTTAGTACCAGCGTAGATGAGGGAGTGAATCTTACTCCACCCACGAATGACGAACTTGACGCTGCGCTTCGATGCTTCAATCGCGAAATTCAAATATTAGCACGGGGATACGTGGGTAGCGCTTATGATTCCATCAAACTCCGTCGGATCGAGCGAGAGATTGAAGGGTTTGTGATGAGCGAGGAACAGAAAGAGTACCTTCGAGGATTCGTGCGTGCCTACGGTAGGAAAGAGAAAAAGAGGCCCAGGGATAGATTGCTCAGGGATGGGGAGTACAGACAAAGAGTTCTGGAATGTAGAAAGAGAAGCGCTTTCCTGGGATACAGCTGGAGGAGGATTCAGAAGAATAGCCTGAGAGACCTCAATGAGAAGAGAGGCACTGGTGGCGGAATGGGACGCAATGGATTGGAAGCAGCAAAGGGGAAGGCTAAGGTATGGATGAGAGGGAGATTGAGCGTCAACTAGAGCCAAAGGGGGATAAACTTGTCGAGGCTGGCCTCGGTGAGAGTTTGCGGAACAGTTCGGTATGAAATTGGTAGCGAATCACTCGGGTCTTGAGTTTTGGGAAAAGTAGTTTTAAATGAAGGCGCTGATTGTCGTTGTTTGATACCCATAGTTAGGTGCACTGTTTGTTGGCAAAGTACAATTCGTTCGTGAACACCCAATAAATAGCAACAATGGCTTTAATCCAAGCGAATGCCAATGAGGCGCTGTCAATGTGTCTCACTGCACTGCAGCTGGACTGAGACATGCCACCACATCATACCGAGTGTTACCCCTACAGTACTGCTGGAGTTCCTAGTGACTGGTTATATGTAGAGTGGCACAAAACGGTTGTAACTACCAAACGTTTTCGTGGCACTTGCCCATAACCACTTGCACCACAGAGAGCGCAACAGGCCATGGTATTGGAAACGGGTGCTTTGTGGATGGATAGGAGAAGCAATATTTAGCCTTTGCTAGTGTGATATACACAATGAGCGAAACTACAGGAGCTACCTCCACATAATTCATATAGTTTGCGTTAATGGGTACTCGCGTCATTCATTACAGCAACTATATTTTGTCAGCGATCACTGCCCGACGATGCGAATTAATGAAGTAGGGTATTGCTAATGGTGTGCTGTCAATGGGCCTTGTCGTCCTCGCGGCGACTATCTGTCGATCATAATGCATCAGAGCTCTGAAATACGGATAGCTGGATAGGTGAAACTGAGACATGTTGCTCCATTGACTGATAACTGCCAGCATTGGACATTAGAATACCAGATTTTGAGATAGTGGCGCAAATTACCAGGTATCAGAGAGCGCAAAAGAAAATTAATATTGATGGTGATTGATTTTTAACCAAAACAAGTGCAGTTCAGTATATACGTGTTGTGTATAAAGGCACGACAGATGGCCGCTGAAAAATCATCAAAAGTTCGCAAACACTATCGCCCGAGTTACCTCACAATCAAATCACCGCGACTATTACTATTCCGTTCTTATATAACAACCCAACAACCCCAACCGCTAGCGTAAGCTTTCCCCTAACCCTCCCTTGCTCCAGTCTAACAGTATACCTAGGACTATGCAGCTCCTTTTCGTCTCGCTCATCGTCGTCCTCCCTGCTATCCTTGCAGCACCACTTCAAATTCGCCAGGGTGATGATATATTGGCTGATTTAGGCGACTCGGTTGGCGATCTTCTGGACGACATTACTCTTAGATGATCCTTCAAGGCGTGGCGTCTAGCCTGGTCACAGTGCAGTGACCGTGGACATATATCTATTGTTGTACAATGGGGATGGAAAAATAGGTGTTTCGTGACAATGTAGTTTGGCTAGGATGCTGTTACGTCGACTGATAATTTCTGTTGCACAATATTGCCGGGAAGCCCACCACACAGAAGACAAAAATACAACAATATTAGCAATTACTACTTTATGACACATCTAATTTAGCCTGTGTAACATATAAATGTATATTAAAGCACGATAGAAGCCTGTAAGGACGCCATTTATATCGAGTTCACATCTACGAACGACTCCTGTCTCTAAAATCAGCACTAGAATCACAGGCCTTCAATTATTTCACCGTTTTCCGCTAATACCACAACTCCTAATGTTAGCTCCAGTACCTACCCTCATTACCCCCATGTAGCAATTTGTATTAGAGCCATGCAACTCCGATTCGCCCTAGTCCCCCTTCGTTTTCCCATTATCTTTGTAGTACTGATTCCACATCGCCAGCTTGTTACCGACCTGACCGCTGTGATTCCCAATGTTGTCGATCTCCTGGAGATTAGTGGTGGTATTAATTTATTGGGCGGACTCTCGGGAGCGAGAAATCGTACCTAGCCACCATGCAGTAGCAATCGGACGCAGATCCTCTATAAATGGATATTTGTATATATTCATCATCATTGACGGGATACCACCTATTATGATTGTTGTATACTTGTCTAGGGGAATAACTTCTATTACCTGCCAAAGTCATCTTTCTCGTCTGGTACCATATCCATGTCCTGTCCACACATCGTCATGTGTTCGCCTCCCATCATAAAATTCCCCACCACGCCCCTCCTCCGCTATCCTCTCCTCCCGCATATACATCCTTTCATCCCAATTCCTTCTCTCCTCAACCCACTCCTGTGTATTCTTATCCCTCCCCCTCCCCTCCCTCTTCCCTTCCACTCTTTCCCGCCCCGTGATTCCCTTAAAATGTCTCTCGTCCCTCTCCTTCATCTCCTTATACTTATCCCCCGCAAACAGCAATCCCACCCCACCTAAAGCCATTCCAGCAAGGGTAACAAGTATCTCATCATCCGCATTCCCCTTCCCCTTGCGCTCTCCCATGCCTTCCCCCCTGCCCTTCCATCTATCTCCCGCCTTGACCGCCTGCTTCGCCAGAACACCGCCGACAGCTACACCCATCGCACTTCTCGCTACCGGGTCATCCATGAAGCGCTCAGCGATGCCTTCAGAAGAGCTAGTTATGCTCCTGCTTCTTCTTCTTCTGTCCTCACTAGCTCCCCTACTCCTATCTCTACTCCTATCTCTACTCCTGTCCCTTCTCCTACCTCCATGTCTGTCATCCCCGCGCCTTGACGCCCTTCGCGGCGCGCGCATCGACTGGCTCCTCCTCGTCACTAATCCAGGTCGCTGCGGAGGTGGGGAGACCAATCGTACCTGTCTTGACTTTGGGGGCGAGTATTTTCTTGTATTGGTAGGGCGATGACGTTTCGATCTCTCGACATGACCATCTCTGTCCTGGGCATCTTTGTGTCTTGATCTGCGGTCGTCACGGTGGGAGTGGCGGGCGCGGGAATCGTCAGATTGATAAGGCAAGTCTGGATCCGAACCCGGCGATGGGAAGCGGCGGTGGGTGTTGTGCTCGGCATTTGCTCCGGTTTGGGTGTGTAGTTTTTTGGTGATGTATGGGATGTCTTTTCCCATGGGTGAGGTGATTTTGTCAGGAAGCTTGTCAAAGTGTTTGTCAATTAGTTTATCTGAGGCCGAGAGACCAAATCCGATGAGTTCAGCCATGCCTGGGTGTGGATGGTTCTCTGCGGTAGCTCAGGTGTTGATCGAGTATTTGAGGAGAGTAAATCAGAATGCAGATCCGAGGAGCTATGATAGTGTGGATTTGTGATGTTTGATCGCAGGAATTAAAGATGAAGGCTAGATCTTCAATGATATAAGAACTAAGCAATTCTCGCATGGTGCTCAAACGCTACAGTCATGCTAGCAACATTGCCACCCAAGCGCCTTGTTCTAGATGCCATCATTGTGCATCCCTGCATTCTCACAGTTAGCCACTGAATAAGCTCCATTTCATCGATCTTCGAACTAGAATCAGGACAGAAACACTCGGACTGGCCTGTGCCACGTGTATTAAGTAAGAAGGGATAGTGCTACTCATTTAACCCAATCGAAATGAAGCATTCTCACTTGTCGTTGGGAATCTTGGCGGGAAGCGGGAAGACCCTGGTAATAAATGCCGTAGGATATTTAGACCCTGGCACTATGACGACATAGTTTCAAACCAAGTAACAAATTCGATCCAAATGTCAATGGGAAAGGCCGAAATAAGTGCCACGATATCATACATTGCATCGTATCTCTCCCCAATTAAATTAAATCCCGCAGTATAATAAGCACTATGGTATAAAATCCTCAGAGTGTCTTAAGAGGAGGCCACAGTTCACGACGTTCACGTGACTCTTAGTCAGGAAATCAGCGAATGCAAGTAGTTTTAAACCACATGCAAGTGGTTCGAAACCGAACCTGATTTCCAAGTTATCTGTATTTTAAACTGCCAATAGTGCCTACATTTATCTCCCGTTATGAAAATAAGCACGGCTTGCTTGACATGTCAAACATGGAAACGCAAGTGCAGATCGGCACGGATAGCGGGCAATTCTATATTTACAGCGCTATGTGAGGCTATACAAACGTCCTATGCAGAAGAGATTATCTATCTTGTAGACTTATATTGTGAGTATATCCATTACAAGCCCCACTGCCTGTTTCTTGAGCCTTCGCACAAAGGAAGTGTCGTGCATAGGAATGTCACGACTGTAGCAAGCCTTAACTAATCTCGGCTGACTCGTTCGATTGTCGCCCCACCCCAAGCTATGACAGTGGTATGTAAGTCCGCATGTAGCGCATCCAGAGCGTTCTTGTCATGGAGGGTCAGATTCTGTGATATTTCAGATGGGAGAAGCCGCACTGTATATGGGCTTCTGCAACTGAATGTAGGGGGCTCTGGTGAGATACTTTTCACATCTTGTGCGTTTATCTGCGCAACACCCTGTTCTAGAAAATTCGGATCAGTCACCGAGCGCACGAGATCAAAGAGGCCCTTCCAAACCTGATGTCTGAATGGCTTCTTTGCCATCGCGCAACTGATTACGTAAGGATTCGCACACGATACCAGTCTAATCCCTGAGCCAAGTTTTCGAGAACAGCGCAATCTTCTTTTGCAGTTATTTCTGAAGATACGAAGCAAAGTAGGAGAGTTCTGACACAACCTTAAAGGTGCACGGGTAAGAAAATCAGGCGTACAACGTAAGATCAGTGACCCTTATGATAGTAGCAGCAGCAATCGAGGATTCCTATACACCTCAGAACTCATCTCTAACCCATGATCTCCATCATCTCGCCCTGCACAACCTGGCACTCAAACTCACGAAACCCCACATCTCCCACGCGTATCTCATAATAACCAATAATAACGGGGGCCACGATACACATCACCCAGTGCCTCCGGCCAGCTCCCCGGTCACCGAAAACATCTCGCCGTTCCAACAGCGCTTTCAACCATCGATACAGGACCAAAAAACGACGCCATCCGCCAGTGCAATCCCATACGACCATGACCATTGACGCTACTTCTACCAGACGCGAAGTGAGAAACAGCCGTTGTCATCGTCCCCATACGACTGATTATTAAATCTTAAGTGATCTAGAGATTGTGATTAGTCTATAGTTGCTGTTTTACCTGTGAATACCCATTTAATATTTTCAGCCATCAACTCGTCCCATAGTCGACTAGATGGAAGTTGGTTAAATCTTCTAAACCCATGAGGAAGTCCAGGAAATGTATTTATTTTCACTGCAACACTAAAATACTAGTAAGCCTTTGTCCCTGTTAAGAATTGCAAAATACGATAGGAACAATAATTACCCAATCTTTTCCAATCGTTGAGCGAATAACAACCCATCGTCCCTCAATGGGTCGTTTCCAGCTACCATAATTGCTGTGCTTGGGAATCCTCGCAACATCTTAGGATTAGTTAATCCCACATCTGGGTCAGTGGCCCCTGCTTCTCGGACCCTGTCTCCCATGAAGTCCACGAAGAATCTCAAGACTTGACTAGACACAACTGGAGCTTCTGCACACTGAGCTCGTGAAGCAACCTCTCTCGAAGATAACTCTTCGAAAGGAAATCTCTCCTCATTGATCACTAGCCACGGAATAGACAAGACCGCGCCTCTAAGTCTTAGCGTCTCTTGGGCCTGTATGTGGCCATTGGTATGAGCCAAAGCAACAGTTGCTGCCAAGTTCGCCCCAGCTGAAATCCCGCCAACAACTACATTCGTCAAATCGCCTCCAAACCCTTCTATATTTGCAATGACCCAATGAAATGAATCTAATGCATCGTTATGTGCAGCTGGAAATGGATACTGTGGTGTATGCCTATAACATACACTTACTACCATAATATCCAAATAAGCCACAATTCGAGCGCATGCTGCATCTTCTGAGTCGAGAGTTCCAAACATAAAGCCGCCACCATGGTAGAACACATATATTGAGAACTTCATTGCGCTCGTTAGTATTTCTGGATATTTAGGCTTGTATATTCGGATAGGGATGTTGTAGTTGTCATGGCCGCAAATGAAAAGAGTTTCCATTTCCACTTTCGAGGTGAGATCTAAAAGAAATATATTAGATAGAGGAAACCGGTCCAGCTATAGTGTATAGCACTACCTTCTTGAGCCATGTATATTCGCGATGCTTCCTCTCTACCCCTATTTGTAGTTTCCTGTATTTGTTCTGGGGCGACATTGCCAATAGGCAAGGGTGGCGGAGTACCATTCGTCTGGACATGGTCGTTCCACTCATTGGAAATATCCCCAAATTTGGAGAAATCGGCCATCTTCTAATAAGATGTCAAGTCAAATCTAATAATTCTTTAAGTTATTAAAATCGTGTGCTTATAACTAGAATATTAGACAGATGATTATTTGATGCAAGAGCTTGGGGAAATAATCCATTCTTTATTTTTCCACAGATAGGCCGGGGATCGGAAATATCATCCATGGAAGAGGGGTCTTGCCGAGGCTTGGGTGGATATATAGGTGCTACGGCTCAAATTGGTAAGAATAGTGTAATAATGTACGGTTACGCTCGCGCTAAATTCCACTGGGCCAAAAAGACTACAGCACTCCAACTCATACGGAATATGCGTAATAATATACTGCAAATTGTAATGGTCGCACTCTGACACCTTGTTTCAGATAGTTGAAAAATGTTTATGGAAGACGGGCTTTGCCGAGGCCTACATGGCATATAGGTGCTACGATTCGCTTTGGAAAGGATTCGAGAAAATTGGTAGAATATCAAAATGCTTTAGGTAGTATACCGGTGTCATCTTTAAGTACCTGTTTTTGCCAGTACCCTCTTACCGAATCTATCTATTGTCATAACGCACCTTATTAACAAGGGTCCCGATCTCGCTAATCTGAATAAATATATCATCCCCATCCTGAAGTACTACTTTTGGCTCGCGTACACAGCCAATTCCAGCAGGTGTGCCTGTTAAAATAAGACTTCCAGCCTCTAGGGTAGTTCCCTGTGACAGATAAGAAATTTGTTTCCTGATATTAAAAATCATGTCCTTGGTGTGACCATCCTGCACAGTAGTACCGTTGTAGACAGCCTTGATTAACAAGTTTTGCGGGTCCGGAATGACAGAAGGGGCAACCAGGACTGGGCCTATGAACCCGAGCATCAGTACTCATTACATCAGGTTGACCGGTATATACTCACCAACTGGACAACTCCCATCCAGCCCTTTAGCGAAAGACCATTGTGGGGTAGCCCTTTGGAAAGAACGCGAAGACACATCGTTCGATGCCGTATAGCCTAGCACATAGTCAAGTGCCTCTCTTTCGGGTATATCTCTACCGGTTTTTCCAATGACAACACAAAGCTCAGCTTCATAGTCACTCGTTCCATCCTGAGCACATTTGGGGATATTGATCGATGCAGGGTACGGGCCAGATAATGCCGAGCGAGGCTTCGTGAACATGATTGGAGCTTTCGGTAGCTCAAGGTTGCACTCCTGTTGACATAAAATCAGTATTAAGATCTTTCACATGGCGTGGTGAACGTACTCTTGCGTGACACGCGTAATTCAGACCTAAACAGCGGATATAATCACATTGCTCCCGACCGATGGGAGATAGAAGCTTAATTGAAGTTAGATAAATTAGAGGAGCGGTAGTAGTGAAGGCTCACTTGTTTCACATGCAAAATTCTGTTTGTAATTCTTCCGTCAAATATGGTTCCGTCAATAAGGTACGCGCTGATCTCTTGGCCATTGAGCGAATCTAGACCAATATCGCGAGAAGAATCAACAAGTTGTCCAAGGTGAATTTGATTATCCTCTAAGGCAATGAATCGAATCAAGTGTGTCCAAGAAGGCATATTGGTGAAAGAAAGTGGGTAAGCGATGACAAGGGCGCTAATTTTGAGGCCTAAGTCGTACAAATTACGGTAAATTAAGAAGCTGAATAGCATTTGAGGGAAATATCTGATTTTGTATTGTCCCGTCCTTAGATCGCATAGGACGTCCAGCGACAATCACTACGTTCCATGGGAGCCGGATAATTCACCCAGATAAATGAACCATGTTCAAAACTTTCCAGGGAATACCGACAAGGGAATGATACACCCCCCCCCCCCCCCCCNAATCTAGAGAATAAATACCTGTCTAGAAGATTGCTAATGCATTCGGCGGGGAGGCTACAGCTCCCTGGTACCTCAGCGGCACGCTGGTCACAAAAAAAGACCAACGGTTTTTCAACTTGCACAATTCAGCTAGCGCATCGAGATCAAACAGTTCCCCTATTGGAGTCCCCCACCCTGCTAAAAGTACAGGATGAAGAAGCCATTCTTCTTCCACGGGTGCTTAAAATAAAATAGTATTAGCGTGAGAATTGAGAAGGCAATTTATACGAAAGAAATCAGGTATACTAACGAATGCACTCAAGAGCAGGATTGTCCGCAGCGATTGCCGCAAACTGCCGTTCCCAGAGCCAGCGTGCCATATCCTCACCCTGCTTGAGGCCGGGCCAAGCGGGACTTTTAGTACGGAAGGCTTCTTTGGCCTCGTCAGTAGAACTCTGGTATGCAGAAACATAGCCAGTCCGCACGAAGAGAATGTCGCCCTGTCGGGGCTGAATATCTCTTGCGGAGAATATTGCCTCCATTTCTTCAACGGAAATCGGGTGAGTGCTTATTGAGTTGTAGGGAATACCCTGCTCAGCGGCCCACAGAGGATAATCGATGAGGATTCCACGGCCGGCAATGGCCTTCTCGGACCAACCATCAAGGCCGTTAATGCTACGGTCGGGTCCTTCATGAATGTCTTTTTGTGTTACTCTGGATATATCATTTAGATTTTGGCTTAAAAAACAAGTGGAATGAGATCAATGCTGATTATTTGCTTACCCGTTATAGAACTTCGCTTCGGCTTGGTAGGCAAAATGTCTGAAAGAGTCCCATTGAGTACTTGTTTGGGTATTGAAAGTTATCTTCCAAAAATATTAGTACCCCATACCATAATTTGCTAGGTAACATACTATGTCGTCATTGATAACTCTTGGGGCTTTATTGATTATCTTCTGCTCAAAATCAACACGGCCAAGGAGTGCAGGCTTGACGGCATCTAATGGGAGGCTTGACGCGGTCAGAATTGTTCGATATTGTGAAGAACTTGAAAACCCACTCCATGGTAACTCTCTCTCCTGTGAGAATTTCCTCCCGTGCGGCTCTCAAAACAGTCTCATCTGTAAGATGGTTCAAAGCTCCTAGAGCTGGATTGCGCCAAAGGCCCCATGCGGAATGATGTGGATCGCCAGCGCGAAGGGGCAAATCATCAAATTTGGGAATTGGTTGGGCTAAAGGGGACGACATTATTGCGGTCAACTGTCGGCCAAGGAAGTTGCGAAACTATGTAGTAAATATTAAATGTGGATTCGGCTATTTATATTGCCTTTGAAGCTTTGTTTGAATGTAGAGGTTAAACTTTCCCGGGAAGGGGGGACCGAAATCTATGTGCCACAAGGAGGTTGGTGACTTAGCGAGAGCACATTGACGCCTGTTAAAGCATTTCGGGGAAAAAGGGACCGAAGTCTATTTACCACAAGGAAATGGTGGCTTAGGGCCAGTCATATTGACGCCTTAAAACTAAGGCTTGAAGTAAGGCCAAAATATAGGGACAACAAGCCTCGGGCCGGGGGAGAAGCTCAATTCCCCGGAGGCATTGAAGACCTATTCCTTCCCCCCCACTACGCTATGACGTTGGGGTAGATTCCCAACTCCAAGGTGGCCTTCATCGTCTTTGCAGCGCAACTAATTAGATGGCCAAGCCTTCCGCTCTACTCCCTGGATGAACTTCACGCGATCTTTTCGAGGGATCTCCCAGGCTTCAAGCCGTGCCTGGATCTCATCCACGTCAAAAGACGAGGTAAGAACACTATCGAGGGCCGCTGCGCCCGTGATGGACTGGGATGTTCCCGGTGGCTCATCTGTTAACATCAGTTGTAGGCTCACCAACTTGCGAACAAAACTGACATGGAAGGAAGGGATGCGCCGCATCGCCGATGAGCACTAATCGCTTAGATGTCCACATTTCAACATGAGGTATGCTGTTATATGACCAGAATTGAATATCTTCTGGATTGACTACGCCCAGCAAGTTCCGGAACTGCGCATCGGCGGAAGCAAACGCGTCCGAAATCTGCCTTTTCAACAAAGCCGGAGAGAGGTCTGCTTTTCATTAGCTGGGGATTAACCGGGAATAACAAGCAAATTATCTGAGGATTGAAACTAACCGACTCCATTTAGTATGGGGAGCGTGGTGTCAAATATAAGATGTTCAGGATCGATAGAAAACACCTTTAGTTCTACATCGTCTCCGAACCATTTCTCGTATCTTTCTGGCTGACAATGAAACCGCCGAATCGCTGCATTGTCCAGGAGCTTTGCAGTGGCCACACGAAAGTGAACAGTTACCTTGCTAGGGCCCGCAGAGACGGTCTCGTAGGGGAAAGCCTTTCTGGTCGTAGACTTGAAGATCTGAGTCAATAGTACTAAGGATCTCGGATATACTCATTCAACTCACATGCAGTCCATCGGCTCCTATAACCAAGTCTCCAGTAAATATTCGGCCATCCTGGACTGTCACGACTCCAGTATCTCGCTCGGCAGATATGACTTTGGTGTTCAGAAAAATTTCAATAGGCTGGCCTGCTCCCGACGGTGCTTTGGCGGCATCCATCAAAGCCTTGTGCAGTCTGCTTCGCTGAAAATACACCCACCCAGGCTAATAAATCGGCTGTGTCAGCTTATGATCTTGGTTATCAGAGGGGGGTAAAGAATGATTACAGGCTGTGATTCTTCACTCTTTCGCAGTAATCCGTCCTGGTCGTACTCAGCAACCTAAGCACGTTAATCCTGGAATGCTATCTTATTGATTGAAGCACAATTTACTTCTTTAATCGGAACTCCACGAGACACGGCAGAATCGCACCTCCAATTATTCAAAATGTCGTTGACCTTGGGCCCAATTTGAACAACTGGACCTTCGGTATCCTCAAACGGAAGTTCAGATGCCTCAATTATCTAATATTCATGTCAATGGTAGAAACTTTTCCCTCCTCTGACAAGATACGCACCTGAACTTGATGTCCAGACCTGCGCAAGGCGAGAGCGGAAGCAAGTCCCGCCAGTCCGGCGCCAACAACTAGGATACGTGGCATAGTTGGATGTAACTTCAAAATCGAGGAACTGGCCATAAATGGGTGGAGAATTCGTCATAGAAGTAACGAGGTATTATCATCAACTTAATTCCAAAGTGTTCTGTTTGAAATCGATATATAAATTAGAGGGTGTGACTTAGCCCGAGGACCCATTGACTACACAGATGTTGATATGACGCACCATGGGGGTGTATTAACGTTCCCCGGAATTAGACGACTACTCTGGATACTTTGGTAGATACCTGATGGTTCAATGTACGTAAATAGAAGACTTCAATGCTAGACTAGTAGAGCTCAACCTGCAACTATTGTTGAATTTTAGATTCGTCGTTGGAAATGGCCACCTACATCCTGCTTCTCCTTGAGCCTCGCCAAGGCGAATTGCTAACATTCCAGAAATGGCGCAAGGAAGTTCTCTTCGCATCTCTCGAATTTAGGAGTTCGTTATATCTTGATGCAGTGGACATAGTTTCGTCAACAAACATATACCGCCATGCAAACATTTACCAACTCAACAATGATACTCTTCTTACACATACCGACATTGAGAAGCACCTCCAATCCTACTTACGAGATGGTCCACTGGCGAGTTATCATTGGCAGCTACACAGCTACATTAATGGGCTTCGCCAGTCGGAGCTCACTGCGGCCACCGTTATCACAGTAGGAATGACAATCCCACAAGAAGCCGATGCAGATCAGAAACTGAATCAATGGTACGACGAAGAACATATTCCTGGCCTGGCAACGGTCCCTGGGTGGCTAGCAGGGACTCGTTTGAAGCTCGTACATGCTTCCGACCCAAACGTCGAATGGGTGGCTCCTTATGTTGCAATCCACGAGTGGGGGGATCCAAATGACCTAGGTGGGGATATGTGGAAGAAAGCTGTTATGACACCATGGACAGAGAAGATTTCAGAGCTACAGACTGCGCCCATGCATCGGCGTGTCTGGAAAATATCTATTTAGATCACTGGTAGCGCTATCATGAGTGTATAGGACATAGTAAGATATATTTGCCACCCCTTATTCCTAGGCTTGGTTTATATTGGGATATTCCGGGACTTCAACCGGGCCATCCCGAAATTGAACTCCTAGTTGATCTGCAAGGAGAATGATAGAGCCATGGATATTTTCGACCTCTTCCCTCGTGGCACCATTCCACATCATACCTTTCATATGATTACGAGCCTGACCCTTGCAGTCGATGCTAATGAGAGTCGTGATGATAGCTTGACTGGATTCCAGCTTATCTAGAATCTTATCAAAGGAGAAGACATGCGGATACAAGAGCTCTGTGTGTTTATTAGTCAACTTAATGCTACGCGTGAAAAAGTTGGGACACTCACTCGACACAATAAAGAAGTAGTCTGGACAGCATTTGCGGACGTAGTCATCCTCCGTGTTCAGGTCCGGCACATCTGGGTACAAACTTTTCAGGAATGCATCACCACGGGCCATAGCTTCCTCATGATCGTCATCATCTCTGGTATGATGATTAGTATTTGACACCCCTAGAAAATTTTGGCAAAACAATTTAGCAACGAACCGATAACACGTGTTGTCAATCAAATGTTGCGGCGTTGCGTGATAGAGAGCTCTCACTGCATTTCCAGTCTATCTCAACCTTAGCTTCAGAGAAGAAAATGATGAAAGACAAAACGGCGGGCTCACTTTGGCTGCACCATGAAGCCCGGAGGCTTTGACCAACGCCTCCTTGATTTTCCGAGTCTCTTCATAGTGGTCTTCTTGTCGTATGTACTTCTCCAATAGTTGTGTGTACAGTGGACCGATCTCATCTGGATAGTTGAGCGAGCTGAGTGCAACGATTGTAGTGATATACCATTTAAAGCGAGTGTTGGTTTCCCCTTGCACCGCAAGCTGCTGAATGAAGTCGTGACTGAGTTTAGGCATGATTGGTACCTTGGTCTCTCTGTATCTGTGCAACAGTGAGACTTAAATGATAGAATTCCCATGCACGTGGTGATGTTTTCCACTGTGGGCCGTCATGTCCCGCCTGTTGTGGGGTTGCTTCCCCGGACCGGCCCCCGGATGGAGGCTACGGAGGGCATTATGTCCACGAATCGCTATGTATAAATTAGTGCCGTTCAACCACCTGGCCACCCGAGTATCTCTATGAAACCTAACGAAAGAAACATACAACATCGTTTTTAATTACAGTCATGGTTATCATCGTCAACCCCTACATACCCTTGGCATCTGTAGATGATCGAGAAACGGTTAGCCCTCTCCCTACATTCTCCACTCACAGCATCACATCTTGACTTAAAAGAAAGTATCTCTCACTGGTCCATGATGTCGCGCATGAAACCCAGGCAAATGAGCCCGAGTGCCTCGCTTATTGCTGGACTCGGCCAGTCTCAAACTCTGACGCGTCCACGGATAGCTCTGCATTTGTACAAGGCCTTGAAGTGTAAGAGACAATTACTCGTAGTATTTCTATTGTATTGCTAATCTTCTCCCTTGGGAATTGAAAACAGATACAAGAATTCAGATGCCCTTGCAATAAAACATCGTGGCAGTGCACCGTATCTCAAGATGCGCGAAGTGATTACCACTACCGCACTGATTACCTTCCCCAAGGGTGGAGTGCCTCTCTACAAAGCTGCGGGATCCGGCTTTCTCTCAAAAAAAGGTGCCCCGGAATCGGTCAGCCCAGAGAACTTTTTCGTAATCATACAGTATACTGCACGAGACCAGGACCATGCGTCCCGATTAATATACGAAGAGCATAAATTGAGCAAGGAAATGAAGGAAGCTAAAGGCATTCTAGCTCTCTGGTGCTTTGTTCCTGAGACTAGCGAAGACGAAGTTGATATAACAATTTTCATGCGACTATCTAATGAGTCTTATTACGGCGATGTTGAAAGTAGATTGCGGTCATTCGAGTGAGTGAGCTATCTATTCCCGCCTTTGTTTTGCACCCATGGAAAGGCTAACTATGCATCGTACTGTCGTAGAGCTACAGTGACAAGTCAAGAAACAATTGCAAGAACGAGATGGTGGACAGGCCAAGGCTTTGGGTTCTTCCGGGAAAAGTAGAATGGTACAATACATCCTTTTGCGACACATCCTGTAGGAAATCATTCGAGACTTTTGAATGGCTTGGTTTGTAGCCAATTAGGGATTTTCATTTTGTATATTACTATTGATCAGCGCTACAAGTCCCTACTTAAAAAGCCGTAGGAATGGCTCAATTGTTCCTTATCTTTCTATGTGTACATCAGAGGAACATAGATGAGCTGCGTCACCTTTGAACGTTCAGACCAACACTCTTCACCCACGGAGCAAATCCAGCCTCGGTAAATGTGGCTCACCCCAGATTCCCCAGATTCCCCAGACTTCCCAGGAACCCGTACCACCCCCCATACCACCTTATTCCCCACATAAATGATTAGGGTCTTAGCGTCCTATTTAATACAGGATCAGAACCACGAAGGCTCACCTTTCCCCAAAAAAAAAACTTCTGTCTCCTTGCTGTGGCCGAATTTTTTTTTTTCACCTTTAATCTCAATATGTCTTCCGAAACTAAGACTCCAGTGCACTGGGGCGCCTTTTTTCTATGCGTCGTCATTTCTTTTGGTCAATTTATTGGCGCCTATGAGTCCGTCATTATTGGAACAACCCTTCAGAAGCCTGATTTCATGCGAACGATGGGCCTTTGGGATGCTGATGGCAATGAAATGCCTAATTATGGCTCAATAGTAGGAGCTATCACTGGTCTATTCGCGGTGAGTCCCCTATCGTTGAACGCTGGACTGTTGTATACCACCATCATGTATTGATTCTTATATAGGCGGGCGCCGTCTTTGGAACGATTGTCGCTGCTGCCGTGATGGAGAGATGGGGCCGCAAGGCCGGCCTTATTTTTGGGTGTGTCATCTCTCTTGTGGGTCTCGTGGGAATGACAGCATGTCAAAATGTGGCCGAGTTCTTGGTTTTTCGATTCGTCGCTGGATTCGGCACCTGGGCCTGTGGTGCATCGGGTCAGTCATCTTTTATGCCATCTGTTAATTCAGTGTTATGATACTGACAACCGGACAGCTTCTGCAGCCATCCCAGAACTTGCCCCACCCTCTCACCGAGGGCTATTCTCTGGGTTGAATGGAGTAATGATCGGTCTTGGTGTCGCAATTGCCTCTTATGTGGGCATGGGATTTTACTTTTGCGAAAATGAAGTGGTCTCGTGGCGAGCCCCGATGGGGATCCCCATAATTGTGCCCCTCATGATCCTCGCCGCGGTCCGTTATCTTCCCGAGTCTCCACGGTTCCTCCTTTTGAAGGAGAAGCCAGAGGAGGCACGCCAGGTATTTGACAGACTCAATCATCACTCATCTTCAACTACGGAGTCCTCGAAACTGGATGCAGAATTTCACCAAATGCAGCAACAAGCTGCGTACGACCGTCTCTTGGACAGCTCCTGGAAGGGAATTTTCACAAAGCCAACGTATCGCAAAAGAATAATCCTGGGCTGTACTCTTGCTGCATTGAATCAGAGCACGGGAGTTTTCGTGATCAATAATTACGGCCAGACCTTTTACAAAGCACTCGGTTTTTCCCCGTCATCGCGCCAGCTACTGCAGGGAAACCGTGACATCCGTAAGTTCGACGCATAAATACACACGCAATCTACTATGCAAGCTTATCTAACACAAATCAGTTGCATTACTGGGCAACTTTGTTGGCTCATGGATTGTCGACCGCGTCGGACGGAAGCCCTTACTTCTTTTCTCCTTCGCCGGTTGTTTCATCTGTATCCTGCTCGAGGGTGTTATGGTGGGACAGTACGCAGGCACTGATAACACCGCTGGCCAGAATGCTGGTGTGGCCTTTCTTTATATTTTCCTCGCCTTTTACGCTGTCGGCATCGACGTGGGCACATACATCTATCTCGGCGAAATGTTTCCCAATCACATTCGTGTGAAGGGCGTTGGACTTTCTCTCGCTACTCTCAACGTTGCAGCAGCAATTTATCTTTCTATAACAGGAGTTGTATTGGAGGAAATTGGGTGGAAGTTCTTCTTGGTGAGTTGAACCTAGATCTCACATTTACATTAAGCAATTGAGTTGATGAAATATCCATAGGTTTTTGCGGCCATCACGTTTGTTGGTATGATCTGGGTTGCTATTTTCCTTCCGGAAACCCGACTACTTCCTTTAGAGGAGATTGAGGCGCTGTTTGGTAATACTACTGATACCATGGTGTTTATCACGCGGGGCGCTCATGCAGGGGAGAATAAACTGAGCGGAGGCGAGATGGGCATTGTAGAGCACATTGAGAGATAAATCCGGAGATAGGGAGGCTAGATGCGCTTACCATTGCTTGATCTTGGTATTCTTTCCCTTTCTATTGTTACCCTTCTTACTATGCCTGGATTTATTATAGCTAGTCCACAATTTGACACATGTATCATTTTTTAACATGGTTCTTTATGAATTGAGCACATTCGTGGAATGTACCCCTTCCCCGGAATATTTGAAAGAAGCTCTCACTCTGAAATCCCCGGATCCGATGCGGCGGCTCTGCTACTTTCCCCTGGTATTACTTAATAGCATCTGCTCTGCCGTACCATTGACAACAACAACTATCAGCTATGGCATCCACTCGATCCCATCTCAAGACGCCGAGGGCAAGTGTTGCCTGCACCAAGTGCCGCCTGCGCAAAGTTCGTTGTGATGTGGCCCGCCGAGGTCACCCGTGCAACAACTGTGAGCTCGATCACAAGGAGTGTGTGGTGCCTCCAAAACGCCGAAAAACTGGGCCCCATCTCCATACGCTTTCCGCAAATCAAAACGAACCTGTTCCAAGACTTCGCTTGACAACCAGCGAAAACCGGCCTGTTGACGTTGCATTTCATGCCTACCCATTCATCAAGACAGATTTCCTCACACGACTAGCTCACCACGAAACAAGCTATCTGGACTCGCAATTATGTTTTCGACTCGTGACGCGTCCTTTATGGGATACCATGATACAATCATACTTCCGACACATTAACCCGGTCCTACCCCTTTTCAACGAAGTTACTTTCCTACAAGAATCGCGCGCAAATGGCCCTGCAACCCTCTCACTATTTACAGCTCAAGCTATATTATTTGCCGCATGTCCATTTGTTAGCCGGACCACAATCAAAGAATGCGGGTTCCCCAATTACCGCGAGGCGCGCGCAGCCTTCTATTTCCGAGCCAAGGTGAGATCAGAATCAACTCCCATTCTATTGTCAGATCGAATATACTAACATTTTCGACTTATAGTCACTCTATCGATTAGAAGTTGAGCGCCATACGGCCAGTATTATTGAAGGTAGTCTTCTACTATCACTGTGCTCCTCCCCCCAGACCGAAAATCCCGTCAATTCCATCTGGCTCAGTATTGCCATTCAGCACTGTCGCAGCATGGGAGCCCATTATACTAAGCTGCAGAAAACTATGTTGCCAAAGGACTGGCTGGAAGTTAAAAGATTGTGGTGGGTCTGTCTGGTCCGAGACCGCCTTGTTGCTCTTGGATATCGACGCCCACTTCAAATAGCCGATGAGAACTTGGAGGCGGAATTGGATATTATTTTATCTGACGAGTTCCGCGACGAATTTTGCCACAGCGAAGTGCATCTCCCACCTGTTAGGAATGCCTTATTTTTTGTTTTCCTCTCGTTCTGTCGCCTTTGCATTCCATTGACCCGAATACTCAAGCTTGGTGTAGATAAACCAAACTCTCACCTAGCCTTGCAAGAGGCAGACGAGTGTGTGAAATCACTGGAGAGATGGCTCAAAATGACGAACGATCATATGCAAGCATCCTACCATGAAATTTGGTCCAATGAACATGTGGTATTGCATTATCAACTTATACAAATATATTTCCAGTTGGTTCTCCTCACCCGCCTATCGAAACAGTCTCCCTAACAAAAGTTCTAGGGCAGCATATTTACACATCCAAAATTTCAAGATCACGTTCATCGAGTCTAAACTACCCAATACTGATGAGTATACTATGGAACTGTTAGATACGGGTGGCGACATTCAGAAATCGGTCGAGGCCATAGCAGCTAGCCTTTCCATTCTGGAGCGGGACAAGTTGGTGAAGTATTTGCCAATCAGCGCGTAGGTTGATCTTTAGTCATTTTCTAAACCTGCTAATAACCATTTGCCTAGGGTTATGTGTATCGTGCTTCCATTCATACTGCACGCAATGCCTGTTAAACTGGTTCCTGACACAGAACAGTCCGAAGAATCAATGAAGCGTACTGAGAGTTTCCTGCAACTTACTCAATCTGTTCAAGCTCGCCAAAATAACATTGGAACCATCACCGATGTTATTGAGCAGGTCATTACATTTATACAGCCCCACAAGCCCATAGCGGATTTGAAGCAGTTGATCTCGTTACAGCCCGCTTACTACCTCCGTGTGCTGGAGACTTTAGATTTGGCACTTGCGACCGGGAGGTTCCCGTGTAGACGACTAGCCACGAATGCCGATGACAGTCTACTGAACAATATACAAATATCAGAAGCTGATGTACAGGATCCATCTGGGATGTTCAGTATGGCCAGGAAGAGCCCTAATATATTAGGCACGATGGTAGAACGGGGTGAACGTGGCTCCCTAGAGACATCCATGGAACTGAGTGAAAATGGACTTTGTGAATCGGACTGGCCTACATCGGACAGTTTCTTTGGTATAGGGGCAGAGGCAATCAATTCTCATTTACACGACCCGTTCCTACATGACATGCTTAGCTTCTGCAGAGACTAAGATATGGAAGCTTTGTTAAGTATGGTAATCAAGTACGATGTAGTGTAGGATTAGAAAACATCAATATAATGTCTTTGTATTAACTAAAAGCACAGCGAAGTCTGTGCTTATCGCAGATCTATCTGGTCCTCCATAAAGTATCCCTTGAAAAACTGGCAAAATTGAAAGTTTGCCTTTTCATTCACCACTCCGAGAATCTGAGGGGCTTAAGTGTCACTTACGCAGTTACCACCATGCTCGCTGGCAGTAATTATAACGCTAATGGTAATATAGCCAATCGTTTCATTGGCAACATTCCTACCATTAACAGGAATTATGTCGATTAGAGGACTGAGATAACCAGCAGCGTCGTATGGGTAGACAGGTAGTTCGAGGAAAGACGCGTTGAGGGAATGGGTGGTAAAGCTGAAGTATAATCTGTAGTGCCTATAATGAGCATGGGACATTGTTGAGGGTAGCCATGTCAAGGATAAATATCCAGCCACAAGGGTAGATTAGCTTTTTCTTCAGTCATGTCTCCACGGAAGGTCTGCAACTAAGAGAACATGTAAGCTCTCTGGATGATCTTAGGCGACGAGGTATATGCCTTGGTGTGAATATAATAGTTGGTGTACCCTCCGTGCGAGCGACACTCGATGTTGCGGTTCCAGGGGCGATGGTAGTATTAGGAGACATTGTCGCGGCAGTCGAGACCGTAAGATAGAAAGCTCTGTTTTTGCCATGGTCTAGTGGTAATACGCTTATGGCCTATCCTTGTCCTGTATTTTCAGAGTCTGGCAAGATGATAGAATTGAGCCATGGCGCCAATCAAGATCCCCAAATGGTACTATTGTGCATATGAGACTACCGTTAGCTCATTATTTCTGCTTGTTAGGAACTTTGCTTAATGCATAGGGTTGATGAGTTGCCTTAGCTATGAAACTAGAGATACAGGCAAATAACGAGGCCTTTCATCTAGACGACGTTATGTCGAAACAAATATGAAACTATATGGCGAACTTTAAATTCTACACTAGAAACCATATATTTGAAAATCTAGGAACACGAATAATATATGCGACCCACATTCTGTTTCATAGATTAGAGCAAACCACGGCCAAACTGATATGGCAGTGATACCGGCGTTTCTAGCTTCTCTGCTGCAGTAAACACCCACCCGGGCTCTCTGAGGAACTGACGGGCCATTAAGACAACATCGGCTTTCGGTTGGTGGTTTTCAGTAGTCCCTTCGTCCGCGCCTTGGACTATATCCCGCGCCGCGCTGGCCTCTCGAATGAGCCCGACGGCACCTACTAAGGTATCATTTCCTGCTTTCCGGATTTCCCGTCGGATATGTCCCGCAAGATCCACTTGATAGTTTCTGTCTGGCTTGATAATTTGGTCTGGATGATTCCCACCAGAACTGACGTCAATCAAATCCACCCCAAGTCCTGGAAGAACCTTTGCAAGACGAATCGAACTTGGCAGGTCCCAACTTCCTCTTTCCGCAGCGATATCTGTTCCCTCTAACCACTCAGTAGCACTGATACGCAGAAACAGTGGGACTGTGGGTGGAATTTCAGACCGAATAGCAGTAGCCACTTCACGCAGGATTCGGATCCGATTGTCAAAGTCCCCGCCATATTCATCGTCACGCTGATTAGTGACCGGACTGAGGAATTGATGGAGTAAATAACCATGTGCGGCGTGGATCTCGATAACGTCCACCCCGGCCTCTACGGCAACGCGAGCACTTCGCGCGAATGCCTTGATCACTTCTTGAATCTCAGTGACGCTGAGGGCCCGCGGAGCGTAGAACCTCGTCTCTCCAGGTGCCCATTTATACTCCTCACCACCCGTTGGAGCTACGACATCTGTGGGCCATCCTCCGACACTTTCGTCGGCTATGGTTGGGATGCTACGTTCCACTAGCCAGGGAGTAACCACACTACCCTTTCTACCTGCGTGCGCGAGCTGGATGCCAATTTTTGCGCCCTGGCTATGCACGGCATTCACGAGGCGGCGAAGGGCTTGGGCCTGCCCAGAGTTAGGACCATCTTGCCAGAGTCCCGAGTCGTTCGGTGAGATCCTTCCATTGAACTGGACTGCGGTCGCTTCAATCATCACGAGCCCGACGCCTTTTGTCGCTAGATGGCCGAGATGGGCGATGTGGAAATCCGTGAGGGCGCCGACGTCGGGTGAGGCTGGATCGGACTCGGAGGAAAACATGCACATCGGCGCGACTATTATACGGTTCTTCAATGTGACATCGCGGATCTGGAGTGGTTGGAATAATGTAGGTGTGCTGGCATTTGGGTTAAGAGCCACCCCTGAATTGTTTGCGGGGGTATAATAGGGAATTCCTTCAGCACCAATAGCCCGTGGCGATTTAAACTCAATGGAGCCCATGATGGCAGTTGTTGAATCGATACTGAGCGGTTTGCTATGCTGTTATTCTACAGCTTATTACATGTTTTGATGTTGAGTAAATAAAGTCTTTCGTTGACAATGTAGCTAGGTACCTATATTGGTAGGTTCCGGGGATGGGCGGCTCCCAGCGATACCCGGGGTTGATCTATTTCGCCATTCCGGATCACCGCCAACCAACCGAGCTCTTGATCGTCATCGATGAACTGGATTTATGGTTGATCATGTGCTCGTTACGCGTCAGCATTGAGCTTTAGGCCATGGATTTCCAATATTGGAGGTGGGGTTGGCGTGGGTTTGGGCGTGGGTATACGGACGGGTAGTGATATTTTCAATTGAATGCGTTTTATAATATATTTTTTTAGTTACTTCAAACTACGTAATTGTTAGAGTATGTTTGTGTGCATCACGCTCGTAAAGCGGATTTCAATAAATTTCTGACTTCGTCTACAGACGTCGCAATCCCTATTATGTGTTGGTCCGGGCGAACAAGAAGTCCTAAACCCGGCGAAGAAAGTTTCATAACATCCACCCATGCCTGATCTATCACTTTGAAATCCTCACCTACACAGAAAGTATGCACAGGCACCGATTCGATCTTCGCGACTTTATCTGGAGACAGGAGGTCGGCTGAGCCAGGAGATATCAAAAGAACAAATCCTGTTCCATCCACGAGATCTAAGGTAGATATCCGCTGGTTGTCCTGAAATATCCACGCATGAGGTAGCCGTGAGCCAGGGATTGAACCTGGTATATAGCAGTCACAAGGCTCATCGGAAATCTCCTCTTCGCCGTAGATGTACCCAATCTGCAACCTGATAGAGTCGAAGTGTTCTGAGTTCTCCGCGAGCTCACAATCAAGTCTCTTCCGCCACTCAATACCATCGGGGGAGGTTTGATCCTCGGGAGGATCCCGTAAAGCAGCTTTTAGACTCCGAAGCTTCACTTGGTTCTTCACGCTCTGGTGGGCGTTTGCAACAGCCACGGGTCGCCTCTCTGTGCTGTATGTAGCTAAGATACTATCGTCGGCCCAGGTGCTCTCCACGGCATGGATCTTCCAGGCTAAGTTTTGTGCGTCGGCTATTCCAGTGTTTACACCAAGACCCCCTGTTGGTGGGAATGCGTGAGCGGCATCGCCCACTACGAAAGTACGAGGGAATCGGCTTGATTGGTAGAACTCGGCTGTTCGGGGCCATGTAGACCAGGCTGTCACAGAGAGGATTTTATATGGCATCTTTTCTCCGATGGCCTGTGATAGAGGTTAGCCTAAGCCCTCAATCAAAAGGAAATGGAGCATCGTCACATTATCAACCAAATCACGGCAATATTCATCAGTGAACTTCTCCGTGGAAGTCCCCGCGCTGTAGTATGTTACGAAGACCCAACTGGATGACCGATCATAGCAAATAAATGTGCCATCTGACAACGGGTTCGCAACCCACCACAATGTCCCTGGCTTGAACTTAGTCAAATCAGCGTCGATATGAACTGATAGATGATGGACCTCGTTCTGAATGAATTGAGGCAGGGGTGAGAATGGGATTTCGAGCTGCTCTCGGGCGCGGGAGTTGGCTCCACCGCAATCGAGGATGTAGGCGCTCTCGATAGTTTTCACATTTGCAGTATCTCTCTCCGTGACGTTGGATGTCAGAGCTTTTTTTTCGGTGCGAGAGCAACTATCCCATTGCACACCCCTATAGAATGTAATATTGTCACTGGCTGTGACAGCTTCTTCAAGAAAGCCTTCTAATAGTGGCTGGGGAATGTTGAACAGAGGCTCAGGGGTGATGGCTAGTGTTTCCGGGCCTTGTCGCTCGTATGGGAGTATTCCATGCTCTTCGCCGGCCATAGACTCCACAAAGCGTACAGTGTCACCATCTTCCACTGGTACGCCTATATCTCGAAGGTGGACGGTGTCGAGGCCAATCTGGCGAAATATTTCTAACGACCGGGGATTGATGGCATGAGCCTTGGGCTGTCCGGTGCGATGGCGATGCCGCTCAAGAATAATCACTTGTAGATTATACTTAGCAAGCAAAAGGGCAGCTGTCAATCCTGTTGGGCCGCCTCCAATAATAAGGACTGAGGTTTTCGATAAAGGGGGAAGCGGACCCATAATGGCAAAGACAAAGGAAGACAGATGGTGATCTTGAAGGTAACAGCAACTAGACTGAACTTAAAGTTCGGTCTTAAAATGTATGAGCTATGCTCAATACCTAGGTATGTCGATGTCTGTGCTTGATACCGCATTGTGATGACATTTGCCCCGGGGAGTTGCTTCCTCGGGAGGCGACGTCCACGGAGACAATTCCGAGGCGGGAGTCCCCTACATTCGCTGTATCACACTTCATTTATCGTAGATTGAAATGAAATGAAATGAAATGAACCCAGCCTTTTCTTTTGTGGAATACTCCAGAAACCGAAAATGGCGACCGACTTCGCGACTAAATACACCAATGCCAACATCGACCAAGATGCAACCCAGTACGACTCCGAACTATTCGTCAGACTACACACTAAATTAGCCAATGCGCTTTCTTCTGAGAAACTCTCAATTGGTGTTCTTGTCAGTTTATTATTTCTCCTAAGTGTCGGGTCTTGGAGTTAACATTCTAGGCTGCCATCCTCTGTGGTCAACGCCGTGGTGATGCCGTCGTGCGATTATTCCACGATGTGACAAAAGATAAGACTGCAGAGCAAGTCCGGGAACTCTTCCCTGCTGTACGAGAGGCGGTTACAATAGCAACGCCTCTCGTGGGGCTGCCTAATTGTATGCCGGCATGTTTTGGCCTAGTTAATGAGCTGAAGCGCAGGAACATTGAAGAAGTCGAGGGCCCAAGAAGGTGAGATAAGCCCAATACCATCCAGGCATTTACTGATGAAGTACTGTCTTCCATAGGGCAAATCTCCAAGATTTCGACTACACGACACGGGGCCTGGAGACCACAGATGCACTGTACCGTGGCGTAGGCAACTCTGAGGTTCGAACAATGGTACAGCAATATTTTCCCGAGCTATGTATGTTGCGAGTCCCGTCGCATAGGCACATACTAACTAGACTTCTATAGCATACTTCGGTCGCACGACTATCTGGGGCTACTTAGTGGGATCCAGCACCATTTTTGAATTGAAGGAGTCGGAAATGGTTGTCGCAGCCTCCATTGCTGCAACTGGTGCCACCAGGCAAACTCGAAGCCATGTAAAATGCGCCATTCAAATCGGAAATGGTGTTCACTCCGTCACTTCCATGATTGATACTGTTCGGGAGATTGCCAATTGGAATAAGAAGCCAATCTCTGACGAGTTGGATATCTTGCAGTTGGCAGAGGAGCTCAAGCAAAATTTGGGTACTCTTTAGCTTTAGAAAGACACAGTATTTTACAAACATGCAGTTTTTGTACATCCCAATCACGCACGGCTCGTACGTGCCTAACAAAGCAGGTTTCTAGTTACGGTGGTTTGTGAAGGTGTAATTAATTCAGTAGTTGTTGTATTTACTCTTCAAAAGTTAAAACGGGTGTGGGGTGGGCAGGTCGCATTTATGCGCATTAGATTGGTACTGTACATTTATAGAGAGAGTAGTCTGGGTACCATACCCCACTAAGCCCAAAAAGACGACAGTACTCCGGCTCTCGCCCAGTATACGCGTAACACGATATATATACTGGAACAATCCGTTGGTACAACTCCCGTTACAGTAGCTGACTAACAACTAACCTAGATGGGCGCTAGTCATTCAATTATTTGAGAGCTGGGGAAAACGATAAGCTTAACTTCGAGCATATTAGCTATTTCTCCACTGCTCTGCTCATTGCATTGAGCACATACTGTCTTGGAACTGCGATTATATTTATATGATATGCGAGCCACTCGACGCGCCACTGACTTCTGTTTCGTCCTGTCATTGACATGGAGTCTCCGCAACCCCCCAAACGAGTCGTCCGCGCGTGCGACTATTGCCGCAAGAAGCGAGTGAGTCGCCCAAGCAATGACAGAAAGAAAGCTAGCACTGACGGGACCAGCTGAAATGCACC
Organism: Pseudogymnoascus pannorum; assembly: GCA_001630605.1. Lineage (NCBI taxonomy): Eukaryota > Fungi > Ascomycota > Leotiomycetes > Thelebolales > Thelebolaceae > Pseudogymnoascus > Pseudogymnoascus pannorum. The sequence continues at coordinate 30,914 of LNAS01000177.1, forward strand.
GGCCAACGTCCCTGTTTGAATTGTCAGTTGTACGGAGCCAACTGCTCGTCGTCAGACCCCAGAGGACCAGACGGCGCAAACGGGGCTGTATCAGCATCCGGAGGCCGTAAACGCAAACGGACCTCAGCAAAAACGGCAAACCAGCAAACTAGTGAAGAGAGAGAGAGGCAGTCGCCTGTACAGACCTCAATGGATGCAGAGCAGCCAATATCACCGGTGCCACAGGCCCAAGCTACACTACCAATCGAGCCCACGCAATTCCGGAGCCCGTGGATCCCCGCCAGTGAGTCGGAAATAGCCCACCACATTGAGCTCGCCCCGGACTTTGACCAGTACGCTCACGACTTGGGCCTTGTGCTTGCTCCATTCTGGCCATCAAGCTCACATTTGCCTGCCGCTTGGGACGACTTGGATGGAGATGGAGGCATATCAGCTATCCCCTATCAGCATCTTCCGACCCCACGACTCAGTGACGAAGAGCCTTCTACGTCGGTATTTCACAGTTTAGATCTTCCGACAACACAGATGGGTGCTTTTGACCAGCAGTCACAATCGGAGCCTCTGCCCTCTCGATCGGCACATGAATTGTTTCTTCGAAAAGGTCCCTCGGATAGCAAATTCATCGGAATGGGCTCTGTTGGGTCGACCATTTTCGAGTGCTTGAGACATTCGATGTCCGTCCAGGGAGGGTCGATGGAATCCACCATTTTGGACCATTTGGTGCGCGGCATCCAGCATGTTGACGAGCTTGCCACATCGATACCTTCCCAGACACCACCTTTACCGGAAAGAGACTTTGCGGAGCAAGGAGTAAAGGCATACTACGACTTTATTCACTTGCTATATCCTATCATGGAGATAGAATTTCTCCGTGAATGGCGGCAAATTTACGATACCGGTAATGCTCTTTCACCCACTGCATATTCTCGATTTTGCTTGGTTGTTGCAGTTGGAAATTTGGTTTCTCCATCCGACTCGGACAGCGACAGGCGTGAAACTGCCCGACGCTTGCAGGAACAGACATGGTCCCTAATCGACCAAGTCATGGCAGCCCCATTTTTGGAATCTACGCAAGTGATGCTATTACACACCGTCTTTCTTCTTTACTGCGGCAAGACTGGTATCGCTTGGACGACTTGCGGGATGGCAGTGCGAATCGCCCAATCCCTCGGCTTGCATCAATACACACCGTCTCAGCTTGGACTAAATCCAGAGCGCATCAACTTGAGATCTAGATTGTGGACTGTAGCATATACTCTGGACGCATTCCTCTCACTCTCTGAAGGCCGACCTCCTGCTATAACCGGGTCCCCAAACCTCGGATCACCTGGCTCAATCTCCGACCAGGAATTCCCATCAGTCGCCACAGAGCTACCAACTATCAATATCCATGATCATTATGTGGGTCTCTCAATGATCGCGAATGAAGTCTACCCTCTGTTGAAGCACAGCCAATCCCTTGGCAGCACACTTACTCGGATCGCCGAGATAGATGCACGACTCCTAGCCTGGAAGGACACTATTCCGATGGAATTCAGACCAGAGCAACAAATTCTAGCAGACGATCCTATCTATTCTATTGTTGCAATTCTACATTTAAAATACCATAATCTAATGCGCACTATACACTGGATTTCCCTTACCCTTACCGGCGATAAGACGAGCTCTAAACTATCGCAATTTGGCGCCCGAGTCCGATCTAGCGAAAGCATTTGCCTGGCTTCTGCTCGATCTGTGATTGATGTATTGAACGACGCATCCGATCGCAAAATCTCAGGACACTTTGGCGGCTTCATTGTTGCGTATTGTATGGCTGCTCTCTCCATCTTTTACCGGCAGATCTTCAAGGAGCCTACTCGACGAGGAGCCCGCGCCAATCTGGAGCATATGCGGAACGGTACTTTACACATTGTGAACTTATTCAATGGTGTTAAATCAAACAACCATTTTAGGGCTTTGTTTAAGAATATGTTAGACGCTGCAGAGGAAGTTGTGAGGAATGCATCATCCTCAGGCCAGGAAGGGGGGCTAGCACCAAGTTGATCCGAATTGAGCCCCCTCACAAAAACAATCTTGGCGTATTATTGTAATGAAAGCATAAATTACTCTATTTTCCGGGGAACTCTTTACTCCTTTTCATTCGCTTATAGTACCTGGTACGGTAGCTAACCCTGGTTCCCAGCACAGCTATGTTCCGGGGATTACACTTCCCCGGGAGTCCACCTCCCAGCCCTCATGAAGCCAGTAACCACCCCAGTATCAATCCACCCTCTTTTCGCTCAGATAATATGCCGTTAACCACCTTTCATATCGAAATACCTACACCACCTACACTATGGCTGGAAATTTCCGGGATTTTGTCCCTCCCTCTGGTATGATACAATTTCATCATGGACTTGGAAAGGAATCCCATTGGGACAATTAAAATCTAATTGGCTTCATAGGTCATCCAAAGATCCAGGGTCTAGATCAAATTGACACTCGGACTTATTCAATAAATGCACTCAGCAAACCAGTGCCTAAACAAATAGTATCACAATGGACAGCAAACTTAGACGTGCCTTTTTACGGCATTACTACGGATGGGGCTCGTAAGGAGAATCTATTTAGTATTTCTGACGAGGGAGCACCAGTAGAGCAGATGGTGAGCGGGGATCCAAGCTGGGTCCAGAACACTTAATCAATTAACCACCGACTGCTATAGTTTAATCGGGCCAACTGTGTCAAGAACCTTTTTGGATCAACCGAGCTGGATAAATTCTCCCATGGAATCGAGTCCGACAACTGGTAAGTGGGAGAAAGATAGGGATAACCCAAGTCTGAACTAAAATGAAGTCTACTTACGATGCATTAGGAGGAAATGGTCCAACCCGGAATTTATCATTTATCGCACGGGGTTGCGTATGGAAGATATGAATGAAAAGCAAAGAAAGGCAATTCTAGGTCTACTTGAAGTATCCCTGAGCCCTGCTGGCTACCGCCGTATTATAGGTGCTATGCAGACAAATGACTTCCTAGGCGAGCTGTGCAATGCAAAAACGATACTCAACAAATATAGCTATCAGTGAGCGATCTCGAATTTTACTAATATGTCTCTGTCCGATGCACTAACAGTTTCTCCAGGTTTACACTCTATGGAGAGCCATCGCTCACTGAGCCCTGGGGATTTTCCTTGTTTGGCCACCACTTAAGTGTGAACATCGTCGTGGTTGGCAAACAGATGATAGTAAGCCCTATATTCTTAGGGGCTGAGCCAAATGTACGAAGACTTTCTCAATACCCCTCGACATTATGCTTACGGCGTATAGCTCATTGACTCTGGACCTGACAATGGAGTCCGTATTCTGGACTCAGTGGCGAGCTTGGCCCTCACCCTAATGCAATCTCTCTCATATGAGCTACAGCAGAAAACCCAGGTATATGAGGGCTTACACGATGAAAAGATGACGGATGACCGTTGGAATCCTGCAGATCAGGTTAGTACACTTTGCTACTAGAGTTACTTTCTTTGGAGATTTTTACTGATATATTAACAGAGACACCTCGGTGGTGCATTCCAGGACAATCGAATAATTCCATATGAAGGGATAAAGGCTAAGTCAATGCTCCAGGCCCAACAGGATCAATTGCTTCAACTTCTCTCCCTATATCTTGAGATTCTACCATCCGGGCCATATCAGGCGCGGATGAAACAGATCCAGCGACATTGGGATGAAACTTACTTCTGCTGGATCGGAGGCTACGGGGATGACGATGCATTCTATTATCGGATTCAGAGCCCTGTTATCATGATCGAGTTTGATCATCACTCGGGTGTTTTCTTATTGAATAATGAACCAAAGAAGTATCATATTCATACCATTTTGCGGACTCCTAATGGTAATGATTATGGGAGGGAGTGGATTCGACTTCAGCGGACAAATAATAGTGGGAAAGAATGTCTCAATTGAGGTTGCATAGGTAGAAAATTAAAATTAAACTCACTTTTCATGCCCACGGTGGATTCCGGAAAATATTGAGTCAACTGTATCTGTATGCATATTTTATACATTTCTATTTTCAACCCTCTTGTAGCTCTCATCATTCGACCAGAAAATTCCATATGGTGTATAGCACATCGCTTCCCATACACTCAATTGTACTTAAACCACACGCTGGCATGCAAGTTAGGTGAGTGACCAATAATAAATGAATCTTGCTGTCTATTCTCTCTTTTTGGGAGGGGAGAGGCAGGGATTGGAGGCAGGGGTTATCTATTTTCCATTCTCAATTCCAGGTTTTATTCGGTTTTCTTGGACCTTAGGCCGCTTTCTACAGGGTATCGTTTAGCCCCCATTTCTACGGCGTCTCAATCATTTGTTTTTCTACAAATTATCATTATGTTAAGTTCATTGAACAATTTATATTTCTGCAGTGCAGCAATTACTCACTACTCAAATGTCTTCCCAGCTAATCGTGGATGTCTGGGGTCACAAATAGACGCCAAAATTCTTCAAAGTCTAACGTTTGCGTTGTCCCAATAGATCCTCCATTAGTCTCCCTTTTGGTAAAGCCATCACCAAGATATGCAAATCGATTAACTTTGGAAATACGATCAATTCGGAAATCCTCCCAGCGCGGGTTCTTAGTCGCTTCCATAAAATGGAATGTGGTACCACCATAAACAGCCACGACCGGGCCATCAACAGTACCACGCTTATACCAGCTCCGACAGCCACCAGTCCAAACAGTTCGCTGCAGATAAGTCTGCATGTGCTCATTGAATTCCTCGTTCGCATCATGCCTGACTTCAAAACTCCGAATCATTTCCGTCTGGAGTTTTTCGAGCCATTTATACACATATACAGCAGTTGCCTGGATTCCGAGCACCAGTGATCCGTTGCTTATAGTGCTATTTGGTCCAATGAAGCAGAAATAATTCGGCATATCGGGTACCATGAATCCAAAGTACGCTTTGGGTAACTCATTCGTCCACTTTTGGGCTAGATTCACTCCATTGCGCCCGACCAGAGGGAAGGACGGACAGAAGGACGTGTCGAAGCCCGTCGCGCAAACAATCACGTCGTATTCTTTCTCTTCACCTGAGCGAGTCAGGATTCCTTTCTCAGTAATGCGTTCGATATCATCCCAGCACAACTCGATGTTATGTTGAGTGACAGCTTCTAAAAAACCAGGACCTGGCGTGAGACGCCGACAGCCCACCGGAAAATCTGGAAGAAGAAACTCGGCTGCTTTTTGACCTTTTGGCGAATCTCCCAGTCTTTCAATCATAATATTGCGAAATAAATTCTGCGCTTTTGTCTGGAGGTCGCTTCCAGCTATAGCGCGCTTGAAATTGCTGCTTCGGCGATCCATAACGGCAGCGCGGTAGTCGCGTAAGACTTTCGGGTCTTTGAATATCTCAAGACTTTTCTCGGTAAAGTTAAGCTCTGGGTCCATTTCGGGATCGTTCTCTGTTGGTTCATTGATTCCGGGTGCTGGGGAAATCCAGGTCTGCGTTCGAATATAGACATCCATCGAATCGACGACTTTGGCTAGCTGGGGAACAATTTGAACTCCGGATGAGCCGATGCCGATATTTGCGACTCGCTTTCCAGTGAAGTCATAATCCTGATCCCAGTGGGCTGAGTGAACAAGTTTGCCTTTGAAATTGTGTATGCCTTCGATATTTGGCCATTTCCAGTTGCTACAGGCAATATGGAGTCAGTGATAAGCAGACATGCGAGGATTTTATCTTCAAAAAAACTCACTTTAGGACACCACCAGCGTTGATAAACACGTCAACCTTATCTAGGAACGTAGTTCCATCAGTTCTTTGGATTGTGATATTCCATTTCGCCTCGTCCTCATTCCAGATCGCAGACTTAATTGTATGATTGTACTTGATGTATTGGTTGCAATCGTATTTATCAGCCACTCCATGCATATACTTGTGGATTTGCTCCGAAGTAGCATAGTAATTCGGCCAGTCTGGATTTGGTGCAAAGCTATAGGCGTAGTTGTGTGCTGGGATATCACACTTGCAGCCAGGGTATCTGGATCTCGTTAGCATTCGCTTACAGATGCCTGGGCAAATTTTATCACCTGTTCTCAAGCCATGTCCCTCCCAGGTCTTCATTCCGTTCGTAGATAACTAACTCCGCATCTTTGTCTTTCATCTGTTCGCTAAAGACGATACCCATCATGAGGCCTGAGTAGCCAGCTCCCATACATGCGACACGAATTGGGCGCCTCGTTCGGATCGGCTGTTCTATGATTTTGTATCGAGGACCCTCTCCATGACCGTTGGCCGTAGCATAGCCATTAGATGGCTCGGCGAGTGATGACATGATGGACAGGGACTTTGCGACTTGCTGAGATTTACGTTCCAAGAGAGTCGTGAAGACCTCTGCTTTTTAATAGAAGCACAAATGAAACAATTCACAAGCCAGTTTTCAGTTCCTATGTTGTTTGTATCCGTCCATGGATGCATAATAAAAATCCGGGGAACGCAATCAGTGCCGAGGGGTGGCTCGGGACCATTATGCCGGAACACTATCCATGTCTTGCCTGCTTCGGGCCATCGTGCCATCATTAAGCCATGCCATAATCAAGGTAGAATCATTACCGAATCTTCACAGTGTGACAAATTTTTGCTGCAACTCTAGCGGTATGCGATATTAGGAGTGGGTTCCACTTGAAGCTGTCATAACCCGAGCCCTTAGATGGACCTTGCTGATAATTTTTAGCCATTTTCCACTTATTTTTCCGTTTGTAGGTTGCCTTTTTAAGTTGGCTACCTAGTATTTAAACTAGCTATTTGCGGTCACTGCGGTGTATATCCAAAAAAAATGATTTAACTTTTACAAAAGAGCAAATGATAATGTCAATGGAAGCATTGTAGTTGTTCTTATTTTCGTAGGGCAGGAGAGGTGCGTTTGCCACCAGGGGCTTCGACAGTGGAGTTGAGCCATTCTCCTGTTATAATAATATCAATGGTGGAAGCCAAACATGTTTCACTTAATTCTCGTATAGAAGGTAACTTGGTGTATTTATACATTATAACCTCCCATTTCATGAAACGCAATCTCTGCTTCACAGTCGACTACGAGTCATCATGATCGTTGTCTCAATCGTAGGCAAATTGCGACGTATAACCTTCCCACTGCCCGTCCGTGGGATTGAATCAATGAAATAAACACCACCAGTGAGCCACTTATGCGAAGCAAACTGAGACCTGATCATATCTGATAATTCTTTTTCAGTTACAACCCCTTCTTTCCGAACAACAAATGCTCGAGGATACTCTCCCCCATTCCTGCGCCAAGAATTAGATATATAATAATAGTAGAGCAAGGCTTCGATGTTGAAACATACAATTTAGCACCGACTACAGCAGCATCCGTAACGTCGGGGTGATTGAGAAGAGACTGCTCTAACTCTGCGGGGGCCACTTGCAGGCCTTTGACTTTGATCAATTCCTGGTAGGATATAATTAATATTTTTGCTCATACATCAGCTTTTGTGGACTCACCTTCAATCGATCCACAATATAGATGCATCCTCGGTCATCAATATATCCAATATCACCAGTCCTCAACCAGCGAACCCCGTCAACCTCCACTATGGTCTCTGCGGTCGCCTTTGGGTTCTTGAAGTAGCACTTTACGATATTGGGTCCAGCAACCCAGATCTCCCCAACATCAACGCCAGCAGGGGTGACACCACTGAAGTCCCGATCAGGAATAGTTTCAATTCTAGCTGCACAATTAGGATTCAGCCATCCAATAGATCTTCCATCATCCTCATCGTCCGGAGCAAAGCCAGTAACCGAGCAAGTAGTTTCTGTCATCCCCCATCCCTGCTTAACTGAGACACCTGGTCGGAGGTATAACTTCTCAATGATACGGCCGATATCTTGGTTAAGCGGGGCCGAGCCACTGGTAACTGTTTCAATTGCGCGTAGATTGTAGATTGAAGGATTTGCCTGTTTGGCCATGGTGGCTAGGATGGCTGGTACTGTCGCCATAAATGTGATTCGGTAAATGTCCATGTATAACAAGTACTTTTGGATGCTGAAAGCCTTCATGACAAACACTTTAGCGCCGAGTGCAGCTGCCGTTAAGCAGAAATATGCTTGACCCTGAAGATTCAAAGTTAGCCCTGATACTTTTCTGAAAATGGGGATTAGGCAATTTCATACATATGCGTGATACATTGGAAGACAAGCCAGCCATCTTTCTCCTGAAGAATCAAGTCTTGCCCTGCGGTCCCTGCCGTTACCATTTTTAGGGGCGAGTAGACGCTTGTGAAGAATCTGGACAGAGTTTGCAGTCAAATTGTAATGTGTGACTTCTACTCCTTTGGGAAGACCGGTTGTTCTAGTGAAGGTCAGAGGCATGTACCGCTATTATTTGAGAAGTTTAAACGTGCCCACTCGAGTAGTTGATAATTGCTGTTGTTTCCTCTGCCTCCTTCAGAGTATCAATCTTTCTCCACGACCACGAACGTGCCTCTTCAATGGGTCTCCAAATCTTGGTCCAAGGTAGAATTTTATATGAGGAGTGTGTCGCAAGCCTTTCTTCAGGTTCACAGAACAAGTACACGTTGTTGTGGGTGAGACCTGCCTTGGTGGCTGCCTTTAATGCAACTGGGATCTGCTCTTGGCCAACTAAAATAAGCTTGGCTTCGGAGTTCCGAAGTTGATATTCCAACTCTATTATTTAATCAGAAGATAGATGACGACTATTAGAGCAGGGCTCACTTACCTCCCTCAGATGCAGTGGGTGAAGCGGCAGTGAATACACAGCGCGCTGCCAAAACACCCCACAGGAGCACCGGAAAATAGAGATGATTAGAAGAATAGAGAAGAACTTTATCTCCTGGTTGAAGTCCAATCGCCTGCAGCCCCTTTGCAAACTGTTTTACCCAAAGCTCAGCCTGTGTCAGACTGTAACATTTTGAAGGGGACTCCGCATCAAAATATTGCGGTGTGTCTCGTGTCGAGGGTGTTCCCGACTTGAATACGAAGGATACAACATCCGTATGAGGGATTTGAACTTTATAAGGCGACTTGATCATTTTGACTTCCTCCTTAGAGAATTGCTTCGCAGAAATGTTTTTGACTAACACTGATCAGATAAATAAGAACCTATTAAGTTGGGTTACGGCATATTCCCCGGAATTTAAGACTTTAGCTCTGGAGTACAACCGTGCGCAGCACTTCCGGGGATATACAGTAGTAACGACTTAGTATTCATATCTGGCCTGTGCGGGGATTGACGCTACTTTCAAATGGTATGAGCATACGCGTATAATCGTAGTCGGAAGCAATATGCGTTCGCAACCAGCAAATATCACAGGTACCTTTACGTAGTAATTTATACGTAATGTGACTTAAGATCATAAAAAGATAGAAATGAAGTTGAATCTTTCAAAGTAAAAACATATATAAACTACCCTAAATGCTCTAACGTACATGTATAGCGAAAGCGCCAACCAAGCGAAAGCGCCAATCCATTTTACACCTTAAATCACGAATTTCATAAGTTAATATCTCAATAACCCTTTAATAATAAACTATAAAACTATGTACTTAGCCTTTTATAGGTATTTAGAGAGCTCTATTTGAATTTTAAAGCAGTTAGCTATAACGTAGGTGTATAGCGAAAGCGCAAAACAAGCGAAAGAGAAAAAATATCACCACCACCCCCCAAGAATTGCAATAAATCCACCACAACACATGAAATCAATTGAAACTACTCGGAGTCCTCTTCCTCAGATATGTCTACTATAATCTAACAAGTGCGCGCATTATGTCCAGTCTTACTACACTTGCCACAGCGATGGGCACGGGTTTCTTCCCTTGGCTTCTGTAAGGATGCCTCCTTACCCGGTACCATCACGGGCCACCGACAGGCCACCCCCTATATAGTGATTTCCTTTGCGGACCAACTCCCGTAGTTGGTAAAGGTCGTGGACCTCGCCTGATGGATCGAACCAGAGTAGGCACCGATGCGAACCAGCGAGGCCTTATTTATCACTCCGCACTCAAGAGCTCAGGGTCAAGGTGGGTATGTGACGGGAGTGGGGTCGGGAGCTAATGAAGGGCTAGCTGAGTCGGACCCGTTTCGGGTACTTGACGATTCTGGGCGACGAAGCTCCCCCTTCATCTTTTTTGTATCTTTCGTAGTAGACCTATAGGATAGCACCGCAACCCATCAGACTCGCACTCCCATATGCACTTATTCTGAAGCCAGTGCCCTGTGTCCTTACAGCTTCCGACCACTACTTGCCCTTATTTCCTGCTCTACCTGCTCCACAATATCCCTCTCATCTTATAGCTCCTGCGCCTGTTGTTGACTAAGTGATCCTCCTTGCTGTAGTCGTGTTTTTCTAGCTCTCCTACACTTACTTAGCACTTCATTTACCTGTCGCAAGTTTTGGTTCTCTGCTTTTAACAATGCTAATTGATACATTATTTGTGATGCACCCTTTGTAAACTGGTCAACAGCTGTATAAATTGAGGTTGGAGAGCTATTTTGATGATGCACAATTCGGTTTTTAATAAAGGTAGATTGTGATATAGCTTCAGTTGGGTTGTTTGGTGTCTGAGAAACCTAAGGTTGAGCAGTACCCGGGCGGGAGCTTGGAGGTATTAATGTCTTCAACTTAAGGTCAAGTGTAGAGATCACTCTCTCAGGGTCGAACGGAAGAAGCCCTGCTCCTCGGAAGCCACCTTGAATATTGCTTTCTGTCATTGCAGTATTAAATGCAGTATAGAAGGCAGGAAAGAAGTCATCCTTTGTAATATGAGAAATATGAGACTGCATTATATCTTCAATTTGCCGACCGTAAGCCTTTTTTAATGGGCCGAAACAGCCAACATCAAGAGGCTGGAGTAGATGAGACAAGTGAGTAGACATATAGAGAGTTATAATATTGTGTTCTTTGCAGTACTCCTCAAACTCATCTGAGTAGTAGCTCTTATGACCATCAAGGAATAAGAGGCGATAACCACCAATACTCCGGGTCTTTATATACTTCTCAAAATGCTGAATCCAATCTATACCTCTCTCGTTTGTAGTCCAGCCATTTTCAGTAACAGAAATTACCCAATCGCTTGGAAATCTACTGTTCTTATACCAAGATATAAGGTGGTTTTTGCCTGCAACAATGACAAATGGTGGTATAGCCCAACCTTGAGAACTAATGCCTTGGATTACTATAACCCATTCACGATTACCAGGCTGTACCTTCTTTGCTTTTGTATACCTATCTGAGCTTGTTACAACTATAGCAGTTGAGATAATACCCATTATAAACCCAGTCTCATCAAAGTTGTAGATATCTGCTTTATAGATACTATACTTTATAATTATATTGCATATAAGCTCAAACTAAGTACGGATAACCTCTAGGTCTTCGCACTTAGCCCTCTGGTAGTCATATTTACACTGAAAGTATATCTGGAGCTCTTTATAGCACTTGACAAAGTTTGAAGCGTAATGCAACCCGATGTATAATGCATTGTATATTGTAAGTAGCCGATTCGCTATATCTTCAACAATAGAGAGCTGAGGAGGAAACCCTTTAGCAGCTAGGTCGAGTATATACTGAATAAGGACGGATTCCTCTAGGTTTGTTAATTTCCTTGAGTTGGCTTGGATATTGCATCATGAAGGTATACTTTCTAGACGATGCCTTAGCTTGCGGTGATCTACAGAATAGAGTTTGGCTGCAGTATAAATGTATAGTATAGGGTCTTGATAGATAGCTTGGATAGCTATAGTTAATTCCCTCTTATCGTTTTTCTGAGGCATGTTGTATTATTGAGAAATACTATATTGGGTTGATAGGTCCTACAGTGGTGATATTTTTTCTCTTTCGCTTGTTTTGCGCTTTCGCTATATATATACATTATAGTTGTTAAGATATTAGGTTTTGGCCCTCACTTTCGACCTAAATCTTAATATCTCAATAACTATAATACAAATTGCTTTAAAAATCAAATAGAGTACTTTAAATGCTTATAAAAGACTAAGACTTTATTTTTATAACCTATTATTGAAAGGTTGTTGAGATATTAACTTATGAAGGTCGTGATTTAAGGTGTAAAATAGATTGGCGCTTTCGCTATATATGTACATTATTGGGATTCCTAAAATTTAATAGATTGTGTAATGTACATATATAGCAAATGATACAATATAGTGAATGACACAAAATATTGCAACTATATATACTGTCAACTAAATACTAAATTCCTCTACAGTAGAAGATGCTCCAACAAAATGGCAAAAGCCAAATTGTAATAGCCCTTCAGATAATGCAGAATAATCCAAAGCTAAGTGCTCGAGCTACTGCCAAGATCTATCCTACCGACCACTAGAAGATCAGTCGCTATAAGTATAGCATGCCATTACAATGCGATATTCCAGCCAATTTACAGAAATTGACTAACTTAGAAGAGCAAGTCCTTATTCAATATATCCCTGATCTCGCTACAAAGGATTTCCTCTATAGATATCTATTATTGAAGATATAGCAAATCGACTACTTACAATATATAATGCACTATATATCAGGTCATATTGGACTTCAAACTTTATAAAGCGCTATATAGAGCTCTAGATATACTTTCAGTATAAATACAACTATCAGAGGGCTAAGTATAAAGACCCAGAACTTATCTATAGTTGGTTTGAGCTTATATAGAATACAATTGCGAAGTATAGAATCAATGATATAGATATCTACAACTTTGATAAGACTGGGTTTATAATAGGTGTTATCTCAACTGCTATAATTGTAGTAAGCTCAGATAGGCAGGCAAAAGCAAAGATAGTATAGCCTGGTAATCAGGAATAGGTTATAGTAATCCAAGGCGTTAGTTCTCAAAGCTAGGCAGTACTGCTATTCATCATTATTGCTGGCAAAAACCACCTTATGTCTTAGTATAGGAATAGTGGATTTCTAAGTAATTAGGTAATTGCTATTACTGAAAATGGCTAGATTACAAACGAGAGAGATATAGATTGGATTCAGTATTTTGAGAAGTATATAAAGACCTAGAGTATTAGTGGTTATTGTCTCTTAGTCCTTGATGGTCATAAGAGCTACTACTCAGATGAGTTTGAGGAGTACTATAAGGAGTATAATATTATTACACTTTGTATATCTGCTTACTCTTCCTATATACTCCAACCGCTTAATATTAGCTGTTTTGGCCCTTTAAAAAAGGCTTATAGTCAGCAAATTGAAGATATGATATAAGCTTATATTTCTCATATTACTAAGGACAACTTCTTCCCTGCCTTCTATACTGCATTTAATATTGCAATAACAGAAAGCAATATTCGAGGAGGCTTCCGAGATACTAGGCTTCTTCCATTTGACCCAAATAGAGTGATCTCTACACTTGATCTTAAGTTAAAGACACTAATACCTCTAAGCTCCTATCTGGGTACTACTCAACCTTAGGTTTCTTAGACACCAAATAACCCAACTGAAGCTATATTACAGTCTACCTTTATTAAAAACCAAATTGCATATTATCAAAATAGCTCTCTAACCTCAATCTATACAGCTATTGACCAGTTTATAAAGGGAGTATTGCAAATAATACATCAATTAGCATTGTTGAAGGTAGAGAACCAAAACCTATAATAGGCAAATGAAGTGCTAAGTAAGCGGCAGAAGGCAAAAAAAACACACCTATAGTAAGGAGGGTCACTTAGTCAACAGGAAGCACAGGATCTATAGGATGAGAGGGATATTATAGAGCAGGTAGAGCAGGAAATACAGGCAAGCTATAGTCGCAAGCCAAGGGAAGAAACCCGGGTCCGTTGCTGTAGCAAGTGTAGTGGGACAGGACACAATACACACACTTGTCAGATTGTAATAGACATATCTGAGGAAGAGGACTCTGAGTAGTTTCAATTGATTTCTAGTGTTGTGGTGGATTTATCGCAATATTTGTTATAAGGGTAGATAATTTTGGCTCTTTCGCTTATTTGGCGCTTTCGCTATATAATGTCCCATACCTACGACCGGGCCACCCCCCCGACCGGGCCACCCTAAAATTCCACACCCAAGAAAGCATCCCCAACTTAAAATTTAG